>BSBK01003711.1:5000-572500 GCA_027943335.1 Chamaecyparis obtusa | reverse complement strand
GGTCCCACAAAAGTGTGTCCCACTTTTTTAGACATGCTGATTTTTGCTGAAATGACACATTTTTAATAAAATATGATGATTTAAGCCTTGAGAGGTTTCATTTGAAGGAATTAATTACAAATGGTTAGCTCAAAGTCTCTTAGATTAAAAAAACATTGATATAACATCTATACTCCTCATTCATACCTACAATGGAGTCTCCTTCGCAACTATTAAAATGCTGACAAAAAATCACTTCAACTTGAAGTTTTGGCATATCAAATGAATCTATTTTAAAAACCTATCTATGTAGTATGATGCTATTCAGAACAAGCTTTCTAATGAATATAATTTTAATACATATTGAGTTCATTATCACTTTTAAATATTACTTTAACTAAACATAGGTTGTTTGGTCATTCAACAACCTGGTGCTTCAAGACTTTGGGAAAAATAGTAAATTACAAAACAAAATTATAAAAATTATCTTGGAAAAGAGTATTTGTGTTACCTTTCTATTAAAAAAATAAAAAATGAATTTTGATATGGGTAAGTGCACAAAGATGGGGGACTAAAAAGGGGGTATAAGATGCCACTTTTTTCCTGAAATCAGCAAACTCTGAACTTCAACAACAAATTGAAGATAGTTAGACTCAAAATTTTAAGATGTGACAAAAACAAGAGTTGTAATACTCTAAATCTAGTTCCTAAACTACTAACTTATTTTGAAAATAGTGCAGATTAAGGCCCTCAAAAAGGGGGAGCACAAAAAGTGGTCCTATTTTTTGTGAAAAAACATAACATAGCGTCTGGTGTGCTCCCCCTAAAATGTTAACTTTTTTTTTGAATTTTTTTAATCGCTCCAGTGAGAAGTTAGCTAACACCACGTAGTTTATCCCAGAATTTTTTGGTAATTTTTTGATGAATGTATAATTTTTTATGAATTTATGAAGTGCACACATCCTAAAAACATGAAATTTCTATGTGCTCCCCCTAGAAATCATTTAAAACTAATCAAAAATCATTTTTTTTTTTTTTAAAGTGTGTAGAATGGAGTATAGTTTCTAAAAATGTAACTTGTTGCAAAATTTGATAAACGAGCCAAAATCTATGCCCAAAATACTAAACGTTGGTTTTTTACAAAAAATAGACACACACAAAAGAAATTAGAGTTGAAAAACTTAACATAATCAGAATTCAAAATAAATTATATGCTTAGATAGCTAACAAAGAGATCTACAATATCATGTTGTCTGATTTTTACGTTCTTGAACTACGAGTAAACCTGACGAGGAGCACACAAAAAAAACATGTTATTTTTTTGTATGTTTGCTGGAAAACACATCTCAGGCCTGTTTGAATCGTCCAAGCCTTTGGGTTGGATTTCCAAGGCAAATCCAAGCCTTAGGATTGGTAAATTCCAATGCTTTGAAAAGCGCGTGCACCCTATAGGGCACAAGCACGCTATAGCGCGCGCGCCCTATAGCGCGTGCGCGCTATATTGAATTGAGAGGAAAAGAGAGAGATAGAGAGCACTCTCTCTTCCTCTCTCTCTTTCCAAAATAGAGATTCTCTAAAATTTGTATACAAAGGCATCCTACAAGAAGGATGAAATGTTTCCTAAAGAATATCCACAATTCATATACAAAAGCATCATACAATAAAAATGACAAAAAATAATAGCTAAAAGGTAAAATTTACCATTAACGTCGATAGCACCAAGGTCATATCCACTATCAAATATTGGCCTATGATGTGAAAAATAAGCAAAGCAAGTGAAATGAAAGGGAAGGGATAGATCAAATAGCGAAGGTGCATCAAATCGAATCCAAATTTCAACCCTTTTATGGATTTACAGGTTTAATTGCGAGCCCATGGAATTGGCTAAGAGAAAAATGTGATTGTATATCAATTGATTACAAAATGTGCAGTTGAGGAGAAAATATTGCAATGATGAAGAAGAAAATTGGCTATGGAAAATCTAGTTATGAATTTTCTTAAGAATGAAACTATTAAGGAATTGCATGATATATCACTCAATGGTGCAAGGAATATTCTTGATGAACATGGGATTGCAGTTACATCTATTCAATATACCGAAGAAGATATAGAAAATCTTCTTAATAGAGAGATTAATGTGAGAGAAAGGGACATTTTAGAATCTAATGGTGATTTTTGGTGCCATCGAAGGTATGCCAATTACTTAGGACGAAGAGTAAAAGCCCACAATTAATGGAAAAGAGTGGGAAGAGCTTCTTGGACCCATGTCATGATAGAAGTTATAGATAAGGAAGAAGAGCTAGGAAGGGGAAAGCAGCAAAAGAAAGAAGTAAGATATGCATGTGAGCCTATGTTAGATGATGATGATGACATGAGTACTCACCATTTGCTAGTAGCTCAAGTAGTGACAGAAGCTCTTCAGTGCACATGTACACTGACACAAAAATTTTAGATAGAGAAGTAACAAGTGTTGTGGAATTATCCATAGAGAAATGTGAAATGAAGCCTTGAAAATTGGTTCATTAGTAGGCAAAGAATTTGTTCATGCACTTCAATCTAGCACCACAAATATTTCTATTAGAAATGCCTATTCATCAATGGCCTTACATTTACGGGACTTGGGAAACCCGGTTACTCATGTTGGGCAATATCCATCAAATTATGTAAGTTCATTGGCACCTTTGGAAAGGTAGTCTCACTGGACTCATTTTACAACAAAGGGCAGCCATCTATGGTCCAAGATTTTAATTCAGTTGACAAGTGGAGAGATTATCAAGGTACTGATCTCTTTCATAGAGAAGTTCCCGATTCATCTCAAGGTTCTCATTTAGGCAACCAACTCCTTGGAGGTCCTCAAATAGACCCATTCAATTTTTGAAATTGGTAAAAGGGTAGATGCAATTTTTGAAAGAGTATCCCAATTGAAGAGAAATGGAAATTCCAGTGAGCATAAAGTTATTGCAGATCCAATAGGTGTATCTCCTCTACTGACAAATATAATTTCTTCTAGAGACTTGAGTTTAAATGGAGACTGTTTGATCCCAAACATGCCCCAGTCGAGCAGATGAACCAGATGTTGCTTGAGTAAAGAAGATAGTGGTTTATTAAAGCATCTGCATTATCCCACTTGCTATCAATTCTCTCTCTCTCTCTCTCTCTCTCTCTCTCTCTCTCTAGATTGTCAAGGATTTCTAAAATTACAACTGCAAGTAAGAAAATATTGCATATTGCACGCTTCTATAAGCATGTGAAATATATAATCTATTTGAAAACTGATTTTTTTGTCTAAAACTGACACAAATCTCTGTGGATATTATCATGCTTAACATGATTTTCCAATGTTGTAGATATGTCATTGCCCTACTCTTTTGAGCATTGCAAGGCCTCTAGAATTGGTTTGGTCTGTCTTGGTTGTCTGTTGGCATTAGGTATCATAACATACATAGCTCTTAAACATTGGGTTAGATATACATTTGGGTACATTTAGATATAAATTGGGTACATTTGGTCTTTCTTGGTTGTCTATTGCCATTAGGTATCATAACATATATGAGTGTATTTTATCCTCAGGCAGTCACTCATCATCCCACCATCAGTCTACGTAGGATGCATCCATCCTTATGTCAAACATGTCAAATCTAATCTTTTTCTTCAATCATCTAATTTTGGCAAAAGATATTTGTTACATTCATGTTGACATTAGTTCTTTTGGATTTTTTTATATCTTTCTTGGAGTTCTCTTGTTTAGTCTCCTCAAGGTTACCATGATCCTTTATATCATGGTGTGTCATGAATGATGAAACTTGGGACTTGTTTATGGTTTTATTTTCTTTTGTGTGTGGTCTAAATTTGTTCCTTGCACTTCCACATGTGATTCCAATAGTCACATGGTGCACTAGGTCATATCTCTTGCTTGTGTTCTTCCAACATCATTTGCACCAAAGTCCTTTATGGATCTTGTGTGATGCCAGTCTAACAGTTTCTATTTGTTGTGTCATGTCCTATGCACTATTTATGCCACAACCTTGGCTCTTCATACCTTGGCTATTCACTAATGTTGCTAAATCAAAATAAGTGCTCGCTACATGACAAGCCATTTGCAAGGGTACTCAAGATCCATGATCATTTTTCATCACCATTTCGCTTGCATTTTTATTCACCCATAATTCATCCTAACCTAGTTGCTTTTCCTAATTAAACCTTTTACCCCCATCCTTGATTATGTCTTGGGGAGGAAAACTATCAGAGCATTTTCATTCTTATCTAGTCTATCTGCATAGTTATCTAATTTGCATATATGTTATATTATGACATTCTCAAGTTTTAATTGTGAGTGAACAATTGATTAACCCCACCACTCTTAGTTGTATTTACCTCCTTTTGGGCCTAACATCTTTGTCACATGATCCCCTATGGATGAGGTTCCCTCTCCTTGTACCTTCATGGATGCTCTAGTCCTCCATATTGGTCCATGTACTAGATGGTGGTTGTGGTACCAATGTTGTCTTTGTCCTTGTCCTAGTACTTGTGGTTGTGCTTGTGCACCCTGATCAGTGTCCATCATGGTAACACATCCCTACCCACTATCTCTTCCATATATCTAGGTTACCTATACCCATGGTCTTCCTCCATCTCCCCCTCTATCTTACCTAGCTACTCTTTTCTTGAACACCCTTTGGTAAAGTGTTTCTACCTGTCTTTGTACCCCCTCATAGGTGATGCTTCCTTTCTCTTCCTCCATAGTGCCACTACCACTGCTCTCCTCAAGCACTGAGCCAACTGGTATGCATCAACCTGGTGTCCTTGTATGTGCACCTCCCTCTTACACATCCATAGGGTAGGAATCCCTATCCTACACATATCTCTTGGTATCATCCTAACCCACCATATTGTATATGCTATAGTCACCCCTAGATTTGTTGGCCTAACACATAGATCCTAGTCAGATGACCTTATCTCAATCCAATCCCTCACAATCCCTCTCCAATCTAGAGTCCATCCAAACTATCCAACCATCTCCCATATCCAACCAAGGCTCAAACATACACATATTTATTGGTCTCTCAGTGCTACTGCTAGTGCCCGCGGAAAAATAAGTACTACTTGTAAGGACTACATTCATTCTCCTTCCCCTTGTCTATCTCCCTTTCCCCTTCTCTCTCTCTCTCTCTCAACTTCTCCCTCTCTCCTTCTCTCCCTCTCCCTTTTTTATCACCTTCTCCCTCTCTCCCTTTTTCTTGTTTTATATAGCGCGTACGCGCTATGAAAAAGTAAAGACTATCACTCTAGTCTTTAGTTTTACATAGCGCGTGCGCGCTATGAAAAAGTAAAGACTATCACTCTAGTCTTAGTTTTACATAGCGCGTGCGCGCTATGAAAAAGTAAAGACGAGAGACTTTTAGTTTTGCATAGCGCGCTCGCGCTATAAAAAACTAAAAACAACGGTTAAATTGGCCAGGAAACTCGTGATTGAGGCCCACTTTTGCTGTTTTTGTTTGATTTCTGCATCTTAGCCGACAAGTTTTCTTCTTTTCATGGTGCTAAGTGACAAAAAAACATATTTTGTCAATTTGCACTATTTTATTGTTTAAAAATCAACATCAAATTGTGAAGGTCAATCATTATCAGCGAAATTTATTGATTGAGGTAAGTTTTTTAGTTTTTTACATGTCAAATGTGAATAAAGAGTGTTTTGGTTTATAATTGGTATGATATATACTTGTTCAATACATAATTTGATATAATTATAATAAATTTATATTATAATTTGTCATATTGTAAGAGGTTTAAATTAGAATTTGACTTATTGTTTTACATTTATATTATATTTTTAAAATTGTAATCAATTCATATGTAGAAATCATCATCATGCCAAGGAAACGAGCAAAGAATTTAACATCGGAAGAGCATGAAAGAGACAAAGAGAAGAAAAGGGAAAGAATGAGACAACTTTGTGAACACAAAAAATTAGAATCCATACAAGAAGATTTGTCTTTGGATGAGGAACATGAAACATCAATACAATGTAAAAGAGAATTGGAATTGGAAACAAAAAGACAACGAATGAGAAACTTGCGTGCAACGAGACAATTGAATTATGAAAATGCGAGGACATCATCTATGAGTTCCCAAGTTGAAGAGACATCGTCATCCAATGTTGGAGGCACACCAATGTATCATGTTGAAGGCACACCATTGTCTACTTCCGAAGGTGGAGGGACACCAATGTATCACGTTGAAGGCACACCATCGTCTACTTCTGAAGGTGGAGTCACACCAATGTGTCATGTTGAAGGCACACCCTTATATCATGTTGAAGGCACACCATTATCTACATCTGAAGGTGTAGCAACCACATTGTCTCATGTTGATGACACTCAAGATGGTACGCAATTCACACATAATGTTTCTGATGCTCCTAGAATTATTTATAGAAAGCCAAAATATTTGATTGATATTGATACTAACATTTTGTAAGCAATGCCTAACAAGATTCCCAAGCGTACTTGTCAAAGAAATGCTAATCGTATTTGGAGATCATTTTTTGAGAATTTAAACATGACAAGAAGATGTCAACTATTTGTTGAAATGATGAGAAATCTTAAATTTAGGCCCATCATGAAGATTCTTGGGCTAAGAACAATGGATGAGTCTAGCGAAAAATCTATTGTAAAGAATCTAATGACTGCATATGAGAGTGTGGGTTCTACATCACGCACGAAAGATAGTAATGTCACACATCATGTACTTACATCAACAATAGTAAGCAATCAAATGAAGAAATCTCGACTCATTAGAAAGACAAGCAAAACATTGAAAATAAGTAGAAAGTCTCTAATGAGAGCCCTGAGAAGGCGTAAAAGAGTGGAAGATCCAAATAGCAATGAGTTATGGACATTTTCCGGTAGACTACCACGAAAAGATAAAGCAATTGTTGAAGCTTTGAAATCCTTGATTGAAGAATTTTGGAAGAATAATACACGGGTATCTCCTAATCAAAGGGATGTTGTAAGAAGGAGGATTGGTAGTCGAATTCGTGTTCCACATCCAAAACATTTTTTGGATTCAACTCAGACACAATTTTTTTCAAAATTTATGCTTTCATATCCTCAAATTAAAATTAGTCAGAGATATTTTGAAATGTGTAAACCTTTTTATGTCAAGATAAATCACACACGCACAACTTGTTGTTGTAGGGTACATATTGAATTTTCTAACCATTTTGAAGTTTATAGGAATATATGTGTAGCTTTGCACTCTAACAATGTTTTGTAGGATTGTAAAATAAATGTCCCACCTAGATCTTCAAGGGAATTAATATCTACCATTTTATGTGAAAGAGTGGATGGTCAACAATTTTACAAGCTCTCATGCTTGAATGGTACATGCATAGATTGCAGAGGTTTGCGACGTTTGCCAATTTGTCAACATATGGAGAGTACGCATGCAATCGGTAATGAAATAGTGGAATTTGGAAAATATAAGACCATGACATACAATCTAAAAGATGGAAAAGAGGCTAAAAGATGTGATTTAGTAATTGAAAAAATTCCAGTGTATCAGTTCATGGACATTTTTTGTAAAAAAGTTATTTATGAGTATGCAAGGCATACACATAGAGCACGATGGTTAGATATGCAATTCAAGTTGTGCAAGGACACATTCCCACTTGAAACCATTGTTTTAGTTGTGGACTTTGCAGAGAACTACACACTACAACCACAGAATGAGGTGCAAGCAAAGTATTACAGCTCTCAACAGGTTGCTATATTTGTTCATATAGCATTCATGCATGCACCAGACAGTACAGAGCAGAACAGAAAACTATTGAGGGAGTATCATTTTTATATCAGCGATGATCGCTCACATTCTACAGAGTTTGTACATGGTTGCTTTCAACTATTTTATGGTCATTTGGAAAATAGGGGCATAAAATATCATCGACATATCATTTGGTCAGATAATTGTGCATCCCAATTCAAGAATTCGCGGATGTTTTATTGGTTGTGCAGGATGCATAAGATTACTAGAATTCAATATATGTGGAATTTCACAGAGGCTGGTCATGGAAAGGGAGAGCACGATGGCGCAGGTGCATGTATTAAAAGAGATTTAGCACGTGAAGAATTAAAGTACACAGAGAAAGCAACATTGTCAGATGCGAGATGTATTGTCCAATGGTGTAATGCTACAATGGGTCCAGGTAATGAAGGTGAGTCTATGGTTCGTAGATTTTTTTGGTTTATGGATGAAACTAACATTGCACCATATGAGGATTGTTGTACATTGACAGGATCGAGTGAGCTACACTCTTTTAGAAGTTGTAATGCAGGTTCATGGAGTATCCACACACGACATATGGCGTGCTTTTGTTCATCATGTGTAGATGAAGATTGGGATGGGTGTGAGTCAAAGGAATGGGTTGACGAATGGTATACACATAGTTTGAGTCCACTTGCCTCCTATCATCCCCATGAATCACTACAACTGACAAAAATGGAATCATCCATTGACTTTGATCGCTTATCTGATCTAGTACAACCAGGTTGGTATTTTCCACATACAAATAATCTCAAATTTAGTACTTTATCATAAATATTTAGTAAACTAATGTCCTCATTATGTTTATATCATTACAGGCCATGTTCTTGCTATTATTGCACCTGAAGACAATGAAGAAGGGACAGATTATTATTTGTGTCATTGTGTAGAGGCAAAAAAGAAACTGGATCACTCAGTTATCGATGGTGAAGAATTGGAATACCCTATAGGAGCAGTGGTTGTAACTGGTACATGGCTTAGACGGTATGCTATGAAGAACCCTAGGTTGTGGTTGTTTGAGGATTGGGAGACACACAGAAAGATTCTTCATTATTCAAACCTCGTTGTTGCATCAAATGTCCACTTAATCAGATATGGGGGAAGACCGCAAAATAAAACTCTTTGGAAGGTTCTTGAGTCAGACCACGAGGCAATACTTGAGACAATCAAGGGTAGGGCAGACCCAATTGGTACATTGGACTAAATGGAGATACAAAATATCGTAACATGTCAAATTTATATAGCATTGTAAATTGGGTGGATTGTAAATTGCTCATGCATTACCCCGTATGTATAACGAGAAGTTTGTAGCATTTAATGACCATCCTTTACTTCATTCTCTCCTTTCATACCATCTTGATGCAGAGATCTCCACTATCACCTTAAATACGCTAACTCAACTTGAGGATTCAACAAGTCACTTGGAATCAACTCAAGGAATTAGTCCTATTCAAAGATCAAATGGAGTTCTCTGACTTTTTGACTAGGCCAATTATGGTGCAGGGCACCCTCCACTAGTAGAAATTTGTGTTGCTTTGTTAGTGTTTGTAATAAATAGGATGGATATGTATAGATCATCCTAATTTTGGTTTGGAATCCTAATGTGTGATCAAGGATCTTTTGGCAAAGTTATAAGCCTAAGATACCTTAGGTCATAGGGTTCACCTAGATAGTGACAAATTGCTAGGTTATATTTGTGAGGTTTTAAAGGTTAATTGGCCTAGGAAATTGGCATGCAAGTCTAGTTTGCTATGGTATGGTTGTAAAAGGAACAAACCAAGAGTTGTTTCAGAGTCCTTAGGTCATATGAGGACCATCTACATGCTTGAGAGTGGTCAGGAAGTCCACTGGTGAAGAGTTCTAACTAAAGGCCAGGTTTAGGCGTAGGAAATTGGTGTGCAGGTCTAGTTTGCTATGGTATGGTTGTAAAGGGAACAAACCAAGAGTTTTTTCAGAGTCCTTAGGTCATATGAGGACCATCTACATGCTTTGGAGTGGTCAGGAAGTCCACTGGTGAAGATTTCTAACTAAAGGCTAGGTTTAGGCCTAGGAAATTGGTGTACAGGTCTAGTTTGATATGGTATGGTTGTAAAAGTAAAAAACCAAGAGTTTTTTCAGAGTTCTTAGGTCATATGAGGACCATCTACATGTTTGGAAGTGGTCAGGAAATCCACTGGTGAAGAGTTCTAACTAAACGCTAGGTTTAGGCCTAGGAAATTGGCGTGCAGGTCTAGTTTGCTATGGGATGATTGTAAAGGGAACAAACTAAGAGTTGTTTCAGAGTCCTTAGGTCATATGAGGACCATCTGGATGCTTGGGAGTGGTCAAGAAGTCCGCTGGTGAAGAGTTCTAACTAAAAGCCAGGTTTAGGCGTAGGAAATTAGCGTGCAGTTCTAGTTTGCTATGGTATGGTTGTAAAGGGAAAAAACCAAGAATTGTTTCAGACTCCTTAGGTCATATGAGGACCATCTACATGCTTGGGAGTGGTCAGGAAGTCCACTGGTGAAGAGTTCTAACTAAAGGCTAGGTTTAGGCCTAGGAAATTGGTGTGCAGGTCTAGTTTGATATGGTATGGTTGTAAAAGTAACAAACTAAGAGTTTTTTCAGAGTTCTTAGGTCATATGAGGACCATCTACATGCTTTGGAGTGGTCAGGAAGTCCATTGGTGAAGAGTTTCAGCAATAAGTCACTTTTAGGCCTAGTTTCCCTAAAGCCAAAAAGACATTGAACTTTGATTAAGTGTCTAACTTTGCAAAGGGAGTTTATTGGGATAGAAACTCACTTAATTGATTGTGTTACACCATCCTAAGAGATTGGGAATACCCATAAGTCATTAGAGGTGATTGGTGAATTGTGGGAGTCAAGTGAAGGGCACACTACTTTTCGGCTGTCACCTCTGCATTAAATTAGGTCTGTGTCCAAGGTGAGTGTTAGGTTGTGCTGGAGTGGAGTTGGAAAACAAGGCTTTGGGATGTTAAATATCTTCGAAATGGGTGTCTAAAAATATCCTGATTGTGTCAAGATACCAAGTTGTGAATAAGTTAGAGTGGAAAATCGAGGTTGAGAAGGCTATAAGGAAAAGTGCATGCAGGTCTAGTTCACTATAGTACGGTCTTAATGGGAATGAACCAGTTGTTATTTCAGAGGCCTTAGGTCAAATGAGGACCATTTACATGCTTGGGATTGGTCAGGAAGTCCACTGGTGAAGAGTTTCAACAATAAGTCACTTTTAGGCCTAGTTTCCCTAAAGCCAAAAAGACAATGAACTTTGATTAAGTGTTTAACTTTGCGAAGGGAGTTTATTGGGATAGAAACTCACTTAATTGATTGTGTTACACCATCCTAAGAGATTGGGAATACCCTTAAGTCATTATAGGTGATTGGTGAATTGTGGGAGTCAAGTGAAGGGCACACTACTTTTCGGCTGTCACCTATGCATTAAATTAGGTCTGTCTCCAAGGTGAGTGTTAGGTGGTGTTGGAGTGGAGTTGGAAAAAAAGGCTTTGGGATCTTAAATAACTTCTAAATGGGTGTCTAAAAATATCTTGATTGTGTCAAGATATCAAGTTGTGAAGAAGTTAGAGTGGAAAATCAAAGTTGAGAAGGCTACAAGAAAATTGTCGTGCAGGTCTAGTTTGCTATGGTATGTTTGTAAAGGGAACAAACCAAGAGTTGTTTTAGAGTCCTTAGGTCATATGAGGACCATCTACATGCTTGGGAGTGGTCAAGAAGTCCACTGGTGAAGAGTTCTATTTAAAAGCTAGGTTTAGGCATAGAAAATTGGCGTGCAGGTCTAGTTTGCTATGGTATGGTCGTAAAGGGAACAAACCAACAGTTGTTTCAGAGTCCTTAGGTCATATGAGGACCACCTACATGCTTGGAAGTGGTCAGGAAGTCCACTGGTGAAGAGTTCTAACTAAAGGCTAGGTTTAGGCCTAGGAAATTGGCGTGCAGGTCTAGTTTGCTATGGTATGGTTGTAAAGGGAACAAACCAAGAGTTGTTTTAGAGTCCTTAGGTCATATGAGGACCATCTACATGCTTGGGAGTGGTCAGGAAGTCCACTGTGGAAGAGTTATAACTAAAGGCCAGGTTTAAGCGTAGGAAATTGGCGTGCAGGTCTAGTTTGCTATGGTATGGTTGTAAAGGAAAAAAACCAAGAGTTTTTTCAGAGTCCTTAAGTCATATGAGGACCATCTACATGCTTGGGAGTGGTCAGGAAGTCCACTGGTGAAAATTTCTAACTAAACGCTAGGTTTAGGCCTAGGAAATTGGTGTGCAGGTCTAGTTTGTGATGGGATGTTTCTCAAGGAAACAAACCAAGAGTTGTTTCAGATTCCTTAAGTCATATGAGGACCATTTGCATGCTTTGGAGTGGTTAGGAAGTCCACTTGTGAAAAGTTCTAACTAAAGGCTAGGTTTAGGCCTAGGAAATTGGCGTGCAGGTCTAGTTTGCTATGGGATGATTGTAAAAGGAACAAACCAAGAGTTTTTTCAGAGTCCTTAATTCATATGAGGACCATCTACATGCTTGGGAGTGGTCAGGAAGTCCACTGGTGAAGATTTCTAACTAAAGGCCAGGTTTAGGCCTAGGAAATTGGCGTGCAGGTCTAATTTGCTATGGTATGGTTGTAAAGGGAACAAACCAAGAGTTTTTTCAGAGTCCTTAGGTCATATGAGGACCATCTACATGCTTGGGAGTGGTCAGGAAGTCCACTTGTGAAGAATTCTAACTAAAGGCTAGGTTTAGGCCTAGGAAATTGGCGTGCAGGTCTAGTTTGATATGGTATGGTTGTAAAAGTAACAAACTAAGAGTGTTTTCAGAGTTCTTAGGTCATATGAGGACCATCTACATGCTTTGGAGTGGTCAGGAAGTCCATTGGTGAAGAGTTTCAGCAATAAGTCACTTTTAGGCCTAGTTTCCCAAAAGCCAAAAAGACATTGAACTTTGATTAAGTGTCTAACTTTGCAAAGGGAGTTTATTGGTATAGAAACTCACTTAATTGACTGTGTTACACCATCCTAAGAGATTGGAAATACCCATAAGTCATTAGAGGTGATTGGTGAATTGTGGGAGTCAAGTGAAGGGCACACTACTTTTCGGCTGTCACCTCTGCATTAAATTAGGTCTGTGTCCAAGGTGAGTGTTAGGTTGTGCTGGAGTGGAGATGGAAAACAAGGCTTTGGGATGTTAAATAACTTTGAAATGGGTGTCTAAAAATATCCTGATAGTGTCAAGATACCAAGTTGTCAATAAGTTAGAGTGAAAAATTGAGGTTGAGAAGGCTACAAGGAAAAGTGCGTGCAGGTCTAGTTCACTATAGTACGGTCTTAATGGGAATGAACCAGTTGTTATTTCAGAGGCCTTAGGTCAAATTAGGACTATTTACATGCTTGGGATTGGTCAGGAAGTCCATTGGAGAAGAGTTTCAGCAATAAGTCACTTTTAGGCCTAGTTTCCCTAAAGCCAAAAAGACATTGAACTTTGATTAAGTGTCTAACTTTGCGAAGGGAGTTTATTGTGATAGAAACTCACTTAATTGATTGTGTTACACCATCCTAAGAGATTGGGAATACCCATAAGTCATTACAGGTGATTGGTGAATTGTGGGAGTCAAGTGAAGGGCACACTACTTTTCGGTTGTCACCTCTACATTAAATTAGGTCTGTGTCCAAGGTGAGTGTTAGGTTGTGCTGTAGTGGAGTTAGAAAAAAAGGCTTTGGGATTTTAAATAAATTCCAAATGGGTGTCTAAAAATATCCTGATTGTGTCAAGATACCAAGTTGTGAATAAGTTATAGTGGAAAATCGAGGTTGAGAAGGCGACAAGGAAAAGTGCATGCAGGTCTAGTTCACTATGGTACGGTCTGGATGGCAATGAACCAGTTGTTATTTCAGAGGCCTTAGGTCAAATGAGGACCATTTACATGCTTGGGATTGGCCAGGAAGTCCACTGGTGAAGAGTTTCAGCAATAAGTCACTTTTAGGCCTAGTTTCCCTAAAGCCAAAAAGACATTGAACTTTGATTAAGTGTCTAACTTTGCGAAGGGAGTTTATTGGGATAGAAACTCATTTAATTGATTGCGTTACACCATCCTAAGAGATTGGGAATACCCTTAAGTCATTACAGGTGATTGGTGAATTGTGGGAGTCAAGTGAAGGGCACACTACTTTTCAGCTGTCACCTCTACATTAAATTAGGTCTGTCTGCAAGGTGAGTGTTAGGTGGTGTTGGAGTGGAGTTGGAAAACAAGGCTTTGGGATCTTAAATAACTTCGAAATGGGTGTCTAAAAATATCTTGATTGTGTCAAGATACCAAGTTGTGAAGAAGTTAGAGTGGAAAATCGAAGTTGAGAAGGCTACAAGAAAATTGGCATGCAGGTCTAGTTTGCTATGGTATGGTTGTAAAGGGAACAAACCAAGAGTTATTTCAGAGTCCTTAGGTCATATGAAGACCATCTACATGCTTGGGAGTGGTCAAGAAGTCCACTGGTGAAGAGTTCTATTTAAAAGCTAGGTTTAGGCATAAGAAATTGGCGTGCAAGTCTAGTTTGCTATGGTATGGTCGTAAAGGGAACAAACCAATAGTTGTTTCAGAGTCCTTAGGTCATATAAGGACCATCTACATGCTTGGGAGTGGTTAGGAAGTCCACTGGTGAAGATTTCTAACTAAATGCCAGGTTTAGGCCTAGGAAATTGGCGTGCAGGTCTAGTTTACTATGGTATGGTTGTAAAGGGAACAAACCAAGAGTTGTTTCAGAGTCCTTAGGTCATATGAGGACTATCTACATGCTTGGGAGTGGTCAGGAAGTTCACTGGTGAAGAGTTCTAACTAAAGGCTAGGTTTAGGCCTAGGAAATTGGCGTGCAGGTCTAGTTTGATATGGTATGGTTGTAAAAGTAACAAACTAAGAGTTGTTTCAGAGTTCTTAGGTCATATGAGGACCATCTACATGCTTTGGAGTGGTTAAGAAGTCCATTGGTGAAGAGTTTCAGGAATAAGTCACTTTTAGGCCTAGTTTCCCTAAAGCCAAGAAGACATTGAACTTTGATTAAGTGTCTAACTTTGCAAAGGGAGTTTATTTGGATAGAAACTCACTTAATTGACTGTTTTACACCATCTTAAGAGATTGGGAATACCCATAATTCATTAGAGGTGATTGGTGAATTGTGGGAGTCAAGTGAAGGGCACACTACTTTTCGGCTGTCACCTCTGCATTAAATTAGGTCTGTGTCCAAGGTGAGTGTTAGGTTGTGCTGGAGTGGAGTTGGAAAAAAAGGCTTTGGGATGTTAAATAACTTTGAAATGGGTGTCTAAAAATATCCTAATTGTGTCAAGATACCAAGTTGTCAATAAGTTAGAGTGAAAAATCAAGGTTGAGAAGGCTACAAGGAAAAGTGCGTGCAAGTCTAGTTCACTATAGTACGGTCTTAATGGGAATGAACCAGTTGTTATTTCAGAGGCCTTAGGTCAAATGAGGACTATTTACATGCTTGGGATTGGTCAGGAAGTCCACTGGTGAAGAGTTTCAGCAATAAGTCACTTTTAGGCCTAGTTTCCCTAAAGCCAAAAAGACATTGAACTTTGATTAAGTGTCTAACTTTGTGAAGGGAGTTTATTGGGATAGAAACTCACTTAATTGATTGTGTTACACCATCCTAAGAGATTGGGAATACCCTTAAGTCATTACAGGTGATTGGTGAATTGTGGGAGTCAAGTGAAGGGCACACTACTTTTCGGCTGTCACCTCTACATTAAATTAGGTCTGTGTCCAAGGTGAGTGTTAGGTTGTGCTATAGTGGAGTTAGAAAAAAAGGCTTTGGGATGTTAAATAATTTCCAAATGGGTGTCTAAAAATATCCTGATTGTGTCAAGATACCAAGTTGTGAATAAGTTATAGTGGAAAATTGAGGTTGAGAAGGCGACAAGGAAAAGTGCATGCAGGTCTAGTTCACTATGGTACGGTCTTGATGGAAATGAACCAGTTATTATTTCAGAGGCCTTAGGTCAAATGAGGACCATTTACATTCTTGGGATTGGCAAGGAAGTCCACTAGTGAAGAGTTTCAACAATAAGTCACTTTTAGGCCTAGTTTCCCTAAAGCCAAAAAGACATTGAACTTTGATTAAGTGTCTAACTTTGTGAAGGGAGTTTATTGGGATAGAAAATCACTTAATTGATTGTGTTACATCATCCTAAGAGATTGGGAATACCCTTAAGTCATTACAGGTGATTGGTGAATTGTGGGACTCAAGTGAAGGGCACACTACTTTTCGGCTGTCACCTCTGCATTAAATTAGGTCTGTCTCCAAGGTGAGTGTTAGGTGGTGTTGGAAAACAAGGCTTTGGGATCTTAAATAACTTCTAAATGGGTGTCTAAAAATATCTTGATTGTGTCAAGATACCAAGTTGTGAAGAAGTTAGAGTGAAAAATCGATGTTGAGAAGGCTATAAGAAAATTGGCGTGCAGGTCTAGTTTGCTATGGTATGGTTGTAAAGGGAACAAACCAAGAGTTGTTTCAGAGTCCTTAGGTCATATGAGGACCATCTACATTCTTGGGAGTGGTCAAGAAGTCCACTGGTGAAGAGTTCTATTTAAAAGCTAGGTTTAGGCATAGGAAATTGGCATGCATGTCTAGTTTGCTATGGTATGGTCGTAAAGGGAACAAACCAACAGTTGTTTCAGAGTCCTTAGGTCATATGAGGACCATCTACATGCTTGGGAGTGGTCAGGAAGTCCACTGGTGAATATTTCTAACTAAAGGCTAGGTTTAGGCCTAGGAAATTGGTGTGCAGGTCTAGTTTGCTATGGTATGGTTGTAAAGGGAAAAAAACAAGATTTTTTTCAAAGTCCTTAAGTCATATGAGGACCATCTACATGCTTGGGAGTGGTCAGGAATTCCATTGGTGAAGAGTTCTAACTAAAGGCTAGGTTGAGGCTTAGGAAATTGTTGTGCAGGTCTAGTTTGCTATGGGATGATTGTAAAGGGAACAAACCAAGAGTTTTTTCAGAGTCCTTAGGTCATATGAGGACCATATGGATGCTTGGGAGTGGTTAGGAAGTCCATTGGTGAAGAGTTCTAACTAAAGGCCAGGTTTAGGCCTAGGAAATTAGTGTGCAGGTCTAGTTTGCGATGGGATGATTCTAAAGGAAACAAACCAAGAGTTGTTTCAGAGTCCTTAGGTCATATGAGGACCATTTACATGTTTGGAAGTGGTCAGGAAATCCACTGGTGAAGAGTTCTAACTAAACGCTAGGTTTAGGCCTAGGAAATTGGCGTGCAGGTCTAGTTTGCTATGGGATGATTGTAAAGGCAATGAACCAAGAGTTTTTTTAGAGTCCTTAGGTCATATGAAGACCATTTGGATGCTTGGGAGTGGTCAGGAAGTCCGCTGGTGAAGAGTTCTAACTAAAGGTCAGGTTTAGGCATAGGAAATTGGCGTGTAGTTCTAGTTTGCTATGGTATGGTTTTAAAGGGAACAAACCAAGACTTTTTTCAGACTCCTTAGGTCATATGAGGACCATCTACATGCTTGGGAGTGTTTAGGAAGTCCACTAGTGAAGATTTCTAACTAAAGGCTAGGTTTAGGCCTAGGAAATTGGCGTGCAGGTCTAGTTTGCTATGTTATGGTTGTAAAAGGAACAAACTAAGAGTTGTTTCAGAGTCCTTAGGTCATACGAGGACCATCTACATGCTTCAGAGTGGTCAGGAAGTCCACTGGTAAAGAGTTCTAACTAAAGGCTAGGTTTAGGCCTAGTGTCCCTAAAGCCAAAACGGTATTGAAGTTTGATTGTTTTGGGTTTGGAACAGAATTGTGGGTGATATAATAACATCATAACATCATTTTTCATCTATATTGAATGATTATATAATCTTTTTTGCTTCAAATTTGGAAAGTTGCTGTAGGTGGTTATTTTGGTGCATTGAAATAACTCTATTTTGGTCTTTTTGATGATATAATGGGCCATTCAATGAATTTAAATAATTTTTTTCATTGAATGGACCCTATGTAACATATGTATGATGTTACTAACCATTTGGATGCAGGATAAGTTGTTTTAGTGGGTGTACACCATGACGAAGAGTGGGAAAATGATACAAAATTGATGCCACAAGTGTAGCAGCAAAGGATCCGCCTTAACAAGGGTATAATTTTATTTGAAATAGAAGAAGCATATGTCAAATGAAAGGTGAATCCACAAGGAGGAGTTCTGGAAATGAGTTTTGAGTTGTTTTTAATAAGGCCCTAGTTTTGAAGGCCTAGAGGGAGCAATTTGGGGCTTTTGGGTATAGAAAGCCTATAGGATCCAATTGACTTCAAATTTCTCTAATTGGGACCATATTAGCACTCTGTGAAAAGTGGCAAGGTTGGGTGTTAAGTTTTTAATAGGGTTCCTTTGTAAAAGTGACCTATTACGTCTAGGAAGGAAAGTGGAGCAGCAATTTTTGGGGGTTGTGTTCCAAATTAACTCTACCTAATTATGAGATATGTTTTGTAAAACCATAAAAGGTATCTGAATATGTAATTTATTTTGGAAGTGTTTTGGGAAAACTAAGAGTTATTTGGGAAAAACTCACTGGTTAAGACTACAAGGATAGAGAGCCTAGAGTGTGGATTGAGGGTAAGATCTTGGAGTAGGACTTCAAGAACCACTTGAACATTGTTAGATTCATATTTTAAGCCATATTGAATCCCTATAATAGTAAGGTAGTTGGGAGAAGTCAGATTGATAGGTTAGTGGCATATTGGCACTTGGGGCCACTTGGGTAAGGAACACCTTTGAGGAAACCAAGAAAACTTTATTTATAAAATAACCCCAATCTAACCTACCTATTTGCATAAAATTTTCAACCAAGCTATAAACAAATTGTTGAAGCATTAGTATCTGGATTTGTTAGAATTTCTTTAAAAAATTATCATTGCAAGAACAAGAGCCACTTAGGCTTCTTACATATTATATTTATACATTTATGCATTCATTTCATTAATTTTGTTATTATTACAGTTAAGGAATTGACTTTTATTGATGACAGTGACTGGCATTTGTAGCACAGTTAGCAAGTTAAACATACAAGCATAACTATAAGGCATGGGAAATTTACAAAGCAAAGACATGAACATAAACATAATTTAGTATACATCAATACACCAAACACATGAATTGCATACCTAAAACATAAAAAATATATATTCGTAGGGCATGAAGTCAAATATATATGTCCAATAATGTCATACATTGAATATATTCAGTAAAACTGGCTTCCTCAAAGCCAAATGGATGTACAACGTATCACTGATACAATATACAAAAAATATGTCCACTAATGCCATATAGGCATACAATCCATATCCCTAATCTTGTCCTTTCCCGCTAGGGGAAGAAAACAAATCCCGAGCTGTCTTCAATCGTTGCGTCGATGGAGATGCAGTGGATGCCGTAGTCTTCTGAGTGCGCTCACTCATCCTCCTATCTGGACTCTTCTGTAGCTCGACCTGATAAAAAATAAAATTAGATAGAGATAACTAATATACATCAAAATTGAATTATACAATGACATAAAATTGAATATTGGCTTACCGCTAGCAGATAGTCACTATGTTCATCCACCGAAGGCGCATGCTGGCGATCTGGAGTCATAAGTCCCTACAACAATGATCAAAATAATAATTAAAATACATACATGGATATCATTATAAAATTCAATACAAACTATTAAAATAACAATTAAAGTTAAGTGATCTCTTTCATACCTCAGTCAGTGCTTCAGAACTAGCTACTGCTGCAGCTACTCCGTGATCCAAAGTATCACGAACAGAAGGAGGAGTCTCTGATGTCAAAAGCTGAAAATGAAACAAAAAAATTAAATTATGTAGTTATCAAGATTACATATATTTTTTACAACCCTACTAATGAGTAAATGATACCTCTGTGAAGGTTCCACCGCGTCTTCCGGTGTGTGGCGACGAAGTGTAAAAGGGGACATTAGGATCATTGCCACTTCCACCGCCACCATCACTGTCATTGACACTCTTGCCCTGAATTTTCATCATAAACAATAGATACTACAAATTAAATAGTTATTCTTTTATAAATGAAATATGATCAAAGCAATTTCATGAACTTGGAAATATTTACCTGTGTGTCAATGCCAAATGTTGTATTTAGAAAGCTATCGATCATAAATCCAGGATCATCTTCCTCTCTCTCGCCAATACCATATGTGCACAAGCATCCACATGACCGACAAATATGGCCCCTCGAGGATTGACCATGGTCACCCTCAACTAAAGGAGTGGCACACTGAATGAGAGTCTGTGTCAGAGCACTAATTGTGCCTAGTGTGTCTGTCTCTACATGTTCCTTCACAGCAGAAGGAATACTAACATGATCTGCCTGTGGCTTGCCAATAACAGGCCTAGGTGCATTAGGGTCATGATGTGCCCCTTCTCGGTCAAATGATGACCCCCCTCCTCTACCCTAAGAATCTAGAATGTCAAAATAATTTGGCACCTCTTTGAGTACAAACTCACAATAGAGTTTCCTCAAGAAATATATTGGAACTTCATGATTGTTACAAGGAGGCGCATCAAAGACCATCCACCATCTATCCCAAAAATTGTTTTTAATGTCTTCATTTGTGCACCAATGAATTGGGAACCTCTTTGTTGTAGTTCTAAGAGTATTTGCGTCCCCTAGTTTTTTAAATAGCAAACAAATGTCATCTTTTGTGATTTTTTTCTTCTTTATGTCGGCATAAGATAATTTATTTGCATAATATCTTTTTTGTTCTTCTGTTTTATCTTGCCATATATTAAGTTGCCCACTAACCGTGCTTACGTGGGTCAAGATTGTTTCTAATAATTTTGCAAGACTTTCCCGTCCTGGATTTGTACCTCTAGAATCTTTTAACCTACTAATTAAAGATTCTAATTCTTTTTGCCCTTTTTCAATTTGGTTCATCAAATTTTCTTGGGTTCCAGGAGGAGGTTTCTCAATTGTTGGAGGAGGCAATTCAGGTTCATTTTGTTCTTCATGAGGAGATGGAGGGTTTGGAGGAGTGTTTGGTAGAGGGTTTGGTGGAGGGAGATTATTTCTTCCTGAAAATTAAAAAAATTACATTTTAAAATCTTCACTATACAAAGAATTTAAACAAAAATAAATTAAAGAAAAATAAATTGCAAAAAAACTGAAATTTTAAAACAAATAAGAGGCATAAGTTGTAGAAACACTTACCTCTTCTTCTCAATCGACTTCGTTGATGCGGTGGAGCCATTTGATCAATGGATGAAGGAAAATAATAGCAGCAGGTGGAAGGCGTGCGTGCTTTGGGAGGTTTTCTTCACTGCACACATGGGTTTGAGAAAGAAAAATGAGTTTTGGGCTTTCTCAAACCCGTGTTTGCCATTTATATTGGCTTTTTCAAAGCGTGTGCGCGCTATAGCGTGCACGTACTTTGTTTTGGATTGCCCAAGCCGAAGGCTCGGGCAACCCAAGCCATAGGGCGTGCGCGCTATAGCGCGTGCGCGCTTTTGTGCGTACGCACTATGTGTGATGGGGGGCCAAAAAGAAAAGTGGCATCTTTTTGGACCCCCATCTTTGTGCATATACCCATATACACAGATCAAGTTATAGCGATCCAAGTGACCTTATGTCTAAATTAAAGTTACTGTCACTTTAGAACTTAATAAACTATGAAATATTGACCCAAAATGAATGAAATCAATTGCATCCTTTAGATATTGAAGTTACAAATATAATCTCAAAATAATTACATCGTTATCATATTTTTAAAAAAATTTATGTTGATCCAAGTGACCGTAACTCCTTAAAAACACAATTTTTCACACAAACAACTTTTCGAAGGAGAAGAAAAAATGAATTTAAATGAATTTTAATTTTTTTTAGAAAAATATATTTAGAAACTAGAAAGAAAATTCTAAAAGACTCTAGTTTACATCATCTTCAAATTCCTAATAGTTTTGTAGCAATAGGTGTTTGAAAGTGAAGTTTTTTCTCAGAATGTTGATCTCTATGTCAAAGTTGGCCAAAAAGTGGGACACAGCTTTGTGGGACCACCCACATCTATTAGGAGAATCATTATATGCAAACTCATCTTGTGCAAGCACCAAGTCCCATTGTTTTGGATGCATACTTGCTAAGCTTTGCAAGATGTTTCCAAGGCTTCTATTGACCACTTCTATTTGACCATCAGTTTGGGGATGGTAAGTTGAAATGAAACTCAAAGTAGTGCCTAATTTCTTCCATAGAGTCCTCCAAAAATGTCCTACAAATTTAGTGTCTTGATTAGAGACAATACTCCTAGGAAGCCCATGTAGTCTAACTATTTCCTTGAAGAAAAAATTGGCAATATTGGTAGGATCAATTGTTTTTGTACATGGAATAAAATGAGCCATTTTAGAAAATCTATCAACTACCAAAAACATTGAATCATGTCCTTGTTGAGTTCTTGGTAGCCCTAGTACAAAGTCCATACTTATTGAATCACATGGTCTGGTGGGAATCGGTAATGGTTGATACAAACCTATATTCTGGCTACTTCCATTGGCGTGTTGGCATACTGTACACCTCTCCACAAACTTCATGACATCATTTCCCATGTGTGGCCAATAATAATGTGAACTTAATTGAGCCAGTGTCTTATTTTGTCCAAAATGCCCTGCTAAGCTGCCACTATGTTTTTCCTTCAACAGGTTCTCTCTCATGGAACTTCTTAGAATGCAAAGTTGGTTGCCTCTGAATAATAGGCCTTCTTGCATCAGGTACTCCATTCAAGGAATTCTATCACTACTATGGGGATTTAAACAAGCTTCATATGCATCTTGAAGTCCCTATCTTCTTTGTACATCTCATTTAAGTCATCAAATCCCAATATGCTCACTTGAGATTCATGTAAGATTAAAGTCCTTCTACTCAAAGAATCTACCACTTTGTTGGATGGACCACTCTTGTGATTAATGACAAAAGTAAAACTTTGCACAAATTCTACCCATTTGACATGTCTCTGGCTTAATTTATGTACACTACTGATAAATTGCAAATCATGGTTATTAGTGAACAAAACAAATTCCTTACGCATGAGATATTGCCTCCATTTCTTTAATGCTTCTATGATAGAATAGAACTCCTAATCATATGTTGAATATCTCTTCTTTGCATCATTAATCTTTTCACTAAAGTAAGCAATAGGCTTTCTCTCTTGACTGAGGACAACACCTAGATAGTAGTCCCATTGACATCACACTCAACTTGAAAAGGCTTAGTAAAATCAGGTAAAGACAAGATAGGTTTCTGTGTAATTTTATTTTTAAGCATAATAAAACTTTTATTAGCAGCTTCTATCCAATAGAGTGTCTTTTCATCTCCCTTAATGATATCCACTATTGGAGCACAAATCCCACTTAAATTTCTTATGAATTTTCTATAGAAACTAGGAAAACCATGAAAAATTCTTACCTTAAAGATATTCTTAGGGGTAGGCCATTCAATGATTTCCTTTTATCTTGTCCTTTTCCATCTTTAGTCCCTCTTGTGAGATGAAAAATCCCAATTAAACCAATTTTATCTTCAAGAAAGTACACCTTTTGAGATTGATTAGTAGCTTTTCTTCATGCAATTTATCTAATACCATCCTTAAATGTTTCAAATGTTCTTCCTTTGAACTACTATATACCAAGATGTCATCCAAGTATACTATGACAAACTTACTTGTGAAATCTTTAAGAACCTCATTCATAAGATGCATGAAAGTCCTTGGAGCATTAGTTAAGCCAAATGACATAACTAGCCATTCCTAGAGACCATGGTTTGTCTTAAAGGTCATCTTCCACTCATCACCTTCCCTAATTATAATATGACGGTACCCACTTTTCAAGTCTATTTTAGAAAAATACTTAGACCCACTTAAACAATCCAATAAATCATCAATTATTGGCAAAGGAAACCTATACCTGATAGTGATTTTGTTGATTTCTCTCGAATCTGTGCACATTCTCCAACTTCCATCCTTCTTAGGACTCAAAATGGTTGGAACTGTGGAAGGGCTTAAACTTTCCCTTATCAATCCTTTCTCCAATAATTCTTGCACTTGCTTCTTAATTTCTTTACTCTCCCTTCGTGTCATCCTGTAGGCACCTTTATTTGGAAGATTTTCTCCTGGAATCAATTCTATGTGATGGTTGATACTCATTAATGGAGGTAAAGAATTAGGAATATAATCCAGTACTATGTCTTTCTACTCTTTCAACATATCTTGAGTTTCTTCAGGAAAATCAATTATCTTTGTGCTAGTAACTAAACTTTTAATTTTTTCTATCAAAGAAAAGTTTACCTCTTCCTTCTTAATGTGGCATAAAAATTCCTTACCACCCATTAGCATCACTCTAGAGCTTGGTTCAGCTGTAACTAGTTCCTGCTTCAAGGGTGTAAGAATGTGCTTCTTCCCATCTTTCTCCAAAGTGTAGGTATTGTCTCGCCCATCACACATAGCCTTTCTATCATATTGCCAAGGCCTTCCAAGAAAAAATTGGCATACATCCATGAGCTTAACATCACACATGATTTGATCTTTGTAAGTTCCTATTTGTAAATCCACTTTACACTACTCTTCAACCAAGAGTTGATGTCCTTTTCGCAACCATGGCACTTTGTAAGGAGAAGGATGTGTTACCTTTTTCAACCCTAGTTTCTCCACCATCTTTGTTGAAACTAGATTGTCTATGCTCCCACTATCTATGATGACTTTGCAAAATTTTCCTCCACTCTTACATGTTGTTATGAACAAATGCTTTCTTTGAGGTGGTTCTATCACCTCATTGTTGGGTTTGAGTAACACCCTTTTCACTAAGAGTGATTCACCAACTTTGGGTTCATCGTTATAAGTAATAGGTTCATGTCCATCTTCCTCCTCTTCTCCTTCAATAATGTGTACACTCCTTTGACTTGAGGTAGGATTTTCTAGACACTCATAAGATCTATGTCCATCTTTGTTACATTGAAAACATTTTCCAAGAAATCCTCTACCTCTACCTCTTGAATAAGGAATTCCTCTAAAAGAGTCATTACCTTGAAATATTTGTTCTTGTTGGTGTGAGCTACTAGATTCTTCTTTTTGCGCTTTCCATTGTCCTCTACCTCCTTGTGATCCTCTTACTCTAAAAATTTGACTTTTCCCTCTTGAGCTTTGTGTCTGTTTCCTGGATAATTTCACTTTGGCTTTAAGAGAATATTGGTATGCTTCCTCCACCGTTCTAGGAAAAAAAAATTGAATTTCATCTTGAATATTGTATTTTAGTCCATTGAGATATCTTGCCACTTTTTTAGCATCGTCTTCAATGTGACCAGCTCTAATGGTCAAGCTATAAAATTCTTCTGTGTAATCTTTAACTATCATGTCTTTTTGTCTAAGATTTTGTAATTTCTTGAAAAGATTAAGCTGGTAATCTTTGGACACAAATTTACCTTTTAGTGTTGCCACCATCTTGTCCCAACTATTGATCTTGGCCTTTCCCTGTTGCATCGTTTCATCTTGTACTCTATCCTGCCAGATGGATGCATGACCCTTCAATTAGGTTACCATGAATTTCACTTTCTTGTTATTAGCAACATTTTCATATTCAAAATATTATTCATTACATTGATCCAATCGATCAGTTCCTTGTCATCTAGGCTTCCTTCATACATAGGTACTTCCAACCTTGGCCTGGAATTGGATCCCAAAATTTCTCTAACGATTCTTGTTTCAACTCCTTCTTCCTCTTCCCTTTGAGGTTCCACCTCTTCATCACTCACATCCCCTATGTCAGCTCCTCTTCTCTGTGCAAGTTCCATGACTTCCAATCGTGCCTCCATACGTCTCATTCCTTCCAAAAATTTTGCATTAGCAGCTTGCCTTCCTGGACCTCTTCCTCTTCCTCATCCTCTAACTCTCAGTGCCATCTATTGGAAAAGAAGGTCTTGTCTCCCACTGACTGGAACTTCTTCACTTTTAGAGACCAACAAAGATAGAGGGTTGAAAAATAATTTTATTCTCATAAAAATTTTCATTTTTTTTGTCAAATTAGAATGCTTTCTCCTTCACTTTATATGATGGATAATTTAGAAAAGAAGATTTCAAATATGCAACCAACATAAACTTACACATATTTTAGTAAAAACCCATCACATTTGGTCTAAAAATTTTCATTTACTAGAATGGATTCTTCAAAATGACTTATGGCTTTGGATGCTCCTCATTCCTAGCTTTCTAGAACATTTTACATTTCTCAATTTTGTTGAAAATCAAGAAAGTTATGGACATTTTACTAGGACTGATTTTTTTTTGACAACAACCCTCACAATGACACCTTCTCTAACAACTCTTCACACCACAATGATATAAAATTCAAAAACCACAAAGATGTGATGGTTTCCGATTAAAACACAATGCCCTTCCTTCTTTCCAAAGATCTCTGTAAACTGGTTTGAACAACTACATGTACCAATATGGCGGCCAAGTTTAGAAAGCCACACAGTCACAACTCATATCTTCAAAAACTAAGATCAGTATATGAAGCACACCAAATGATGATCTCTAAATACGACCAACAGTGTTTTTATCATTAGACCAAGGAATTACACATTGTGAAGGAAAGCAAGAATCACATGATCAACAAGTACATGATGTGAACCAACATTCAATAGGTCTTCTCAAATATTGATTGTGGCTAAAAGACATTGGTACCCAATTTGGAAGATCAACACATTAATAGTCATAGGAAATAAACCTCGCTCTGATACCAAAAATGGTGTATAACACAAAAGGAGGAAAAAAACTCTGTAATTTTTTTATTATAAAATAGTACTCAAACAGTCACACAATTTGTTTCTTTTTACACAAGCCCAGTCTACCCTTTCAATCTTACGGGCCTACAATATTTATAAGTAAATATGAAACCTCTCATTCCACAAAATCTGGAATAGTTACTAACATTAGCAATTGTTGATGATCTAAAATCTTACCCAACTCCAAATAAGATAAAAACTACTTGGTAGGATTATCTTCAAGAAACATAATCCTTGACTGTGATTTGTTGCTTTTGTGTCATTATGAAGAACATATGCTGAAAATTTCACAAATTTTTTTATGTTTTCTGATTTTTGAAATTTGGTTTATAGTATATTTTTTAAGAATCTTAATTGGGTCCCAAAATAATTTGGCTATGCATCATAGTGTTAATTTACTTTCTCCAACAATAGTCGGGGAGGAAATTTTCTTGATTCTTCATAAACTTTCAAAGATGATTTGTTAGATAGATGTGCTTGCTTTCCATAAAAAATACAATCCTCACTAATCTTATTAATAATTTCAAAGCCACCCCTCCACAAAAACTAAGACACAGGTCTTGTGGGCAATTTTTGCTAGGTAAACCCAAACATGCCTTGTAAAGGTATTCCCATTGCATTTTTTTTTTTTGATGATGGGTTGCGTACTTGGGATTGCATAGATGCAGAAGATGATATGTTTATTTCTAAAGGGTGATAAATGGATTTGTCAATCTTCTCTTTTGAGACTAAATGGACCTTTAGAAGACCCTTTTGTTGGTTGTACATCTGCTTCAGTTGAATTATGCATACTTGAATTCAAGCTTTCTCTGATTAAAACCATCAAGGTTGGTTTTATCTCCATCTTCCCACCACTACAGCCCAAGACTATCTCAGAAAAAGTATTTGTCTTGTTCTAAGTGAAGCAACAAATGTATTATCATTATCAAAGAAAGTATCAACCCTCATCCAAAATGGTCACCCCATATGCCAGCATCTTATAATTCTTTAGTTTGATATTCAATGTCACTTTTATCTTTTAAGAATGAGGTCTTATGGAATGGGTCTTCCTAAAAAATAGAGCTGGAGTTGCTTGCTATATTATAGGAATAATTTAAAGGTAGTGGTCCCATGAGTTTTATAGTCTATTCGTCTTAAAAATTTAAGCTCTGAAATTTGATGAAGCTAGTGATCTCATGAATAAATAACTTTGTCTTCCACACTTTGTACATAAAATAAAAAACTATTTTTTTTCCCTTTAAAATTATTTTCTAAGAAAAATCTAAAATTAAATGTTTGACAAGTGGAAAAAGAGCAATTCTAAGCTAGTGGGGTAATTTATAGCCCCACCCCCTTTTCAACCTCTTAAATATCAATATTAAAAGTAGGAGCTCCTATTTTGAAGGAGAAAATTCCAAATAATCTTGTAGCCAAACAAAATTTTGTTCATGGGGCCTCCTCTTTGTTAAAAATAGAGCTTAAGCCCCCCTTGTGGGACCCTTTCCTAAGTCGTACAACCATGCCATAGTTGGTTTCTAGGTTGTCTTTTTCAGTAGTGTAGGTTTGGTGATCACCAAACCTCGACACATGTCAGTAGTGTAGGAGGTCACAACCCCCAAATAAATTTGGATAAGATATTTCTCATGCACACAATGGATAAAAAATGAGAAATTTACAAAAAAATGGGATACAAAAATATAAAATTGAAGGCTAGAAATCATTCAATGATCTTGCACACTTATACTGCATTCGAGAATGTAGATTTTGGAATGCCTAAATGGACACTGAACTCTACATTTTGAAAAAAACTTTCAAATTCAGATGCATATTGTTGTTAAACAATTATAAATCAGAAGATGAAGTAAATTAAAGTCTTTTAGGATTTTCTATCTAGAATCTAAATATATTTTTTATTTTTATTTTTGAATTGATTTGAATGGTTTTTTCTTTCTCCCATGAAAATAGGTATGTTGTTGAAAACATCATTTTCAAAGAGTTACATTATTTTTATAGAGCATAACTTTTTTTCTAAAAAAAATATCAATGTGATTATTTCAAAATTAGTTTTGTAACATCCATACAGAGGGAATGCAATTGGTTTGATGACATTATCATGATTATTTCATATTTTAGTAACCTTTGAAGTTGACTAAACCGTAGTTTTGACATACCTTGACTACATAGCTTATAACTTGTGTATTTGTCCAATTTCATTTTTATTTTTTTTGATAGAAAGAGAACTTAAATACCTAGAGAATAGATATTTTTTAGAATTTTTTTCTCTCATTTACTATTTTTACATAATCATCAAATATAGAGGTAGACATATGGTGAAATATCTATGTTTAGTAGAACTAAAAATACAAATTCATAATAAACTTAATATATATTAACATTATAATCATTGGAAATATTTTTATCAATAGTACCTTACTATATAGATAGGTTTGTCAAATGGATTCATTTGATCTCCCAAAAGATAAAGTCAAAGTGATTTTTGTCAGCATTTTAATAGGTGCGAAGGAGACTCTATTGCAGGTATGAATGCAGAGTATAGATGTTATATCAATGTTTTTTTTATCTAAGAGGCTTTGAGCTAACCATTTGTAATTAATTCCTTCAAATGCAACCTCTCAAGGCTTAAATAATCATATTTTATTAAAATTGTGTTATTTTAGCAAAAATTAGCATGTCTAAAATAGTGTAACCCACTATTGTGGGGTCACCCCCTAAGAAGAATCCAAATGATCCAACTCATATTGGGAAATCCAAGTAGCATCCTCAACTGGTATGTTCTTCCACTTAAGCAAGTAATCCATGTAATCCTTTTCTCTTGTGCTCCTCCCAATTCTTCTATCCACGATCTCCTCAATTTCCGTTGTCTTCTTCTTAGGATATTCATGCTTCATGTCTATCTCATCATCTGACTCATGGCATTCATACAAATCTGCAATATTGAATATAGGTGATATATCCATGTCAATCGATAAATCAACCTCAAAAGCATTACCACTATCAAATTTCTTCAGTACCTTACAAGGCCCAAACTTCTTCATCTTTATCTTATTGTAAGTTCCAACAAGAAATATTCATTTCTTCAAATGAATCATAACTTCATCACTAGCGTTACAATTCTTATGTCTCCTAGATTGGTCAGATGTATCCTTATATTTCTGATTACTATGTTATACTTCACCTCATCATGCAAAGTCTTCATGGATTCAACATATCTCTTTACTTCAAAAATTCTCTTCTCTTCTAGACCAAGATCTTTCAAATCTGATATTCCTTTAGGATGCATGCCAATAACAATTTCAAAGGGTGTTTTACATGTACTCTGGTTCACTAAATTATTATATGAAAACTCTACTTGTGCCAAAACCAAATCTTAATTAGCAAGTTTATCTCCAACAAGACATCTTGACAAATTACCCAAACTCCTATTTACAAATTTTGTTTGTCCATTGGTTTGTGGTTGAAATGTAGAACTCAACTTCAAATATGTACCCATCTTCTTCCAAAGTGTCTTACAAAAGTATCCCACAAACTTACTATCTCAGTTGAAAAAAATAGTTTTAGGAGACCCATGCAATCTCACAACTCCTCTAAAGAATAGATCAACTATATGAACAAAGTCTGATGATTTCTTACAAAAAATAAAATGTGTCATCTTTGAAAATCTATCTACCACAAAAAATATAGAATCATTACCTCTTTGTTTCTTCGGTAAGTCAAGAAAAAATCCATGTTAATGTCTTCCCAAGCTCTACTAGGAACATGTAAAGGTGTGTATAACCCTATATTCTTACTTAATCTCTTAGCAACTTGGAAAATTCTACAAATTCTAACAAATTTATGAGCATCCTTATACAACTGAGGCCAAAATAATCACTATTTTATCAATGCCAAAATGGCCTGCAAGTCCTCCACGATGTTTCTCCTTGATTAGGTTTTTTGTCACTAATCCTCTTGGTATACATAATTGAATGCATTTGAACAACATACCTTCTTGAATGAAGTAATCAAATCACTTACTTTGATTGTCTGTGCTTGGTTCCTTACATGATTTCCAAGGTTCTATAAAATCAGGGTCAGTTTCATACACACTTTTAAATCATCAAAACCAAGTACCTCGAATCTCATTTTAATCAATAAACATCTTCTTCTGCTCAATGCATCTGCAACTCTATTTTTCAATCCACTTCTATGCTTCAACACAAAAGTAAAATTTTGCATGTATTCAACCCACTTCATATGTCTCTGATTCAACTTATTCTTACTACCCAAATACTGTAATGCTTTATGATCGGTGTACAACACAAATTCCTTGGGCATCAAATAATGTCTCCACTTCTAAAAAGATTGAACAATGGCATAAAATTATTGATCATAGAAATAATAATACTTCTTAATTTCTCATTGTAAAAAGTAATATGTTTACCTTCTTGACTCAATACTGCTCTGATTGCACTTCCACTTGCATCATAATCAACTTGAAATACTTTAGATTAATCAGGGAAAGATAGTACCAGTAATTCAGCTACCTTATTCTTCAAGGTCTCAAAACTTTTGTCAGCTCCATTTGTCCACTTGAAACCTTTCTTGTATCCTCTCATTATCTTTGTCATAACATTACAAATATAACTAAAATTACTTATGAAATTTAGGTAGAAACTTGGCAATCCATGAAAAGATCTGACTTCACTAGATTTCTCAGGAGTAGGCCATTCTGAAATTGCTCTAACTTTTTTAGGATCCATCTTCAAACCTTTAGCTAAAATCACAAAACCGAAGTACACTATCTCTAACTTCATGAAAGAACATTTCTTCAAGTTAATCAACAATTTTTCCTCCTTCAATCTCTGGAATACTTGTCTCAGATGCAAAAAATTATCTTCCTTATTCTTACTAAATATCAAAATGTCATCCAAGTAAACAATCACAAAACTACCCAAGAATTTCTTCAAGACCTCATTCATTAGTCTCATTAAAGTACTAGGTGCATTAGTCAAACCAAAAGGCATAACCAACCATTCATAAAAACCTTCTCTTGTCTAAAAAGTAGTCCTCCATTTATCTCCTTCTCTGATTCTGATACAATGATAACCACTCTTCAAATCAATCCTGGTAAATTACTTTGCTTCACTCAAACAATCCATGATATTATCCATCTTAGGAAATGGTAACCGATATTTAACTATGATCCTATTTATAGCTCTTGAATCTGTACACATCCTCCATTATCCACTCTTCTTAATTTCCAACACAACTGGTACTGCACACAGACTCAAACTTTCTTTGGTCAAACCCTTCTACAATAATTCTTGAACCTATCTATTTAGGTTTTCATTCTCTACAAATGTCAACCAGTGATTTGCCTTATTAGGTAATTTAGCTCTTAGTATCAGATCCATACAATGATTGATGCTTATAATAGGAGGTAACTCATCAGGTACATTATCTAAAATGATATACTAAATTTTTTCTTTAACCTCAAGAGGAGAATAATATTTTGTCTTTACAATTGGTCTATTAGGAATCAAATCATAGCACACATCATTCTTCTTCAAACCCCTTATGAACTATTTTCCTTCAAGCAAGAAAACTCTCATAGTAGTGCAATTCACATTCTTCAATTCTTCTACCAAAGGTAATAAACCTTGTTTCTTCCCATTAGCCATAATAGTATACCTATTCAATGTATCATCATGTATATCTTGTCCATCATACTGCCATGATCTACCCAACAAGATGTGACAAAAATCGATCAGCATAATATCACAAAGAACTTCATCATGATAGTTAACAATCTTAAATTTCAAAAGACATTTTTCACTTACCAAAAGTTTATGCTCATCCTTAATCCAACAAATTTGATATGGCTTAGGGTGCTTCATCCTTGATAACTGCAACTTTGTAACCAACTCTTCTGATGCCAAATTATCTTAACTTCCACTATCAATGATCACCTTGAAACACTTTCCATCAAATTTACATTTGGTTTTGAGTAAGCCTCTCCTTAGAGGGTCCTCTTTAGTTCTTTCATTCCACAAAGCTCTCATAATCATCAAGTTTTCACCACCTTCCAGTTGGTTCATTGAATTAGGTGAATATTCCTACACAAGTGCATTCCTGCTACTACTACCAACCATATTACATTCAAATTCTCTATGTCCTCCTTCACCACACTTGAAACAAGTTCCCTTAAACTAGGTTTTTTCTTCTCTCTTATGATCATTACCTCTAGGATAACTACCCCTTGAAAAACCTCCTCTTCCTCGTTATGAACTTTCTCCTCTCTAGTATGATTTACCTTTATCTTGATTTATCTTATCCAGATTAGATCCACTACTTTCTCCATAAGATCTACCTCTTCCTATAAAAAATCTACCACCTCTACCTCTCTGCCTCTACTCATGCCTTTTGTTTAGCCTCTCTTCTTCCTTTAATGCAAATTGATAGGCTTCTTCAATGTTGTTCAACTTCACCAAACTAATTTCATCTTGTATAGAAGTTCTCAATCTATTTAGATACCTTGCAACTCTTTCCGCTTCACAATCCATATGTCCAGATCTGATATCAAATCTATTAAATTCTAAGCCTGATGTGGGGTTTAATCTCTGGGATGATCTTTATTCAGGCCAGCCCCATAAAATCTAGGCCCCAAAATGTGTATAAAAGGAGGCTTATTGCTCTTATTTTCACATCCATAAGATACATCCCATATTCATGCAAGCATTATCAAGCAATTCATTGTGAATTCAAGATTGAAGCAAGAAAGCATTCATCATAGAAGGCATCCATTATCAAGCATTTAATCCCATCAAGCATTCAAGTGAAAAAAATCCCTCAAGAATTTCAAGTTTTCATTCCATCATTTCCATCATGTATGCAAGGCATTTCCTTCCATATATCTATCTTCTTTCCACTTTGGAGGCCAAGAAAAGGAGTTTGACATTAAGAAAGGAGATTTAATTTCATTCATCAAGTCTTCTATTTCACTTCAACATTGTGGAAAATTACAACATCTATTACATAAGGTTTTGTCTTACATGATTTCCTTTTTGTTTTTGTGCTAAGTAAAAGATATTGCATCAACATACTTGACCACATTCTAAGGACAATTGTATCTACATGGTATGATATATTTCATTGTTTAGGTCTAATCTCTACTTCATGACCACATTATTTCAATTTCATTTATTTCAATTAAAGATTGATTCCTAAATATGGGTTTGACTGAGGAAAATCCCTCTCCACAACCTTCTCCCCCTTATTTTATGTGTTTAGGAGCAAGTTTTGGGAGTTTCATATCTAGATTCAGGTGTCTCAGCTGCAATTACAGAAACTTTGAATTTTTCATCACTTTTGGAGTTGAAAGGACTAGGTGGTAGTTTAGCTCATAGTCCCAGACTAGGTTGAAAAAGTTGGCATTGTCATTTGGATCTGATATTTTCATAGATGGAAGTTACCAACATCAAAATTCCAGATTCAAAACCATGCCAAATTTTGATAGCTCTGTGATAGTCAAATCCAGTTCTGAAATTCATTCTTCCTCTCCTATCTTTAAGGTGAGTTCATCCTTTCTATTTTATGCTTGCACTTACTTTCATAGATTAAATCCACATTTCTTCCATCATTTACATATTAGATTTTACATGTCATTATCATCCCTATAATAATGAATCACAATAACCCTTCATTTTATAGATCATGAATTTGCACCCTTATTCTTTTGGTTGTGCTAATCGGATTAATCTTGTTGTGGGTTTTTTATTCCAATGTATATATGATTTGATGGTCTACCATTGATCAAGATTTTTTATATTACATTTTGGTTAACCCAATGCTTTCATACATTATGCTTTTTGATTTGGTAGTTAGATCTTCTTGATGTGATCTTCTTTGCAAGAATTGTAGTACCAAGTCTTTACATCGTATCTTTACATTGTATAGGTTCCACTTCTAATTCTTGTGTTAGATCAAGTTTGGTGTCTTTAATTATGGAAATTTCTAAATTGGATTGGCATATGATAACCTTTGTTGTTATATTTCTCCTCAATTATCTTTATCAAATGCATGAAGTGAATCATAGTGACTTGCATTTCATTATGTTTGTATTCATTCATGGCATTCTTACGTATGGAATTATGAAGATAGCCAACATATATCTCCATTATAAGACATATTTCAAGATCGCATGTTCTTCCATCATTCAAATATTTTTTAAAAAAAATATAGTATGTTGATGAACCTAAAGAAAAACCTTTTAATTCTACTCTTATATTGCCTACTAACCCTAATCTAGTTCATCATGATCCCATTATAGAAAGACCTAGATCTCCTCCTTCTCACCCTATTCTAAGGTGTATCCTTGAGGAACATAGCTTATGTAATTCCTTGGATGATCTTAAATTTTTTTCCCTAGATGATTTCTCTTTGAGGATATTGGATAATTTGGACAATACTTCTTCTTCACTTAAGGATGATAAGGATAGTAATAAATGATGAACTACAAATGATTTGAATACATTGTATAACTTGAAGATCTGTGATTTGAGATCACTGAGTTTCTGATTAGATATGTAAGATGATTAAATCAATAATCTGTTGTCATTGATGTCAACTAGTCTTGACAGTACTTATCTTGTAAGTTACTTACCCAAACATCTGTAGAAAGAAGAAGAAAAGAGATGAAGTACAAATATATCTACATAAGGAAGATGGATATGATAGAGGAGGATAAGGAACACATTGGGTAACTTATGAATGATTCTATGACCTTATGTTATTGACTTGATTATGTTGCACTCATCTATGATGAAGGAAAGAGAAAAATGCAAGTTGTAAAGTAGTGTGGTTAGTTAAAGAAGCATTTCAGTATACACCAATGTAGTGTAGTGTATACCAAGCATAGTATAAATCGAGCTTGTGTTCATTGACGCATTTCTTTGTTAACTGAGCAGAAGAAAAGAACTAAATGATTAGTTTAGCCGACAAGGATTGATGAGTTGTAAAGTGTTATGATTTCAAGGATGGAGATAACATTTGTTATGAAGATCTATGGCTAGCATAATTCAAAGAAGATCTAAGGGATTGAAATAAAATGTGTTACTGACACATCAGCCGAGGAAGGTTAAAGTGACAAAATCAACAAAGGAGATTAAGCGGCAAAATCGAATGGATGGAATTAAAATGGTCTACTTGTCTGTTTAAGAGATGAAGATTTCTTGAGGAAAATATGTCAGAAGAAGGAGACTACAGAGATATTGCGTGAACAAGTTTCATGCATGCCTGATCAAACTAGTTAAGGAGAACCAAATTGCAGAGATTACTGAGTGTCATAAAGCTATAACTGTGAGATAGTAAGTTACTGAATATTGATTGAAACATAATTGATACATTGATTAGAGGATTTGAATGAGCTTAAGAATGGATCTACTAATCTACAATTGAATTTGTGTTGTATTCAGATCAAATTGTTGTTACAGTTTAACCATTTTAAATAGATAAATCTCTTAACAAAGTGGACTTGAAAGTCTTGTAATGTCATTCATAGAATGTACATTTGTTATCCTGTCAACCCCATAGTGAATGCTGGTTGGACGATAACGGTTAGTGTTAAATCCTCTAACAAGGTCACACCTCACAGTGTGTTTGTTACCTTTAACAGGGTTGGGTCTTCACTGACCTCATTTCAGAAGAGTGAACAATTTTTGGGTTGTCGGTCCCAAGTGGTTTTTCCCTTCACAGGGCTTCCACGTTAAATATTTTGTGTTATGTGTTGATTGTGATGATTGTTTTTTATCATACTTTACATGTTGCATATTGGATTTGATTGGTAATTACTATATGTTATTAAGTAGTAATCGGTAAAAGCACAAACATAATACTATTTTATGTTACCGAGCTGCATAAGTTTTAGTAATTTGTTTTTGGATATATATTTTGTATTTGGGACTGTGGATAACTAATTCACCCCCTCTCAGTTATTCTAACAATAAAAATTTCCATCCAGCTAATATTCCCACCTCTTCACACTCTCAAAACTCTAAAATTTAATTTTATCCAACTTTGGGATATGATATAGGATCTGGTATTAATGAATGTGGAATTAAGATTCCTATAGAACCTCCTACACAATACTAAGTTTCATACCTCAATGTGCTACTTTACCTCAATCATCTCAACATAAGTCTTCTTTTGATATTATTTTTCCAACTACATTACCTTTTAAATGAATGCTTGTTGTTATCCAAAATAATCTATGTAAATTTTAAAAATTATCCTATACTTAAATTCCCTTATCAAAAAATTTCACAAGATAAAAAACATATTAATGGTAAGTTTTCTTATGCCCACCATCATACTAACGAACAGTCTCTTGCTAACTATCTAAGGTTTAAAAGATGTATTAGAGATTTGATTGATAAAGGTCTTCTCCCTTTAACAATGGATATCACACAATTTCTTTAGATCACACCTTAGCAATCCTTTTTCCTATTATGTTGCTCTCCATTATGCAAACCTCTTTGTGTAATGAGCTTGAGGGTATCATAATAGGAAATCTTTATTTCTCTCTCAATTGACGGGCAAGGGATCGTCATTTTTTCATTCTTTATGGATCCATTTTCTCCCTTTGTTAGAAACTTTATTTTATATAATAATAATCTTATAGAATGCATTTGTTATTATTTCTTGAGAGCACATATATTTTATATATGAGAAACCATTTAGGAAGCTTGATGTCTCTTCCCTTTCTTTTTTTTTTTCTCATTCAATGTATCCAATATACATTGCAACTTTGTATCTTTTATAATATGATATTCTCTCTTGCATGAATTTTTTACCTTCACACAAAGTTGCAACCTTATGCTTGAAAGTGTTTATCTATTATAAAAGATCTATCACTTAGGGTGTATATTGGATTAATCTTTTTATTTCATCCTCTTCTCCTTCAAAGGATCCATAATCTCTTTGTTATTTGTCTCTTTTATACAATGATATTCTACCATGTATAGACTTATTGTTATAGGACATTTTTCCTTCACAAGATTAGTATCCTCCTTACAATCTATTCCTTTAAGTGTATATCTTGTATAATTGGGTTGAGCACTAGGTTGACATAATGTGAGATCCTTTCCTCTCTCATTTTATTTTATGGATTTTCTATTATTTCATGATGGTATATTCTTTTTGGCATGAGATAGTTTGTTTCACACAAGATACTAACATCTCTACTTAACAATCCTTTTCATGCCTCAAAGAGAATTTCTCTCATTTAACAATCATTCATTTCTCTCATTTCCCTCTTGATGTCTAGATTACTTTATATATGATGTCTTTTGTAGCATTATATGTTTTTTTTTTTAACTTATTTTTCATTAGAAAAGTTCAAATATTCTATCTTGACCCTCACACCTGGGGAGAAAGGTTTCACATATATTCTTTTTCTCTCTTTGTCTAAGGATATATTTTCCTTAGTACAATGGCATTTATTTATCATGTGACATTATTTTCCTATAAGGAGTTGTTTGTTTTGATTTGGGATTCTCTCTTATACAAGAGGTGTACATCCTTGATCACAACCTTTGCTTTATTTTCAAAACTATGTTCATCATAAATAACTTCCCTTACTTTGGGTTTCAAAGTTCATCATCCTTCATGAAGAATCCCTATTTCACCTAGTAACATTGGGCTAAATGGGTGCATTATTGTTCTCCTCCCCTCATTGTCTTGAAGATTTTATCTTTGTTCAAGATCCCCTCTTGAAGGTAGATGTTTTGTAGCCAAGATCTCTTTCTTTCAAGGGTTTCTTCTCACAAGCGCCATATCCTTTCATGATTATCTATTCCCTTAGATCATAAGATTCAAAAATCTTAGCTAAGTTTATGGAATAAATTGTTTCTCTAAGGATATCTCCTTGTTGTCAGAAGTAGGTAACCTTGATTCTATTCCTTATGATGTCTACTCTATAGCCATCATAAAGATGAGGGTATAGATACTACCTCCCTTGTACATTATGCATGACATTTCCAAAGCTATAAAAATGACAAAACTAGCATTTCCAAAGCTACAAAACCTCCAAGCCACCAGTAGGTGAAAATTTCTCAAGGTAGAATTGCCTAGCATAACACAATTTTATAGACAATAAATCATTCTTCCTCTCTCTTCTATCCTTGTGGATCACCTAGCATAACACAATTTTCTAGATGTTTGTTGGATTCAAGGTCTTCACTCTCTTGTGTTCTTGCAATAGCTTTCTAGTTATGACATTAGTGGATAGGACATTTCTAGCTGAGGTCTCCTTCACTAGTTGATTTGGAGTTTTTTTTAGTTCTTTTGTGTCTTTTGTCCTTTTTTTTCCTTTTCCTTTTTGACTTTTTTTTTTCTCTTGTGGTTAAGATCCTTGGTTTGGGGGTTTACATCATTAAACTTAGTTTTGTCTCATCTCTTTGTAATTCTCCTATCATCATCTCTTTCTTTCTCCTATCTCTTCCTTTACTATGAGCATGAGCTTGTCTCATACTCCCACTAAAGTGGGGGCTAAATGTACCATCCTAAAAAGTAAGCATTTAACTTGTGTTTATTCTTAGCCTAATTTAGTGTGTTTATTATGGTAGGACCTCATATTGCACTTAATGGATCCTCCTTTCTCCATCAATCATGTTTAAACTTGAGGTTGGTCCTATCTTTTATGCAAAAATTCTCATTTTCCACCTATCACATAATTCGCCTTCCACCTAGGATACTTTACATACATTTTAAGATTTCAAGATTTGCCCTGATTTTTGTGCAAGTTGTGGGTTTCAACACTCTTTCTTGGCATTAAACCTTGATTCACAACAAAAATTAAATAAAACTGTGCCTAGATAAGGTCATCTAATTCAGTTTTGTCCCAGGACATTGTGTATCATCAAATTTTGGGCCCAATATGAGGGTTAATATCTAGGATCTTTATTTAGTTTAGGCCCATGAAGTGTGAGCCCTAAAATTTGTATAAAAGGAGGCCTCTTCCTCTCATTTTCACATCCAAAAGCTATATCCCATCTTCATGCAAGAATTATCAAGCAAGTCATTATGCATTCAAGATTCAAGAAAACAAGCATCCATCATATAAGGCTTCCATTATCAAGCATTCAATCTGTAATGATCCCTAATAGGGCCTTACATAGTTTTCTCTCAAAATTTCCCAATTAGAGTTTGTATTGTACTTGAGAATGCCAATTCCCAAGTATCATACATAATTATTGGCTAAATATATAATAATATTTTGTATTATAGAAATATAAGTGGATATATGTAGCATAACTGATATATAATTATGATTCTATTGCTTACTAATATAAAAACACACACATATATATATATATCGATCTCATAACAGATACATGATTCTGATTTATTATCAAGCTTCCTATTATATATATATATATATATATATATATATATATATATATATATATATATATATATATATATATATTCGTAAATAATTCAGATTTATATTTAATATTCTAGATATTTTATTATCTATATAATTCAAATATATATATTACACCTATATATATATCTAACATAATTGATACATTTCCATATCCTTAATAGAATTAGATATAACCTCCTAAAAACCATGATCAATTAATAGACAAGATACCTCATATTGATATACTGTCATATGGTACTTGTAAACATTATACTAATTACGTATTCTCTCTCTTCCGACTACCAAATATAAGCAATGCTTTATGTCCTCTCCTTATTATTCTTTATGTTCTCTATTTCTAACGTAGAGGACCAAGTATATTATATGTTCTCTAATTCCTCCATGAGATCAGGATTAATCCTTTTATATTCTCTCTATTCGTTATCATGTTTGATGTCCTTACAGGTTTCTCTTTCCCCATATTGATTTCCTTCTCTATCGAACTTACTGTTATGGGCTCTGGTCATAAGAATCGTATTAAAGTTCTAATGTCTAATGGCATACGTATCAGGAATTCCATGCTTCTTCCTCCCCGCCCATCGATTATTCCATTACTCTCTCTGTGTATGTGGATTGCTGGTTGTGAGTGGAGATGTACCGCTCATGTGATCGTCTGTTCTATACCGTTGTGGTCTCCTTTTTTCCTTTCCCCCGTAATATTCCTTATTTCTTCCCCTTTATACCGCGTAGGGGCTGCATAGAGTCGTGACCTGTCTAGATTGTTGTCAGTGCCGTTTCATGGACGGTCCTTATTGGTGTTATCGATTCACTATTATTTGAAGTCGATTACTAATTTAGATTTATTTATCATTGTTGACTCTTGATTTGAAGTCGATGAAATATGTGTTATGCGGATGGTAAAAATAATATATCGAATCTAATAAATTTCTACAATTCATTTATATATTGTATCAGTTTCTGGATTCGATTGTGTAAAGTTTTTTAATTGGATCATGTAGTATGATCCGAAACGTTGATGGTAAAAAACTTTACACAATCGAATCCAGAAACTGATACAATATATAATATATTGATTAATAGATTATAAAGATTGATAATATCTCATATTATATTGATTAATAATTAACAATATTATTGGTATCGATTTATTATTAATTTGATTTATATTGTATAATTTAATATTAACATTAATTATATATTGATAGGCTTCTTTGATTAATATTATTTATATACTAAAATTATATGTAGATTAATATTATTAACTATTATATCAATTAGATAATAATTGATTATATATAGATTAATACTATAATATTATTACTTAGATATTATCAATAAGGGAATTAATAATATTTGAGTAATATTATAAGGGAATAATGCCATTGGTATTATTATTGATTAATAATAATATTGACTACTACTATTTCATTGATAACTATCAATTGATGATAGTTATTAAATATTAAATAATTAATATTCATAAATTCTCATATATATATATATATATATATATATATATATATATATATATATATATATATATATATATATATATATATATATATATATATATATATATATATATATATATATATATATATATATATATATATATATATATATATATCAATCTTATATTATTGTCAATCTTAAGATGATATGTATTATTACATTAATTATGGTTCATGACACAATCCCATCAAGAATTCAAGTGCAAGGATTCCCTCAAGCATTTTAAGTCTTCATTCCATAATTTACATCATATATGCAAGTCATTTCCTTCCATAGATTTAGCTTCTTTCCCCAGGCCAAGCAAAGGAGTTTGACATCAAGGAATGAGATTTATATTCATACAACAAGTCTTCTTCTTTTTTACTTCAAAATTGTGGTGAATTACAACATCTATTTCATAAGGTTTTGCCTTTCATGATTTCCTTTTTGTTTTTGTGTTAAGTCAAAGCTATACCATCAACATACTCAAGATCACATTCTAAGCACAATTACATCTACATGGTATGATATATTCCATTGTTTAGGTGTAATCTCTTCTTCATGACAATATTATTTCAATTCCATTTATTTAAATTCAAGGTTGATTCCTAAACATGGGTTTAACTGAGGCAAACCCCTCCCCTCAACCTTCTTCCCCTTATTTTTTGTGTGTTGAAACAAGTTTCAAGAGTTTTAGATCTAGATTCAAATGTCTTAGTTGCAGTTATAGAAACCTTAAAATTTTCATCAATTTTGGAGTTGAAAGGATGAGGTGGTATTTTTGGCTCATAGTCCTAGTCTAGGTCGAAAAAGTTAACATTTTCCTTTGGGTCTGAGATTTTCAAGGACAGAAGTTACCAACACCAGAAGCCCAAATTCAAAATCTTACTCAATTTTGACAGCTCTATGATAGTCAAAACCATATCTGAAGTTCATTCTTCTTCTCCTAGCTTCAAGGTGAGTTCATCCTTTCTATTTTCCTCTTGCACTTACTTTCATAGATTAAATCTACATTGCTTCCATCATTTACATATTAGGTTTTACATGTCATTATCATCCCTATCATAAGGAATCACAAAAAACCTGCATTGTGTAGATCACGAACTTGCACTCTTATTCTTTTGGTTGTGCTAATCAAATTCACCTTGTTATGGGTTTTGTATTCCAATGTATATATAATTTTATGGTCTACCATTGATCACCATTTTCTATATTAGAGGTGCCAAACACAAAAAAAGACATTTTTTACATTTGGTGGATGCCAAATAATTCGCATTGGTAAATATCATGCCTTTAGCTTGGATTTTCCTTCGGCATCCAACCTAAAGGCTTGGACAACTATTTTAGGCCTTAAACATGTTTTTAGAAAACATGTCAAAATTTCTCAAATTTTTTTCTGCACTCCCAGTTAGGTTTGCATGTGTTTCAATGAAAATTACAAAATACCAAAATATTGTTAATCTCTCTATTAGTTATCGAACAATATTTTTTTTTTTAAGATTTTGATTATGTTAAATTATTTTTCTTTAATTTATTTTGTAAGTGTGTTTGATTTTTGTCAAAAACCAACATATGGTATTTCAAGCATAGATTTGGGTATGTTCGTCAAATTTTGATACAAATTACATTTTTAGAAGATATACTCCATTATACACACCTAGAAAAAAGAAGTTTTCTTTTCTTATTAGTTTTCAACAAGTTTAGGGGGAGGGCATGCTCAAATTTCACACTCTTAGGATGTGTCCACTTCAACAATTAGTAAAAAATCATACATTCAACAAACAATCAGCCAAAAACATTAGTTAAACTACACAATGTTAGCTAACTTCTCACCAGAGCGATTAAAAAAATTTAAAAAAAAAGTTGACATTTTAGGAGGACCACACCAGACACTATGTTATGTTCTTTTTTTTTTTTAAATAGCACTTTGTGTTCTCACCCTTTTGTAGTCGTTAATCTCCACCATTTTCAAAACAAATTAGTAGCTTAGAAACTAGACTTGGAATACTAAAACTCTTTTATTATTGCATGTTCAAATTTTGAGTGTAACTATCTTTGATTTTCTTGTCGAGTTCAGAGTTTTCCGATTTCAGAAAAAAAAAAAGTGGCAACTTAAGACCCCTTTTTGGTCCCCCATCTTTGTGCACTTACCTACACCTCCTTTTGTTAGTCTTCCATGTATTTTCTAGCCATCTCCTTTACCCACTTACCATAATTCCCCACTTTCCTACTTTAGTGCTCTAATTTATTATAATGTTGCACCTCCTTAACAATCAAACATGTCCAATACCATTTTATCCATTGAGACAACACTCAACAATCTATCTCAAACTGTGTCATCCTTACAACAACAATTGGATTCCATTACCCATTCCCAATTCAATGTTCCAACATGTGACATAGGTATCCCACTTCCCATGAAATTGCTCATATCATTATCCCTCATTACATGCAAAATTTTCAATTAGAGTTATATAATGGAAAAGGTAATCCTCGGCCTCGTATAAAAAAATTTCAAACCTTCTATAGCGACTATTCAAATGGTCTAGACTCATGACTAAATTGTTTTCCAGAAATTTTATATATAAGGCCTTGCAATGATATTGTTGTTTTCCTCTTTATTATATTAAAAATTGGCTAATGTATCTATACAAAAATTTCAAAATAATATTGGTCCTGAAATTATTTTGACTGATTTGATTCATTGTAAACAAGAAGTCAAAAATAAAGTGACTAATATTATTGGTAGCTATAAAAATATGCATGCTCAAATTGCTTATCATGTGTCTAATGGTGATGTTCAAACACTTTTCATTTCTAAATTGCAAAAATGCAATAGAGACAAGTTGTTATTTTCTACATTTACAACCTTTACATAGTTGTTTTCTTTCTTTATTGTCACTCGATCTATTTGAGAGACATCCTTGTATAATCTTATGACCATTTCCAAGGAGTCACATTGATTGATGACATTGACAAGAAGGTGTGTTGACATGGTGTGATGCCTCACACATATTGTTTTCCTTCCAGATCCATTGGATAATGAATTTGGGGCTAACTGTTTATGTCTTGCACATAAATGTAATTAGGCTGACTTAATTGATGTTACCTTTATATATCATCCACAACATAAAATAAAATCAATTAGGTCAGCCTAATTTGATGTAATGTGCAAGCCATAAAGAATCAACCACAAATTCATTCTCCAATGCTTTCATAACAAAAACAATACATGTAGGTCTTCACACCATTTTATCACATCTCCCATTAGTCCCAAATCATTGCCTTCAACTCCACATGTTACCGCATGGATTAAAACAACTCAATTCGACTCACAAAAATAGAATTGTTAATGCACGTTAACAAATATACTCCAAACATGATGTAGACCTTCAAGACACCTACAAATATCCAACATAGCATCACCTGACATTGATATTTAATCAATATCAGAGAGTTTTATCACCAAATCCACTGAAGGTGTAGAAATGGATTCCTACAAATTGATACATTGTCTTTTCATGGTTGATACTCGGAACATCACAAATTTTGTTGCAGACCAAATGGAAACATGAAACCTGAGATCTAAAATATTTTTGTGCTCCCCAACATCATACTACAACCACAAGATGATATGAATCACATTGTTTTGCATCTACCAAGTACATCACACTACAAGTTGGAATTATAGAGGTTACCTATGGAGGCAAGGACTATGGTTGGGGCCCTTAGCAAATGGAAAATACATTATTTTATTACAAAAGAACATAAGCATGATAGATGCAAAGTTCCAAAATTTGAAGGATACAATAAAGTCTCAATGTGGAATGAAGCTATTGAATCAAGTAAGGGGCATGGAGGGATCACAATCCTAATCAGAGAAACATGGGTTGGAATGGTAAAAGTAGAAAAAGAAGGCCTAAATAATCAATTTATATGGCTGAAAATACTATACAAGGGGGTAACAATTAGGGTGGCTTCACTAGTACATTTGACCTTATTTTTCTACCAAAATTTTTGACCATCAAATAAAAAGGTTTAGGTTGGTCGGATTATAGAAGGAAAACTTTCATTTTTTTAAATCCATGCTCGTGTTGATCAAAATTTCAACCAATACTATGTAGGTCAAAATTTTGACCAACACGGGCATAACTTAAAAAAAAAAGATTTCATATCTCATTTCATTATTAGATCAAGCTTAGAGTGCGTGAAGAAGGACCGTCTGCAAAGGTTTTAACTATTATTTGGTGTAAAAGGAGGACCGCTTATGAGGGTTTTAACTATTATTTGGTGTAAAAGGAGGGCCACCTTCGAGGGTTGCCACTGTCATTTGGTGTAAAAGGAGGACCACCTACGAGGGTTTTAACTATTATTTGGTGTAAAAGGAGGACCGCCTGCAAGGGTTGCCACTATTATTTGGTGTAAAAGGAGGACCACCTGCGAGGGTTGCCACTATTATTTTGGTGTAAAAGGAGGACCGCCTGTGAGGGTTGCCACTGTTATTTGGTGTAAAAGGAGGACTGCCTGTAAGGATTTCCTTACCTTAACCTATGGTATGATCATTTTTTTAAAAACATATATGTTTGATTGAATGTGATCTTGGCTAGGTTAGAACCGGTATTATGGTTGTGAGTTGCAAGATATTGATATTTTTAGGTTAGAACCAGTATTATGGAGTTGAAGCTTACTCTGCATTTGTCTGGCACTGTTTTATACTTCTATGCTATTGGTACTTGTTGGTTACCTACTTAGGGCCTATGAGCAATGTGCCAAGGCATCATGTATTGTGTATTTGCTGGCACATTTTTTATCATTGTACAAGTGTTTAAGCTTTTGATCTTTGTTTATATACATTTCTTCTATTACATTCTTGAGGTACTTATTGATAAGCCCATAGCTATGTTCTTCACATTACATGAAGCTAGGGCATCATTATTTTGTGTTTATCCTAATTTTTCTACTCATGAACAACCTGTAAGTGATTTATTGTTCATCCAAGGTGCCATTGTTACTGGTTTGATGCCATTGTTACATAGACTGGTTTGATTTTTACTGGTATTATGGTTGTGAGTTGCAGGAGAAGGTGATTTCTACAAATCCCTAGGCTATAGATGTTTTACCTAAGAATGTGTAGTATTTATCATTCATTTTATTTTATAAAAGTAATATTTATTATATAAAAATTATTTCAAAAACACATTAACAAAGAGAGAATTAGTGTATTATTCAGCAATCAACATATAAGACTATTTCAATCATAAAAACACTATGCCCTTCAACTCAAACACTTTCTCATGCTATACTTGTGCCACGAAATTCTATGGAACACTCCTTGTCATAGCCAATGATCACTCTTTTCCTTCAAACTTCTGAAACTTCCAAGTTAGATCAATATTGTGCATGATTAATAATCTTCATTCCATGGATTCTAGGCCTTTGAGTCCATGGAATGGTTATTAGTTACAAGTAAACTTCAAAAGAAAGAAAGAAATTTGAATAAACCAGTCTATGTCGTTGTATTAAGTGAGGCTACAGTCATGCTATGTGACTCTCAAACTGATCCAAACAAATAATATTGTTTCCAAATACTTTTTTGGTTCCAACTAAACATGAACCAAATCAGATTTACATTTGAATCCACACCCTAAGTGCCCAAAATGAAAATGTTTAAATACTTCAAGGAATCACAGTGACCGGTTAACGCATGGGATATTCAAGATAAAAGCCTCCAAAGCATTCAATGAGTGAATATGAATGTTTGAAAACTATTCCTTATTGCATAATGAAAATGAAAAACTAAAACAAGATGTTGTCACCTTTAAGATTATTGATTTCAATTAGAAAAACTTGTATTTTATTTGATTTCCTGTTTCATTCGTACACCAGGCTTCTCTGTCATACTATGGCTTCCAAAAGATACATTAAAATGTGACTTGATCACTAAAAATTCAAAGGTATTTTAAATACTTAGAAGACTTATTTAATACCCAGCTATACTCCTAGAATCTCATGTTAAACAACTACAAAATAAAGTCAACATAGTTCCTTTAACACAACCAAAGTTAAAATTATGAATTTTGGTGAAGTCAAGGAAGTAAGTGTGAGACCAAAATTAGTCAAGTCCCTGAATCTAAGTCCAAGTTTAAAAGGGAGGGCTTCTAAAGGCATTAAAATGACTAATTCTGGGATCATGAAGTAAAGGTAAATTCCAAAGGGGCAGAATCTATTAGAAAGTAAAGTCCACCAAGATAACTGAGAGGGGGGGGGGAGGTGAATCAGTTATCTGATAGTTATAACTTTTATCAATTTCAATAGAATTTAACCATGTAAGCAATATAATTACCAACCATAGAAAGGTATTCATACACAATAACACAATGACACAAGATATGTTGACTAGGGAACCTCTTGATCAAAGAGTAAACCCCGGTGGGAATGATGCCCATAAAAGATGCACTAATATGAATATTCCTTGTGAAAGGATGGACTCTTTTAGGAGTCTTATGAAATACATTCAGTACATATGAATCCCAGTTAGGAGATTTTGAATTCCTGTTAAAAGATTCTAACCCTGTTAAGAGTTATGGAAGACAGAAGGACCCACTGCCCAAACAGCTTCAATGGCAAGATCACTAAACACACTGTCCAAATGATCTAAAGATTATTCAATAGAACAATAGTAAATATGTTACCTCCTTTCTCACTGTGCCAAACTGCACTCACTGCTACACCAGATCTCAATTTCAGATCTCTGTACCTCGCATGTCTTCTTTCACAATTTCTCTTTCACAACTGCATTAGCTCTTTTCTTCACTTCATGCATACATTCACATTCAACCATATTTTAACAAGGAAAAATATTCCTTCCTTTATACCACACTCAAATAATTACAAATGAGTTGGCACACAATTATAAAATAAAAGTTTCCACACGCTACATCAAAATTACACAAAACTGTCAGCTTCCAAATACAATAATTCTCCACTCATGTGACCTTGAAGTTTGCACTATCATCCAAGTCACTATCAATGTGTCTCTAACTTCTATTTAACTATGAAAAACTAGATTCCATCTTGATTAGGAGATATCATCTAATTTCCACAAACCGCTACTCAAGAACACTGCCTGAATACTGCTTCCACCAAAATGCTCATAACTTCCATGAATAAATGAATTATTGTCTGTGCTCTTAACCATCAACATATAACATATCAAAGAGTATATCCTCAACATCACATATCTCCAACTACAATATCCCATGTGCGCTAATCCAAACACTGTCTGCTTCTCTGCAAGTCTCCAGAAGATCACTGTGTTGACATCAATTACAATCATAGTCATGAATGCAACAAAAAATACTATAGAATGACTACCAAGCATTCATTCCTAACAATCTCCCCCATTTTAATTGATGGCAATGTAGATGAAAAACATCCAATGTTCCAAAAATCCAATACTGCAACACTCTTGCATCAATCAAATCTTGCTTTGTTTTACTATTTAGTTCTCTCCAACAGATGGTACAACTAGTTTTTCATGTACACTTCTCCCCCATTGACATCAATGAAAGAAGCTTCATCATTATGTCAACAACAACTCCAATGTCAAAAGACACTATTCAAAAAATACATTCACTAGAGTCCTCATGACTCAGCTTAGATACACATACTCCCTCATAGAGGAAGTACCAACATCCAGTCCAGAAGAAAGATAAGGCTCATATACCACTGGATGGATGCAAAAAACTACATCATTACTCAAAATTAGGCTGGGGCATAACACCAAGCATACCTCTCAGATACTCAAATGTATTCTTAGGAAAAGGCTTTGTAAATATATCTACTATCTGCTCCTTTGTGCTTATGTACTCCAGTCTGACTTCTTTCTCAACAACTTTCTCTCTTACAACATGATACTTGTGATGGAAATATAGATGCAGTAACTGAGAGGGGGGGTGAATCAGTTAACCACAAAAATATTACCACAGATCCCTTAGATATCTTATTAAATAATTTACTGTTATAACTCGGTAAACATACAGAGAAATGCTGAAACTCAGTCTTTGCAGTGTATATTAATTATAACTGTTCTAAAAAATTCATCACTGATTAACATGCATAATGAAATAACAAGAGCACAAGAGACACCAGATTTAACGTGGAAACCCAATATGGGAAAAACCACCAATGTAACTAGTTACTATTTTTCACTCTTTTGAAGTGATGCCCGGTTAGAGGCCAACCCGGTAAAAGGTTACAAAACACACTGTTAGGTGTGACCTGGTTAGAGGATTTAATCACCCTGTTAGGAGTGGCCTTGTAAGAGGTCTTTAAACAATTCAACTGAACTGTTACCTTGTTAGAGGATTTACAATATGGTTGTTAAACCAACTCAGTTAAGAGATTTCGAGATCACTGCTACAATGATAAGAAAATAACAGTGAAATGACCTGTACAAGATGCAATTGAATTGCTGATTACAGATCTCTATTCTGCTCCTCTTTAGATCCTTTCTGATCGAATATATCTTTGCTACTCCTCAAGGATATCTGATCATCCTTCACAATTCGCACACATCTGCCTTCAATTGATTTTCATATTTTTGCCATGCTCTCCTTTTCTTTTCTTCTAGAATGACTATATATATATCATTCAGATTGATTATTTAGTTTGTCAAGTCGGCACAAATAATCATTTCAAATATTACAACTGTCGGCTCTTAAACAAGTAAACACAAGTATTACTGAGTCAGCCCAAATATTGTTACTCAGTTATTGCAAACTAGCTCGGTGACTTTCTGATGCTCGGCATCCACTACATTACTCGGCATCGTCATGCACTTGGTAGAAGTAGAAGCTTGGTCCATACTAATCACTCGGTCGTAGTCTTGAACTCGGTAAATATTGGTGACTCAGTAGATATAGTGTTACTCGGTGAACTCGGTAGATACTAACTTTTCTTTGATAACCGAGGAAGCCTTTTCTTTGATAACCGAGGAAGCTTGGTTAACACTAACTTCTGTCATACTTCCTTTGACACCTGGGAGAACTCGGTAGATACTTAGCTGACCGACTGAGCTCGGTAAACACATAGAATTGATATATAATATGACATTGTGTGACATCAAGGACAATACATATTTAAACAATTGTATCCAACAATCTCCTTCAAACAATTGTTTCCAACAACTTGATCTCTATATGCTTTGTCTTAGAATGTAATACAGTATTCTAGAAATACTAACTATGCTAGTGTTACAACAGGCTCAAAAAACAATTTTTTTCTAATATCTTTCAACATTTGCTTCATCCAAATTATCTAGTTACAATTGATTGTTGCTACTACATATTCTGCTTCTGTTATGCTCTATGAGATACAATTCCACTTCTTGCTTAGCCAAGAAACCAATCTTCCTCCAAGGAAAAATGATCCACCATTGGTGCTCTTCTTATCATCAACACTGCCTACCCAATCAACATCTATGTATACACATAGGGTAAAATCCTCAAATTTTTCATACCACAATCCATAATCCATTGTGCCTCTTAAATATCTCAGTATCCTCTTTACTGCTGCATAATGTGATTCTCTAGGTTCAACTTGAAATCTTGCTACAATTCCAACTGAATGTGCTATATCAGGTCTTTTATGTGTTAAGTAATATAGTCCTCCAATCATGGATCTGTACTTCTTCTGTTCAACTAATGGTGTTTCATCTGTGCTAGATAATTTATGTCTAGTTACCATAGGTGTTCCAACTGGTTTACAGTTCTCCATTCCAAATCTTTTCAACAAGTCATTTAGGTACTTTGTCTGACTTACAAAAATACCATCACTGTTTTGTGTTAATCTGTAATCTCAAAAATTATTTCATCTCACAAATCATACTCATTTCAAATTCAATCTTCATTTCATCAGTAAATTTGTCACTAGCTTCATCTTCTCCTCCAAAAATAATGTCATCAACAAAAATAACTACAATCAACAAACCATTTTCAATTTCCTTTTTGTATAGATTTCTATCAGTTGTTCCTTTTGTAAATCCCAATTTTAACAAATACTTATCGAATTTGGCATACCAAGTTCTAGGTGCTTTCTTTAGTCCATATAATGCTTTCTTCAATTTACATACCATGTCTCCTTCATGAGTCAAAGGAAAACCTTCAGGCTGCTCAATGTAGACTTCTTCTTCCAATTCACCATTCAGAAATGTGGACTTCACATCCATCTGATATACTTTGAATTTCTTAAAAGCTACATAGGCCAAAAACATTCTTACTGCTTCAATTCTTGCTACTAGTGCAAAGGTTTCTTCATAGTCAATTCCTTCTTGCTGTGAGTATCCCTTACATACCAATCTTTCTTTTTTTCTTACTACTTCTCCTTGTTCATTCATCTTGTTTCTGAATACCCATTTAGTTCCAATAACATTCTTATCTTTAGGTCTAGGGACCAATTCCTATGTCTTATTCTTTTCAATCTGATCTAGTTCTTCTTTCATAGCATTAATCCAATGTTCATCTTCACAAGCTTCACTAGTAGATTTAGGTTCAATTTGAGAAATCAAACATAATTGTTCGTGTACCTTATTTCGAGTCAGAACTCCTCTTTTAATGCTTCCAATAATTTTCTCAATAGGATGATTTCTTGATAAATTCTTGTTAGGTGTCACTGTCTCAGATCTTACTTCAGGTGTCAGTTCTTCAATGACTTCATTGTGGCTTTCATTCGCCAAATCACTGTCAGTCTCATAGAATAGTTCAGTAGTTTCAGTGTTAAGCTTAGGATGACTTCCTTCATCAGATTCATAATCAAGCATTCTTTCCTAAATTTTGAACTTTTCATCAACTTTAACGTTCGCGCTCTCAACAATAGTCTTAGTTCTCTTATTGTAGTATCTATATGCTTTTCTCTTCAAAGAATATCCAAGAAAAATACCTTCATCACTTCTAGGATCAAAATTTCTAATGTCATCATCTCTCTTTATATAACATTTGCTTCCAAAAATTCTAAAATACTTAACTGAGGGTGCATGTCCAAACCATAATTCATAGAGTGTCTTGTTTGTATCTGCTCTGATTTGTACTCTCTTCATTGTATACACCGTTGTGTTCACTGCTTCTCTCCAGAATATCTTTGCCAAATCATTCTCAAATAACATAGCTCTTGCTGCTTTAGTTACTGATCTATTTCTTCTTTCTGTAATACCATTTTGTTCAAGTGTCCTAGGGGCTGAAAACTATCTCTTAATGCCATTCACTTCACAAAAGGTGTTAAACTCTCTAGAAGTAAATTCTCCACCTCTATCAGATCCCAAACATTTAATCTTCATTCCAGATTCATTCTCGACTTTATTCTTAATGATCTTAAACTTATCAAATGCTTCTGACTTTTCTTTAAGAAATGCAATACACATCATTCTTGTAAAATCATCAACAAGAATCATAAAATACCTTACTCCATAGAAACCTCTAGTCCTGGTAGGACTGCTCAAATCTGTATGAACAATCTCCAACTTCTCTGCAGATGTGAACTTCTTATTGGGAAGTGAACTTCTCTTCTACTTAGCCATCACACATTCTTTGAAAATCATGTTAGTAGGCTTCATAATTTTAGGCAAATCCCTTACTATAAGTGTAGTACTCACTTTCACAATGTTATCAAAATTTATGTGAAAAACCTTCTGTGCCATAACCAACTATCATCAATCTTAGTAATTAAACATGTCATCTCAGTAGGATTCAAGTAAAATACATTACCTCTGGTTCTAGATCCAGTTCCAATAAGATTTCCATCTTTATCCTTTATCACACAAGTTTTCTCAGTAAACCAAACTTGATATCCCTTATCAACTAACTGTCCAACACTCAAAAGATTATGTTTCAAACCATCCACAAAGTAAACATCATCAGTATTAGTCTTTCCATCAAGAGTAATAGATCATATACCTTTAATCAAACAAGGTGCATTGTTTCCAACTCTCACAACTCCTCCATCATAATTGTTAAACTTTATGAACTTTTTCATATCTTCAGTCATATGATGTGAACAACCACTATCTGTAATCCAATCAGCTTTCTTTTCAACTTGGGAAACTAAGGCTTTTTCTTCCTTAACATTAGTTTTAGGATTCTCTTCTTTAATTGCTACAAATCCTTTGTCATCATTATTCTCAGTATCACTTTCACTTAGAGTTCTTTCTATACTAGTCTCATGATCTTCATCATTAGCATAATAACATTCCTTAGATCTTCTAGGCTTGAAATTGTTTCTATACTTCTTAACTCTCTTAGGACATTTAGATGCAAAATGGCCATATTCTTGACAACTCCAACATTTAAAGATTTTCTTACTGTTTAGTTCTCTCTTCACAAGCAAGGCAATACCTTCTTCAATCTTCCTGTCTTCTTCATTTCTAGATTTTTTGCCACCGGCATAATCTCCACTCACATTGATGCTTCTTGACAAAGTAGGGTGAACATTAAGAGCATTGAATGCTGTCTCCATTTTAGGCAAGTCTCCTGATAACCTCAGGTTCTTTTCTGCAGCTTCCAATCTTCCAAGAAGAGTCTCTCTTGTAAAGTTAGAAGTACAAGGTATAACTTGTTGAATCATCTATGTTGTCTACTTAAATAAAGAAGTCGATGTCCTCAAAATTTTCCATATCACTTCATTCCCTATCTTTGTTCCTCCACAAGATTTTATCCCTGCAACAATTTTTGACATTCTACCAATATAGCTTCTAACAGATTCATCTTCCATCATTCTTATATCTTCAAATGCACATATCCAATTATGTAATCTAACTTTCTTTGCATGTTCATCACCTTCAAAAGTAGAGTGTAAAGCTTTCCAAATTTCATAAGATTTCTTCAAACATTTTACCTGACTGTACTCATTTTCTGGAAGGGCTGTCAAGAGTGCTTCTCTTGCAAGTATGTTAAACATGAATAGATCTCTCTCATCACTAGAACATGTCTCAAGATTTTCCTATTCAATGATAGTCTTATCATTCATTGTAATCAACCAATAACCTGGTCCTAAACATAGTAGATGTGTCTTTATCTTTTCTTTCCAGCTATCAAAATTTACTTCATCAAACTTAGGGCTTTCTTTCCTGAAATTCACCATGGATCTCCTTAAGCTATTAAACTTCTCTTTCAAGGACCTGCTCCTCTGATACCAATTGTTAGAAAGTAAAGTCCACCAAGATAATTGAGAGGGGGGGGGGGGGGGGTGGTGAATCAGTTATGTGATAGCTATTTCTTTTATCAATTTTAACAACATTTAACCATGTAAGAAATATAATTACCAACCATATAAAGGTATTCATACACAATAACACAATGACACAAGATATGTTGACTAGGGAACCTCTTGATCAAAGAGTAAACCCCGGTGGGAATGATGCCCACAAAAGATGTAATAATATGAATATTCCTTTTGAAAGGATGGACTCTGTTAGGATTCTTATGAAATACATTTAGTACATATGAATTCCAGTTAGGAGATTTTGAATCCTTGTTAAAAGATTCTAACCTTGTTAGGAGTTATGGAAGACAGAAGGACCCATTGCCCAAATAGCTTCAATGGCAAGATCACTGAACACACTATCCAACTAATCTCAAGATTATTCAATAGAATAATAACAAATATGTTACCTCCTTTCTCACTATGCCAAACTGCACTCACTACTACACCACATCTCAATTTTAGATCTCTGTACCTCGCATGTCTTCTTTCACAATTTTGCTTTCACAACTGCATTGGCTCTTTTCTTCACTTCATGCATACATTCACATTAAACCATATTTTAACAAGGAAAAACATTCCTTCCTTTATACCACACTCAAATAATTACAAATGAGTTGGCACACAATTATAAAATAAAAGTTTCCACATGCTACATCAAAATTACACAAAATTGTCGGCTTCCAAATACAATAATTCTCCACTTGTGAAACCTCAACATTTGCACTATCATCCACATCACTATCAATGTGTCTCTAACTTCCCTTTAACTATGCAAAACCAAATTCCATCCCGATTAGGAGATATCATCCGATTTCCACAAACCACTACTCAAGAGCACTGCCTTAATACTGCTTCCACCAAAATGCTCATAACTTCCATGAATAAATGAATTACTATATGTGCTCTTAACCATCAACATATAACATATCAAAGAGTATATCCTCAAAATCACATATCTCCAACTACAATATGCTACATGCGCTAATCCAAACATAGTCTGCTTCTCTGCAGGTCTCCAGAAGATCACAATGTTGACATCAATGACAATCATAGTCATGAATGCAACAACAAATGCTACAGAATGACTAAAAAGAATTCCTTTTTAAGAGAATCTTCCCTCTTCTTGGGAGTTTTATCCTAACCACCCATTCATTTCCACCTAGGTGTAGGACTGCAACAAACTGGTGCAGGGGCACCTAAGATCAATAAACAAAGCATGAAGACAACTAGTGCAATCATGAAGACTATGAAGACATTTAATGTGAATCAAAAGGAAAATGAGAGAAATGAGACTTTAAAAGATGTACATCCAATCAATTACCATATTTTGGCACCTTTAATGTTTTAATGCAATGCAATGGCATTCAAATGAATGGATTTCTATTATAAGTTCTAAGGGTTAAATTGGATGTAATATGGACCATTAGTGTCCAAGGGTTTTTTAGGGTAGTTAGGAGTCTAAGAGTGATGAAATTAAGTCTCCTAGGTGTTTAACAACCTTTTGAGTTCTTAAAATCCAATTTATAAGGTTTTTCAAGCATTTCCTAAGTTTAAAACTTCAAAACTTTGAAAGATAACAATTATGTGGTTTCTAGTGGGAAATCCCATTTATGGGATCCTTAACAAGTTTTAATCCTTCCAACCAACCAAAATTGGTTGTGGAAATTATCATAAACATATATATCCACCCAAGTAATGTGGGCACGGGTTAGAGAGGCTAGAGGTGTATGAATTGAAACAGAGAGTTAATAAAAACACAAATTTCTGCAAGTTACATGAGTTTTTCTTGGTTTTTTCCTTGTGTGTTTTTAGTGGAATAAGTTCTAATGTATCAGAGAAGGATGTAAGACATTAGAGAATGCCTTCTTAATGCCTTAAGAGAACTTTTGACTTCTCTGTCATCTACGTCTCTGGTTCATAGTCACAATCAACATTTTATTGTTGGATTTGTGAGTTTTCTTAAAAATTGACCATCCCATGAGTTAAAAAGGCCTTGAATTCATGGGATGTTGATTCTTAATATGTAACATAATGTTCTAACAAGTGTTATGCAGGAAAAGTAACACAAAAGGTGATCACCAAGGAAGAAATTAGTGAGTTGACCTTGAAAAGAGTGGGTACAGTATAAGAGCGAGATTTTGGGCTGCATAGAATAGTATTTTTATGATTGGAATAGCTTCATATGGAAAATTTAATGGTGAATCAATCACAAAAATCAATCACCATTTAAACCAAGAAGTGTGTGGAAGGCTGAGATTGGAGAAACCCTCAAATCAAGGGTTTTGTGTAACCGAATTGGGGTTTTTGATGTTCCCGATGTGCTGGGTTGAATTCATCTTGGATTTAGAGGTTTTATGATGTTCCCGATGTGTTGGGTTGAATTCATCTTGGATTTAGAGGTTTTATGATGTTTGGAGTCTTGAAGTTATAAAAAAATAGTAGTTCCTTTGAAAAATCACCTACTTTTTAGTGTATTTGCTGTGGTACAATCATAGTACTATCATTTGGTCCAAAGTACCAATACTTGAGTCTTGAATATGTTATTGTATGGTCAAAAGGGTATCCACAAATGTATTTATTTATTTTAGTGTTTTGGGAAAGTGAGGAGTTTGAAGACCAAAAATGTCTCTGCAGGGCTACAAGACTATTACATTAGGCCTCTAGGCCAGTTTGAAGACTTTTTGCCATTGTGAGTAGGAGATAACTCAATAAACCTTGAAACCACTTTAAGCTATCCTAATATACCTCAAACACACCAAATCTATCATTATATTGCATTGGGAGGAGCCTTATTTGGGTTGAGTCTCATAAAGCTATTGGGCACTTGGGACAAGTTGTGGGTTTGTATGCCATATTTGTGTATCCTATCTTGTGTATTAGGTCCACTACCATCAAATAAAGGGTCCACTACCCTCACACACAAGGCATGAATAAGGACCTATCACAAGAGTGTGCTACTTGTTGTTAAGAGAACACATTCAAATCAAAATGAGTCCAAACTAAATGGGAATTGGCTCAAATTCTCTGTCAAACATATTGTACAAAACATTGTAATGTACTAAGCTCTATGAAGAAAAAGTATCCCAAGCTCTGAGATAAATCTACACCTTACACTTTGGAAATGTATTTATATCCTATGTGTATAACATGTTAAAGGAACTATGTTGACTTTATTTTGTAGTTGTTTAACATGAGAGTTTGTAGATTAATAGGAGTTCACATTTTTATGGGAACATATCATTCAATTGAGCATTAATTCCCATCTATATCTAGTGAGATGGACATAACTCATGTACCTCATGCTAGTGTGCTTGGATACCTTGTATACACTATTTTGCATTAGACTAGACATTATCCAAATAGTGAGTATTTATTAGGCAACTTTTATGGATAATCTTAGTCAAATCTTCCTTCGTGCTAGCAGTGTACATAATTAGGCCTTTATTAAGAATTCATCATATCAGATAAACTATGTTTAAGAATTGTTGGGACTGGTCCTTTGGTGTGTATTAAACATAATAGAATTTTCAACATATTATTATCATTCCATTTCTTTATTGTAAACATGCCATTGGTTCAGTTTTGTAATTTTTTTTTGTGTTAAAAATGCATTTAAAATAAAGGTCTAATTCTGTAGACTGCTAGCACGAAGGAAGATTTGACATAAAATATATGAAGGCTACTTAGGTTATCTTAGGGATAGAGATACTTTAATTTTAACTTTGGTTGTGTTAAAGAAACTATGTTGACTTTATTTTGTAGTTGTTTAACATGAGAGTTTGTAGACAAATAGGAGGTCACATTTTTATGGGAACATATCATTCAATTGAGTATTAATGTGGATCTATATCTAGTGAGATCAACATAACTCATGTACCTCATGCTAGTGTGCTTGGATACCTTGTATACACTATTTTGCATTAGACTAGACATTATCCAAATAGTGAGTATTTATATAAAGTGTTATAACACATAGGCGGTCCTCCTTTTACACCAATTAATAACAGTGACAAATATAAAGTGTTATAACACACAGGTGGTCCTCCTTTTACACCAATTAATAATAGTGACAACCGTCACATGTGGTTGGATAATGTCTAGTCTAATGCAAAATAGTGTATACAAGGTATCCAAGCACACTAGCATGAGGTACATGAGTTATAAACTCTCATGTTAAACAACTACAAAATAAAGTCAACATAGTTCCTTTAACACAACCAAAGTTAAAATTAAGAATTTTGGTGAAGTCAAGGAAGTAAGTGTGAGATCCAAATTAGTCAAGTCCCTAAATTTAAGTCCAAGTTTAAAAGGGAGGGATTCTAAAGGCATGGAAATGACTAAGTCTGGGATGATGAAGTGAAGGTAAATTTCGAAGGGGCAGAATCTGCCCTCTTTTTGGGATTTTTATCCCAACCACCCATTCATTTCGACCCAGGTGTAGGATTGCAGCAAACATGACATGAACGAGGAGACTTTAGGGGAGCCTTACACTAGCCAAAATGATAACTTTAGGGGAGCCTTGCACTGGCCAAACATTTAATAGAAATCCATTTATCTTTCCACTCTTTCACTTCACCATTTTTATTATATTTAAGTCTAGTGCCTTGGAATATTAAGCATAATAATAATGTGCTTAATCTATTAGTAATTGGCAGATTAAGCATATTATTACTATGTAGAGTTAGGGCCAAGTTTGCACATGCAAGCAAAAGTCCAGTGCCCTATAGAATTAGTCTAACAATAAATTTATAACAATGCGGATAAGAATCAATTTGTAATTACTATGCATTAAACATGCTAAACTGATAAAGGTGTTATATGCATTTAATATGCTAATTACTAATAGATTTAGCATATTATTACTATTCTTAATGTTCCATTTAAATGCATTTAACACAAAAAACAAATTTACAAAACTGAACCAATGACATGTTTACAACAAAGGTCTAATAGAACTCCCAACAATTCTTAAACATACTTTATCTGATATGATAAATTCTGAAACAATTAAGGTTGGAGTAGACATAGTTATCACATAGTTTTGTACTAGCTATCTACAAAATTAGACCTTTATTAAGAATTCATCATATCAGATAAAGTATGTTTAAGAATTGTTGGGACTGGTCCTTTGGCGTGTATTAAACAAAAATAGAATTTTCAGCATATTATTATCATTCTATTTCTTTCTTGTAAACATGCCATTGGTTCAGTTTTGTAATTTATTTTTTGTTGTAAACATGCCATTGGTTCAGTTTTGTAATTTTTGTTCAGGAATAATCTGGCCAAGGGCTAGAACAATACTGCTCGCAATCTCATTGCCAAAGCGGCCAAAGACTATGTTAGGCTGATAAAATATGGGGATTCTCTTTACCACTGCAAATCTTTGAAGGTGGCTGCACTTGGACGGATGTGTACTATTGTTAAGAGAATTGGACCGAGTTTGGCTTACCTCGAACAGGGGAGGCAACAAACTGGTGCAGGGGCACCTAAGATCAATAAACAAAGCATGAAGACAACTAGTGCAATCATGAAGACTATGAAGACATTTAATGTGAATCAAAAGGAAAAAGGAGAGAAATGAGACTTTAATAGATGTAAATCCAATTAATTACCATATTTTAGCACCTTTAATGTTTTAATGCCATGCAATGGCATTCAAATGAATGGATTTCTATTATAAGTTCTAAGGGTTAAACTGGATGTAATATGGACCATTAGTGTCCAAGGGTTTTTAGGGTAGTTAGGAGTCTAAGAATGATGAAATTAAGTCTCCTAGGTGTTTAAAAACCTTTGGAGTTCTTAAAATCTAATTTATAAGGTTTTTCAAGCATTTCCTAAGTTTAAAAATTCAAAAGTTTGAAAGATAACGACTATGTGGTTTTCGGTGGGAAACCCCATTTATGGGATCCTTAACAAGTTGTAATCCTTACAACCAACCAAAATTGGTTGTAGCAGTTATCATAAACATATATATCCACCCAAGTAATGTGGGCACAGGTTAGAGAGGCTAGAGGTGTACGGATTGAAAGATAGAGTTAATAAAAACACAAATTTTTGCAAGTTACATGAGTTTTTCTTGTTTTTTTCCTTGTGTGTTTTTAGTGGAATAAGTTCTAATGTATCAGAGAAGGATCTACCATATTAGAGAATTCCTTCTTAATGCCTTAAGAGATCTTTTGACTTCTCTGTCATCTACGTGTCTCTGGTTCACAGTCACAGTCAGCATTTTATTGTTGGATTTGTGAGTTTTCTTAACAAATGACCATCCCATGAATTCACAAGGCCTTAAATTCATGGTATGTTGATTATTAACATGTAACATAATGTTCTAACAAGTCTTATGTAGGAAAAGTAACACAAAAGGTGATCACCAAGGAAGAAATCAGTGAATTGACCTTGAAAAGAGTGGGTACAAGATAGCAGCGGGAGTTTGGGCTGCATAGCATAATATTTTTATCATTGGAATAGATTCATATGGTTGAGTTAATGGTGAATAAATCACCTATTAAGCCAAGAAGTGTGTGGAAGGCCGAGATTGGAGAAACCCTCAAATCAAGGGTTTTGTGTAACCGAATTGAGGTTTTTTATGTTCCCGATGTGCTGGGTTGAATTCCTCTTGGATTTAGAGGTTTTATGATGTTTGGAGAGACTTTATGGAGTTTGGAGTCATGAAGTTAAAAAAACTAGTAGTTGCTTTGAAAAATCACCTACTTTTTAGTGTATTTGCAGGGGTACAGTCATAGTACTGTCATTTGGTCCACAGTACCAATACCCAAGTCTTGAATATGTTCTTGTATGGTCAAAAGGGTATCCATAAATGTATTTAGTTCTTTTAGTGTTTTGGGAAAGTGAGGATTTTGAAGACCAAAAATGTCTCTGCAAGGCTACAAGACTATTACATTAGGCCTCTAGGCCAGTTTGAAGACTTTTTGCCATTGTGAGTAGGAGATAACTCAAGAAACCTTGAAACCACTATAATCTATCCTAATATAGCTCAAAAACACAAAATATATCATTAGATTTCATTGGGAGGAGTCTTGGTAGGGTTGAGTCTCATAAAGCTATTTGGCACTTGGGAGAAGTTGTGAGTTTGTAAGCCATATTTGTGTATCCTATCTTGTGTATTAGGTCCACTACCCTCAAATCAAGGGTCCACTACCCTAAAAAATAAGGCATTTACAAGGACCTAGCACAAGAGTGTGCTACTTGTTGTTAAGAGAACACATTCAAATCAAAATGAGTCCAAACTAAATGGGAATTGGCTCAAATTCTCTGTCAAACATATGGTACAAAACATTGTAATGTACTAAGCTCGATGAAGAAAAAGTATCCCAAGCTCTGAGATAAATCTGTACCTTACACTTTGGAAATGAATTTATATCTTGTGTATAACATGTTAAAGGAACTATGTTGACTTTATTTTGTAGTTGTTTAACATGAGAGTTTGTAGATTAATAGGAGTTCACATTTTTAGGGGAACGTGTCATTCAATTGAGAATTAATGCCCATCTATATCTAGTGAGATGGATATAACTCATGTACCTCATGCTAGTGTGCTTGGATACCTTTTATACACTATTTTGCATTAGACTAGACATTATCCAAATAGTGAGTATTTATTGAGCAACTTTTATGGATAATCTTAGTCAAATCTTCCTTCATGCTAGCAGTGTACATAATTAGACCTTTATTAAGAATTCATCATATTAGATAAACTATGTTTAAGAATTGTTGGGACTGGTCCTTTGGCATGTATCAAACAAAATAAAATTTTCAGCATATTATTATAATTCTATTTCTTTGTTGTAAACATGCCATTGGTTCAGTTTTGTAATTTTTTTTTGTGTTAAATGCATTTAAAATAAAGGTCTAATTCTATAGACTGCTAGCATGAAGGAAGATTTGACATAAAATATATGAAGGCTACTTAGTTTATCTTAAGGATAGAGATAATTTAATTTTAAGTTTGGTTGTGTTAAAGGAACTATGCTGACTTTATTTTGTAGTTGTTTAACATGAGAGTTTGTAGATAACTAGGAGTTCACATTTTTATGGGAATGTATCATTCAATTGAGCATTAATGCCCATCTATATCTAGTGAGATGAACATAACTCGTGTACCTCATGCTAGTGTGCTTGGATACCTTGTATACACTATTTTGCATTAGACTAGTCATTATCCAAATAGTAAGTATTTATATAAAGTGCTATAACACATAGGTGGTCCTCCTTTTACACCAATTAATAACAATGACAACCCTCACATGCGGTTGGATAATGTCTAGTCTAATGCAAAATAGTGTATACAAGGTATCCAAGCACACTAGCATGAGGTACATGAGTTATAAACTCTCATGTTAAACAACTACAAAATAAAGTCAACATAGTTCCTTTAACACAACCAAAGTTAAAATTAAGAATTTTGGTGAAGTCAAGGAAGTAAGTGTGAGATCAAAATTAGTCAAGTCCCTGAATCTAAGACCAAGTTTAAAAGGGAGGGCCTCTAAAGGCATGAAAATGACTAAGTCTAGGATGATGAAGTAAAGGTAAATTCCGAAGGGGCAGAATCTGCCTTCTTCTTGGGTTTTTTATCCCAACCACCCATTCATTTCCACCCAGGTGTAGGACTGCAGCAAAGATGACATGAATGAGGAGACTTTAGGGGAGCCTTGCACCAACCAAACATTTAATAGCAATCCATTTATCTCTCCACTCTTTCACTTCACTATTTTTATTGTATTTAAGTCTAGTGCCTTGGAACATAAGCAATAATAATAATGTGCTTAATCTATTAGTAATTGGCAGATTAAGCATATTATTACTATGTAGAGTTAGGGCCAAGTTTGCACAAGCAAGCAAAAGTCCAGTGCCCTATAGAATTAGTCTAACAGTAAATTTATAACAATGCAGATAAGAATCAATTTGTAATTACTATGCATTAAACATGCTAAATTGATAAAGGTGTTATATGCATTTAATCTGCCAATTACTAATAGATTTATCATATTATTACTATGCTTAATGTTCCATTTAAATGCATTTAACACAAAAAACAAATTTACAAAACTGAGCCAATGACATGTTTACAACAAAGGTCTAATAGAACTCCCAACAATTCTTAAACATACTTTATCTGATATGATGAATTATTAAACAATTAAGGTTGGAGTAGACATAGTTATCACACAAGTTTGTGTGTGGTACAAGGAAGATTTGGCTAGGTCAAATCTTCCTTCATGCTAGCAATCTACAGAATTAGACCTTTATTAAGAATTCATCATATCAGATAAAGTATGTTTAAGAATTGTTGGGATTGGTCCTTTGGTGTGTATTAACCAAAATAGAATTTTCAGCATATTATTATCATTCCATTTCTTTATTGTAAACATGCCATTGGTTTAGTTTGGTAAAAAAAATTTGTGTTAACATGCCATTGGTTTAGTTTTGTAATTTGTTTTTTGTTGTAAACATGCCATTGGTTCAGTTTTGTAATTTTTGTTCAGGAACAATCTGGCCAAGGGTCAGAACAATACTGCTTACAATCTCATTGCCAAAGTGGCCAAAGACTATGTTAGGCTAATAAAATATGGGGATTCTCTTTACCCCTGCAAATCTTTGAAGGTTACTGCACTTGGACAGATGTGTACTATTGTTAAGAGAATTGGACTGAGTTTGACTTACCTCGAACAGGTGAGGCAGCATATGGAAAGGTTGCCATCTATTGACCCAAATACCAAGTCTATTTTGATCTATGGGTACCCTAATGTTGGCAAGAGTTCTTTTATTAATGAGATCACTTGGGCAGATGTGGATGTGCAACCTTATGCTTTTACTAGTAAGTCTCTGTTTGTTGGGCATACTGATTATAAGTACTTGAGGTATCAGGTTATTGATACCCCTGGTATTTTGGACTACCCCTTGGAGGATGTGAACACCATCGAGATGCTCAGTATTATTGCCTTGGCTCATTTGAAGGAAGCTATTTTTTTTTTCCTTGATGTTTCGAGTTCTTGTGGTTATAGTATTGTGCAAAAGGGATTCCATTCCGGTGCTGGAGGTGTTTTCAGACAGGGCATAAAGTTGCCCAATACTCCAAGAAAAGAATGTCCAAGGTTGCATCCTGGTGGAAAGACATCTCACACCATCATTATATGGTGGACAAGAAGGTGAAGCAACAAAAGAGTTTTTCTCAAGCTGTGCATGGTGAGACATTGAATTAGGAAATTAGAAATGCATGTAAAGTGACCAATGTTACAAAATGAGTGGATAGTTTGGATGATGGTAAGAGTGCTAGAAAGGTAGCAACCACACCAGAGGGCATAGAAAAGAAAAGACATGTTGGGTGCTGAGACAAGGTGGATGAGCGATCAGATGATCATCTACATCAACATGGGAAGTTGTATCTTCTTAAGCTTGTGTGATTGATGTGGGTTTACCGAATATTTGGGGAGATAACTCTCCTGAATGTAGCTATCCCTAGTTCGGGCCAGGTTCTAACCCGTTATGATTAATAAAATTACCATTTATCATTAAAAAAATAAAAATAAAGTAACATAACAAAATACACAATGATATATATTAATGCAAAGTAACACCTGAAGATAAATATCTAGACTAATCACCAAGTAGGATGTCGTTGGTGATTACTCTGGATATTTATCTTCAATTTTTTTTAACATTCCATTATTAGTCAAAATTTTGACAAACCCTGGTCAAAACCCTCACAAAGATTGGTCTAAATATCGACCACTTTGTGTTGAAATTTAGCATCGTGGGTTTGGCATCTTGGTCGGACGGTCTAAAGATTTTGACCAAAGTAGGTCGAAAGGTCCAAAACTTTCAATCTACTTTGGTCAAAAGTTTGATCTAGTGACTTCCTAATAGCAATTGTGAATTTTGACCAAGATTGGCATAGAACATTCTACCTTAACAAAGATATGTAAAAAATTTGACTAAAAAAATAGTGACCAAACCATTTGTCGATTATTTGACAAATTTTGATAGAAAATTTGACCAATTGTCTGTCAAAAATAGGTGCCAATTGTAATAGTGCTTCTTGTTACTTTTCTATTAAAAGCTCAAAGTTCTACAAGAAAATAAATCTAGATAGCAAGGATCCTTATGCTACTTTAGAGAAAGTATTTTTTCTTTTTAGTACCATAGGAGAAATAGTTTTAATTGGTGATTTTAATGCTAGAACAACAAAAAACCAATCTGTTTAATTGGACAGCCAAGGAGGGATCGCAAACTTCTATGGCTAGAGGAAAGTGGGGGCCAACTTTAGGAAAAGACTTCACATAATGGGATGGGAATGTGTCATATTTTGGAGTGGAACTATTAGGTTTATATAGTTTGTATGGCATGGTTATTTGTAATGGTAGGATATCTTGGTTAGGATCCCCAAAGGTATCCCTTGTAAAACTTACAATGGACAAAGTATGGTGTGCTACGTGATCTACTCTTGAAATTCTATTTCCATATTGTTGGAGTTCAATATTGGGGGTTGTCCTACAAAGTTGAAACTTAAACATATATGTCTCTTTGTTAAGTTTAGAATCCACACAAATGACTTTTAATAAGGGAAAACTAAACACATTTATATGAAAATTCATACAAAAGGTAAAATCCTTGTGATTCAAGAAAAATAAAAGCTTTTTGTGGTTGCACTTGAGTAACACCCTCAGTGAAAGCAATTATAGAAGTGAGTATATTTTCAGAAATATGTTGATCCCTTTAAGGCATAAGACTAACGATGTGTAATAGATCTCATCCTATGTAGATGATTTCAAACAGTTTCCTAACTAACCTTGGTTTGATGAGGAATACAAGACTGCTAAAAGAAAAGTAACCCTCCCATAATTGACTCATCTATACATATTTTTATGATGAAAGACATCCAAAAAGGCATAATAATTTAGCAAGTGGAAAACCTCGAGACATTGATGGACAACTTGCAAAATTCTTACTCCAAACATCAAGAGAATTTTTAATAGTGTCACATTAAGCAACAACCCAATTGAGTGGACTACTAGTGTTGCTATCCCACTTTTCAAAAGAGGTGATGTTAATAATGGTTCTAGTTTTGTAATGCAAACATTTTGAAGGTGGCCATTGGATTGAGTTGTTTGAGGTGGCAAGACTTCATGAAATAGAAATTTTCCTAATCAAGATTCGCAATAGAAGAGATGACATTGGAAAAAACTTGAAATTGTGTTAAATGTTGTGTTCCTTGGTCCCTTTGGCTACGTGGTGGTGTTGAGGTGATTAAAATTCTTTCATTTGCTCTTCACTAGAATTTTGGTTATTTCATTGCTTATGACAACTATAGTGGCTATTTCTGTAAATGTTGTTTATTCTTCTCCTTTGTTGAGATATTGTACACTAACAAAGCTGCCAAATGCATTGGCAAATAAAAATAAATGAGCCATTCGAGTAGTAAGGAAGAGAAAATGTTTGTCAAATCCATTATCAAAGCAAGGAAACAACTCTATTTACCATGAATGTCAGGTAATCTGCTTTGATTGAGTTAAGCGTTGATCCTCTTCTAGAACTGGGAAATAAACTTCAAGAAGTTGAGATATTGTTATAGTAAGTTCATGCATTTAAATTTTTTTTACCAACAATGAGATAAAAAGGATAACATATTGAGAGTGCAAACATGCTAAGTTCATTTTTTTAAAAAAAAAATAGCTCTTTGTAGAATAAGTGTAGCTTTGAAAGAAGCTATAAAAACAGATTTAAATTTGACTTTCATACCAAATTTTAGTTATTTCAAATTTTAAAATTTTAAAAGTTTAAAAATTTAATTAAATGTACTATTTTAGAATTTTGATTATGTATGTTTCCATGTCCAAAAACCAAATGCATGATCTTCTATGCTCTTCTTTGGATTCAGTTACACATTGAAATGATTTCTTTGATTTCTTCACAAATTTTAGAAATAAATCTTGCTGGGCTTCGGTTCCACCACAATTTTTCAAAGGAAGTCAGTTTTTTTTAAAAGAAATTGTTGGTACCTTCCATGCACTGATTATAATTCTTAAAAAGAAAAGTTCTTTCAGCTTGAGATCATAAATGGAAAGATATTGAAGTTGTATGTTGATTCTTTGTGTTGTGGATAAAAGAATGCTCTTCCTCTTATAATGTATAATGGGGTAGGTTGTAGCCCAAACTACACAAGAATGAGTTATAGTTCTATTTTGATGCATCAAAAACTAGGTCAATACTTGAACCATATTTGGATTAATAGGACCTGCAATAACGTCAAATGGACCTCCTGTTTTTTTAATTACTTCTTAATTGCCTCCCTACTGTAACCCAATCTGAAAATTAGATGCAAAGTGGTATAACAAGTTGAAAACAAAACTTTACAAAATTGCACTCGCATGAATTTCATGAACTCCTCCTTGTCTTTTCTATTGGCATTATATTTGTTAAAGGATGAACATGATTTCTTTGTTTTGTACAAGGTTGTATGTGTACACAGTCATGATTACTTGATACTGACTTATGGTTGCAGGGCTCCAATGAGGATATATTGCTGCCTTCGGTAAAGTTACAATATGAAAAACACAAGACATAGATGTGCCAGAAATTATGTTGAAGGGAGCTGTTGTTTCTTAATAGTTATAACCACACTAAGGAGCTGCTGCTTCTTAATAGTTCTGACCACACTGCGAGGATGCTCAATCCTGTAGCTATAATATTAAGCTGCATTAGGCACTCAAAATATTTAATTGAGAAATGTTTCCAAGTTTACAATGTTTTAACAAAATACAAGAATATTATTAATTTCTACCTTGAAATATGGCCTTGAGTATGTCTGGACTCTGGAGTATATCATGCTGCATTCGACACTGAACAGGCACCTTGGCAACTTTGATGGCAACTGAAGAGAAAGAGAGAGCACTGGAGCATCCCTTGTCCTCCCTGTGCAATCAGAAAGTTCCTACCTGCTGTGAGATTATGAGATTCACGCCCATTCCTGTCTCATGGCATACAGAGACCGCACCTTGTTTTGTACATTTTCTTTTATAGCTCATAGGTGAATCTTCAGCACTCATCTCTTCTATTTTAGCTAGATGTATTTTTATTACCCATTCACTCATTTCAGTCATTTGTGAAAGGAGAGAAGGGTGACTTTTACCTGAACTCCATCAACAATACACCGATCACCCACATCAAATGGATCCGTGATAAATACACACACAATGGCTTCAAAGATTGTTTTGCACGTATTTCTGAACATGAAAGCCAAAAGCAGCAGGTAAGTTAATATAAAAACAATATCATGGGTGCTGGCAATGCCCGGAAGAACTAAAGAAAACATTACTATGATTATACTCACAACTGCATTGATGAGTCTGTGTAGATTTTTAACAGCAGTTTTGGAGTCATTAAGAGACCGAAAAAGTAATTTCCTTTCTTCAAAAACATTCATCTGCCACAAAAAAGATAAATCAGTAAGTATGTCCCAAGAAGGAGCTTTCTCCATCCGGCTCTGATACCAAGTTGAAAACACTGGCACAGAGGAGAAACCCATAAGATGAGCTCTGCAAATCACAGCTAACTTTTGCAACTTACAAAACATGATCCATTCACACACTTAAAACACTCAAATACGCAAGCCAAGAAGATGAATTTGTAGACTGCATCTTGAAATACTTGAAGATAAACACCCACAGCCACACTTCAACAAATATAAACACATCACAGATCAGATCACCAAAATTTGGTTGGACCAAAAAACTAACACTTGTTCCCTTAAAAAAAAAGACTCTCTTTCACCTTTGAACATTGCAAACAACGGATGCGACTCCAATAGTCTATCTTTTCTCGAATACTGGCAGCATAGATTATGTCTACACAAGTACTTTCTTTTCATTTGGCAGCGATTGCAAACTACACTACAACTCGTACTTCCAATTCTCTCTTCTTTTACAGCACTATTGACTCCTCTGAATTTAGTTTCCTCGGACCTTTATTCACAAAAAGCAGCTTAAACACACCCAACAATTTGGGCAACACTTGAACATTATTATCATTTCTACTATGCAAACAACATATTTGGCTGAAAATCAATCCATGAAAGACCACTGAATTATAGCTCAAACTTTATCAGATCAGTGCAAAACTCCACTGGCATATATCTACAGAGCTTTACCTCACAATACGAACACCAATCATGTCCTTTGGCTCTGACAAAGTTGAAACCAGGATACAGAGGAGAAACTCAAATATGAGCTCTGCAGAACACAGGCTCTCATCTATTAAGTTATAGACTAACATACATTAAATGTTATGAAGACTGCAGACCAAGGTTCGTTTCATCATTAATGGTGGACGGTGGAGTGCACGGTTGGGCTGTGTTGACTGCATATGAAACTTGTGTGAAAATTTCTCTATGCTCTATGCTGACAATCTGTTGGTGACAATCATCTTTTGTTTTTACAATTCTTGTACTCTGTCACAACCGTTTCTTTGACTCCTAAATCTACGCCAGGATTGTATAGATATTTTTTTTGTTTATTGTTAAGAGTCGTTGCTTAACCGTTAGTGAACCTCTTCAATTTAGAGAAGACTTTGTTTTCTGCTGATTCCGGATTTCTAGGAAGACTAAGTTTATGATCCTTTTTGCTGACTATCTAAAACCCGAGGATTCATCTCCCAAGGCGACACATCTGCAGTTATTTTTTTTATTGTATCTGAGAGTGGTAGGTAATTATTATGGAACGTGCGCCTTAATTCAGCTAGTTGGTTTATGCACTCATTATTAAGGGGAAAGAGGGTTACTTCTGTCATACTTATCTTTCTCGGAAGTTTTTGGAAGAGAACACTTACGGAGAAATTGGGGAAGAGCGCTCAGGAGTAAAAAAGGAGAAACGGAGGTGAGGAGGAGACGGTAGCAAGGAGAGGCAGTGAACGGAAGTAAGGAGGAAAGAAAACAAAGAAGCTTCAGTGACTGTTGATCAGATTTCTGGTCTACCCAGATTGCTGCAAACCCAGGTTCTTGATTTTTATATATATATATATATATCGCAAGGGAAATGATCTTTGTTCAATCAAAAATTTAAAAAATTCTAAACTAGAACTGTTTTCTTTAAGTTCATTGAAAAACTTACTGGAATTTGAGATATCTTTTAATTCCTTGTTAAATCAGCAAGTTAATCCTTTAGTTTTAAGGAACGTTGCATCTTTAGTGGTAGATTTGGGCTTATACCTTTCGCAAGCATTTTTAGAGTCTTCGTAATGGCTTAATAAACCAGGATCTCTTTTGAATTTTAGAACCAATATTCCTCTTCATTGCTGTTCCTGACATTCTCTACCCACGTTTTTTTTTTAAAACTGCTCGTAGGATATCTCTGTATTTGTTTTACATCCTCAATCATGAATTATACGTCAGCATTTGTTATAGATTTTGAACAGTAGGGTTATAAATCTTAAAACACAAATCAAATCTAAATTCCCTTCTGAACGCAGACAGGATACAAAATCGCATTTGTCTCATGGTCCTGTTAGGGCATGCAAAATTCCGCCCACCAACCGTAATGTTACAATGTTAAGGCTTTCGAAATGGCCAAAACGTTTGAAGGTTCGCTAAACAGATGACCAGTCGCTGAAAAACTCACAATTAATAGAAATACAGAGAGATTGAGAAGGCCAGTCATCTGACGAAATGGCATCTACAGCAATCTTTCGGGACCACTTTTCTGTAATGCTGAAATTAGACCTCTCCGGGATTCGATCACGGGCCTAATTAGTTACAAGAAACATTTTCAGCTGTTGATTCAACTATTCCTCATAACCATTACCGCCCATGTATTAAGGATTTAAGTGCAAATGTCCTCGGTGTTTTTGGTCAGCCCTTCCTCATGTGCCTGCCGTTTTATTTTAATTTCTTTCTATTAAAAATTAACTTTAATATATATTATATAGATTTTTTTTATTATTAAATATAAGGAGATCAAAATACAAGAGTTAACTATATAGAAAATTAGAGAAAAAATATTATTTATATATAATTGTATTTTAAAAAAATTTAGTATGTATTTTATTTTTAAAAGTTAAATAATATCATTATTAAAATTATATATTATATGTTATAATATATTTATTTATAAAAATAAATTAACTATATAAATATTAGTGAAAAATAGTATATAGTTAACTATTAATAGTTTATAATTAATTATTAATATATTATATTTATTTTTTTATTAATATGATGCTTAAAACTATATATAGAATATATGTTAAAGAATATAAAATTTTTACAATGTATTTTATTTTTAAAAGTTAAATAATAGCATTATTAAATATTTATATTATATATTATAGTATAATTATTAATGATATCATATAATTAATAATATCATATATTAATGATTAATTAGCATATAGAATTATATGATATCATATTTTTATTAACTATTTAATTAATGATATCATATAACATGTAATTTTACTAATAATATCATATATTAATGATTAATTATTTATTAATTTTTAATTATTATTTATATGTTTAGATTTATTTTTTATTTTATTTTAATTATAATCATATTATAACATAATATATATTATTTAAAAATAAGAATTTGTTGATTTAATTTAATATTTTTTTATTATGGTATATATCTTATAAAAGTAAGATATCATGTGATGATACATCAACACACCAATAATATATAATATATATTTGAAAATAAATAATATTTTTTTCTAATTTTCTATATAAAATATATTTGAGGATAATAAGATTATATATTATAATATTATAAGATAAATATTTTTAAAATAAGAATTTAAGTATATAAGTATTAATAAAAATTAATATTAAAATATTATATTTATTATTATATTAATATGAACATTAAAAAAAGTAAAAATAATAAGTCAATTTTTAAAAGGAAAAAATTAAAATGAAGCATTTTATAAAAGTGCAAAAACAATACTAATTTAGATAAACTAAATATAAAAAAATTAAAATTGAAATAAAAAAGTTACGACACTGTTACATTTCATAAAATTAAAATTGAAAAAAAATAACTACACGTGATTTACTAAGGACTGCACGGCTTTTCGTAAATCAAAACTGCAGAGCAGTTTGTTTCACGGCTCTGACTCGTACCTTATGGCATGCAGGGGGCATGGTATTCCAAGGGTGCAAATTTTTGGCTATTTAGCCACTGCCGTTATTTACTCATGCTCTGTTTGCCGAAGGACTAATGAAAATTGAAACCATGTGGATTCTTCAGAGTACATAAATTCAAAATATCAATATGAATAACTGCCATCACTTCCTTATTTTTGAACATTGTGATCCTTTGTTTCCCTCGAAAAGACTTCTTTCAAGTTGAGCATAAGATTGTATACCGTGTATGGATAGGACTTGTATCATGTTTCTGAGTAGCATCATATACTACTTGTGTATTTTTTTTAGTGACAGAAGAATATGATTTTTCTTCTACAGGAAGCATTGTTATAGACAAAAAACGTTGTGTTTATTTTCATTTTAAATTTATTCTCAGAATTTAAGTAAATGTTGAATGTGCTGTTTGTAGTTTTCTAGTGTTAGGGAAATATGTTTTTATCATTTGGTATTAAGGGCATATTTTCTGCTACAGCAATAATCTGATTTAGTGAGTGTGTTTCATACTACAAATTACTGTGTTTAATCGTGTATATTCATTTATTTTGAGTAAGATATTTTGGGAAAGGGTGCCGAATATGGGTCACAGAGAAGGGTAAATGTAGTTTATTTTACCTGCCAGTTGAAATCTGGTCTTTTATGCTTAGGCCTAAGCTTGTAAACACATAAATGAAATTGTGTTGGTTATGTACTATCTCTTTGCCATATCTGTGTCTGTACTACTTTGTGTGTGATAAAGTAGCTAGATCACAGCATGCACCAGATTCCTTTCCGATCCACTTGTGACGAGTTGATAGATCACTCGCGTAGGGTCGGCGAATGAGCCCGAGGGAGCTAACCACTCCGTGGTTGGGCAGAATAAACGCCTGGATCACATTTCCGTCTCAAGATATGTAGATGAACGAAAGACTATTCAATGGCATAGGAGACATAAACATGCAGATGGACGACTGACAGTTCGATGGCGTGTATTTGGATATCTTGTACTTTATAGACCTTTGGGTCATGTGCTTTATTGTATGTAATTGTATATTGACATTTTATGTTCGACAGTATGGTTGACATATTTCATGTATAATTTACTCTTGTTGTGTATTTCGACATTTTGGTCGAACCTTCATATGTTATGATAAGAATTTTGACTATATTTGATCAAATGATGTAATCTCTGCAAATTTAAATGAAATTTATGTCATGTTAAGTCTTAATTACTTTTAGACTTGTTATCTTTTTCGACTTTCCGGCTTTTGCAGATCTTGAGTTTACGTGTCTCTTTATGTGAATTTTTTGGTTCGTACATACTCTCTCTTTCTGATGATGGATCATGACTTGTGTGATCCGAAACATTGATGTTAAAAACAAACACAATCAAATCTAGAAACACACATGCATTTAGATAATTAATTTACTTTTTATAACAAAAAGAACTTGATAATCAGTATTGTTTAACTTTTTATGTGTTGTTTTCGTCAGAATAAAACAACAAAATCAGGTCAAAAGAACAAAGCCCAACATTCCAAGCAAAACTACATCTAGCTATATGTTGGTAATACATTTTCAAGCAGTATGGAACTAATTTTAAATAGCATACCACCCAGTTTGCAAGAGATGATTTGGTGATCCTTCCTGTATCTGAGATTCTGATAAATTGAGGAAAGACTCTGCTCGCCTCTTTTTTTCTCATTAACTTTAGCAGGTCATCTTCCTCAATATACCTGCAGAAGATGAGACTCCAATTTAACTAAGATAAAAAAAATCTCAAGCATATTCATTTTCTGGTCGTATTTATGCTGGTAGGTTCATGTTTTTGCCTTGGCATTTTTGTAAGAGTTGGCGTTTGGGAACAATGGCCTTACCACCAAAATGATCATACAATACAAATTACTGCATATAATGCTTAGCAAAGCCCTTTTGATTTTAGTTTATGGTTAAATTCCCAAACACATGAATGGGATTCGGTACATAGCCCGACTGTAGTATGATCAAGAGTACTTCTGGATCTTAACTGTGTGAGAATGCCAGTTTAAATGGCAATGGCGTTCTGTTAAGACATAAATAAACTGCCAATAGTATTATTTGTTACAAAGTTTTAATGGAACAATCTACTAGAAACTAGAATTGGCTTTATCTGTGGACCATTAAATGTTAGCTTTCTAATTCTTGAATAACAAAAACAAAGTTTAGTATGGCACCTCATTGTATGACAAAGCTTGTGCGAGGTGGATGCTTACTCTGCTCCACGTTTAGCAACACGTTCACTATCAATAATCGTATCATGTTTATGGAAATTCAGAGACTTGTGAATTGTATTAGCAATCTCTTTAAGAAAAACAAAATTCCATCCCTAACTAGAATAAGAATTATGAAAATGCATCTCCATTAAGATTCCAAGCTAGCAAAACTAAGCCAAACCAGAGGCAATTCTTAGCACTTCTCTGCATTCCATAGACAAAGTAGAGGACCCTCTTCCTCAAAATGAATTTCTCTCAATTACGAAACCAATCTCCCGCAGAAAAAAAGCAGAACCATCAAAAACCAATTGCAATCTCTCTCACCTGCAGATGATCTTGAAGAGGAATATGAAGGGATCATATTCCAAAGCACTTATAATTCCGAGGAACCTCCTCTTCAAGATCATCTACAGTTGAATCCATGACACAGTAAATAAACTATGAGAAGTTGAATCCATGACAATTATTTCATTGCATCGGGCACTTTAATATTACATAGATGCCAATACATATGCCAACTATTACAATAATGACCAAACTACAGATGAGTTGTTTGCATGACTCAAACTCTACAGACATTCTATATCTAAATCAGCAGTCTGATTTCTGATTTTCCTGAGAAGGAAAAGAGCATACTCTCTATGCTTATTAGATCCTAAGACTTGACTCTCTCAAACTTCAAACTTATACTCACTTGGACTTCACTACTCTCGACTTGCTTTGAAAGTGAGGACTGCATTCCTTTTATAGGCAAGGAACCGTCTTTGAGTTTCAAAACAATTTTACAATGTTTGAGTTCCGTCCATAGGAAGATGACACGTGTACATCTTATCAAGAATCTTATCGGAACTTCTTTTACAAAATGTAGTGGAGCATCTGCTAAAGTTACTTTATTAAAGTAGATATTCTCTTGCAGGAATCTCGCCAGGAATGAGATAGAACAGTGACAAGAGAATATGAACAAACATCCTTTTGACACAAGAGGGACAACTTGTAATACTTTAAGGTAGTATTTTACCTCCTTTAAACCATGGTAGGGTCCATGTCTCCTTTTCCTACTGAGAGGAAGATTGCTCAGATAAGTGACAACCCCACTTATTAGGTTTACAACTGTTGATGTTCAAGGGGACCAAGTGAAACCTTCTTCACTATCACTATCATTTATTTCAATAGTTCTTCTGCAAACAGCATCCAAACGTTCTTCAAGTGTCTCTTCTTTCCAAAGAATGCTACAGGATAATCTGACAAAAGACTTATTGCTGTGGCACTCTGGAAGAGTTTGGAATCTGGTGAAAATCCACAAAGGATTTCTTGATGTCACAAAATGATGAAGACTCCTTAGCTCTATAGTTTCAGCTTGCAATGGTGATGGTCCATAATGATAAAAAAACAAACTGATTTATGGGATTAGAAATATACGAATGAAAAATCAGTTTAAACAGATAACCATAATTTTCATCATGGGTAGAAAATCATGACAGTGTGGGAAAACACCTCTAAAATAATTCTCAAACAGATTTGCTTCAACCAACCATCTTCTCTGATGAGGGATATGAGTACTACTCAGGATATGTACTGGCCATTCAAAAGATGTCGTACCTGTCTGTGTATGATGCAGGAAATCCTTAATCTCTTGGTCTACTGGCTGACAAGGAGTTTTTGCTATAATTGAATCTGTCAACAAATTCCTAGAGGCAGCAAAATGTAGATTTCGCAGATCATAATATATGGCTTTGGATACAGACAGAGTATCAGGATTCCAGTCAATATGGCTTATGAAATTATATTCTTCTTTTCTTTCTCTAATCGTTCTCACATGATGATTAATGGCTGGAACATTATTAAATTCTACAAGTATCACCTGATATCTCTCTTCTTCATAACCATCATAAATATTAGCAACAAATTCATGAATATGAAGAATAATATTATCCTGAACTATTTCTGATTCAGAGATAAGATTTGGCTGATATACCTGAATATCAGATGTAGGAGCAAGAGCAGACAAACTTCTGATATTATTTTCTGGAAGTCTTGGCTCTCTTTGAGGCTCTTCATTTGTTAGTACTCTTATCTGCTGAGACCATCTTTCCCATGAAACAAAATGATCATTATACAACACAATTCTCAGATTTAACAGAATATCTTGCTGACTTTCGGTTACTGAATCTCTGAGATGTGGCTGAGCAACATCACCAATATCAATATATTGATTCAAGCTATTTACAGAATTCAAACATCCTTCATGGCTCAGAAAATCTGCTAGAACATTCTTAGTACCTTCTATATGTTCTGTATCAAAAACAAATGTATCTAAGAATTGAGCCCAATGAAGCAATCTTGCTCTGACAACTTTATTCTTTGATTTTTTTTTTAAAGAATCCAGGTAAGTTCTGCAAATCACTTCTTAATAGAAATCTCTGGTCACCAATAAACAATTGAAATTTTTCAAAGGCATGCACTACTACAAGTAATTCCTTATGAGTGGAGTGATAATTCATTTTAGATCCTTTGAAAGTACCAGACTCAAATCTAACAATTTCTTCCTTACCTTGGATTACTTCAAAAAGTACTGCACCCCATGCTTCATTGCTAGCATCTGTCTGTATAATCTTTTTACCTTTACCTGGTATCCTTAATGGTGGTAAATTCTGACATTGCTGCTTGATCCGTTCAATGGCCTGATTATGAACATCAGTCCATGCAGGAGCATTCTTTCTTAATAGCTTATTAAGCTCTTTACGGGCTTCTGCAATATTCTGAAAATAACCAGCAACATAATTCACCATGCCTAGAAATCTTTGTAAGCTCTTTTTGTCTTTTACTTCAACCCTTTGAATGGCTTTTAACAAATGTTCTTGAGGGTAAAGCTTACCATTAGGCTCTATTCGGGTACCTATAAAGATCAAACTCTCTGTACACCAACTCAACTTAGATGGGTTTAGACATAAACCATGAGTTTGACTGATTGACAGGAATTTCTTTAAATGCTCTAAATGAGATTTATGATCTTGACTGAAAATCAAGATATCATCTATGTATGGCTGAATAAACTTGGCATATGGAGCAAATATTTTATCCATAAAACTTTGAAAGATTGAAGGGGCAGTTTTTATACTGAATGGAAGAACATTCCATTAAAACAAACCTTGTGGCACTGAGAAGGCTGTTTTATAACGATCTTTTTCATCAACAGAGATCTGCCAAAACCCATTAGTTAAATCAAACTTACTGAAAACATTACAACCTTGAATGCGCTGCCAAATGTAATCTTTACTTGGTAAAGGATGCTGATTTTCTTCAAGACAGCTGTTTAAAGGTTTATAATTCACAACTAACCTTTTCTCTGCAATTTCATTACCATGTTCATCTTTTTTCGGAACATACATCACATGACAGGAGAAAGGGCTTGAACTGGGTCTTATGATTTTCTTGCTTAGCAGATCATCAATCTCTTTTTCACACAGATCTTGCTCTGCTCTTGACAGTATGAAATAGTTTTCTTTACTTTTAGGAAACAAATCATTACCATTAGCATCTTTCTTCATGGGTAATGTGCAAACTAGACTTCGATCATATTTCTTTAAATCTTTGGTCAAGATAGTAAAAGCAAAATCTTCTTTTATCTGTTCTAACTCCCCCTGGGTAGAAATTGATTGGTTGACAAACCAAACACGAGAACCGGGCTCAACAACTTTAGGAGTAACAGGAAATGATAGCTTTGGTGAATAGGCACGATTTTCATTTATCTGAGGAACTGTACTAAATGGGAAAGTTATTGTGGTACCAGTGACACCAATAGTATAAGGACTCCATGCTTGAAGTGTGGAACTACCAATGATACAATCATAAAGCTGTACAGGATATTGCAAAAAGGTAGTATTATAAACAGCTTTAGGAAACTGAATGGGAATGGAGGCCTGAAACTTGATGGGATTGTTTTTATGGGTTACTGACTGAATAGTGGTATTAGTGGGTAACCAACAATCAATAGGAAAACACTGAGGACGTGCAATATTGCAATCAGCACCAGAGTCTAAAAGAGCACATAACTTGTAGGGCTTCATGCCAGGTATTTTAACAGTAAGCAAAAATGCTGGACAAGGATTGTAAATACCTCGTAAATAAGCAAATGCTTGATTTTCTGGTGGCTCATCATCTGGTAGATGTTCTTCTTTAGCTTTTTCCTGAATCTGAACTAAATAATCATCAAGATTAGTATAGTTCAAATCTCTCAATTCCTTTTGAACATTAGCAATTTCTTTCACAATATCAGCTTTTACAGTGTAAAGAAATCCTAATCTGTTCTGCAACCATATTTGTCGAGAAGTTTTGGCAAAAGCTTTTTCAGCAGCAGGACACGGAACATATCCATGTGATGGTTCTGAAGTTGAACCTTGTTCATAAGAAGGTTCTTGACACAGTAAACCAGATAGCTCAATTAAATCAGGATTATCTTTTAATAGAGCTTCTCTATCTGTTTCTAATTTCTTTAGATCTTTCATCAACATCTCATGCTGATAACTCATTCTAACCCTAAAGCGGGAAAATATTGTATAATATGGCTTAGGGTTAGGGATTTTGAGGTATGTATGTTTTTTAGTACTTGCGGCAGAATTGGGCTGTAAGGGATTACGGACTGTAATCAGGTTGTAATCACTGGATAATAATATTGGACTCGCTGTTGGTGGACGTAGCCCAAGGATTGGGTGAACCACGTTAAATCTGTGTGCCATTGTGTTCTATTCTGTGTGGTTTATTATTTTCTGATATTAGTTATATTTGCACATAATTGTTATTTCTGCCTTGTTAATCCTAACAAGTGGTATCAGAGCGAGGTTATTTCGTTCGTTCTTTCATCTATTCTCTGAAGCAGGTCTCAAGAGTTAGTGGGAGAGTCTCTCGGTTAAGTGGGAGAAATGGCAGAAGAGGGTAGGCTGAAGGTTGATAAGTTTAATGGGCAGAACTTCCAGTTATGGAAGATGCAAATGGAGGATTATCTCTATCAGAAGGATCTATGGCGGCCATTAGAGGGAGTAGCCAAGAAAGAGCAATCAATGTCTCAGGAGGATTGGGATATTTTGGATAGGAAGGCACTGGGGAGTATTCGTCTATGCCTGGCACAATCGGTGGCATTCAATATTACTGAAGCAAAGACAGCTAAAGATCTGATGGAAACCCTAGCGAAGTTGTATGAAAAGCCTTCAGCTTCAAACAAGGTATTTCTTATGAAGCGTTTATTTAATATGAAAATGGTAGAAGGTGGATCAGTTACTGATCATTTGAATGAGTTTAATACAGTTACAAGTCAATTAACCTCAGTTAAAATTACTTTTGATGAAGAGGTTAGGGCTCTCTTGATTTTGTGTTCTTTGCCAGAAAGCTGGAATGGCTTGGTAATGGCTATTAGTAATTCTGTTTCTGGTTCTAATACCCTAAAGTATGATGATGTTATTGGTGTTATATTGAGTGAGGAAATTCGTAGGAAAAGCTCAGGGGCATCCACATCGGGTAGTGTATTGAACACAGAAAGCAGAGGCAGAACAAGAGATAGAGGAAACAACTCTGGAAATCGTGAGAAATCAAGAGGAAAATCAAAGGGAAAGAGGTCTGAATCTAAAGGGCCAAATGATTGCTGGTACTGTGGAAAACCAGGTCATAAGAAGAAAGATTGTTGGTCTCGGAAGAAAGATCAAGGAGACAAAAATGATGGAAACAAGGAGGCAAATGTGGTAAGTAACAAATCTGAGGAGGATGCTTTGCTCTTGTCCTTGGAAAGTATTGATGATTCATGGGTTTTAGATTTTGGGGCTTCATTTCATGCTACACCCCATAGAAGTTATTTTATTGATTATGTCCAAGGGGATTTTGGGCTAGTTTATTTGGGAGATAATGAACCCTGTCAGATTGTTGGAAAGGGAAAAATTAAGACTAAGTTGCAGAATGGGAATCATTGGCTACTACAAGAGGTAAGACATGTTCCAAGGCTGAGTAGGAATTTAATTTCAGCAGGGCAACTGGGTGATGAGGGTTGCATAGTTACTTTTAATGATAAAAATTGGAAGGTTTCAAAAGGTTCCTTAGTAGTAGCAAAAGGTGTGAAAGTAGGCACCTTATATCTTTGTACAGGTCATACTGTTCCTTCTACTTTAATTGTTTCAGAAGATAATGAATGTTCAGGAACAGTGGCTGCAGTTGAGCAGGAAGAACATCAAACTGTTGCTGTAGATTTTGACACAGCACTGTGGCACAACAGACTCGGGCACATGAGTGAAAAAGGTATGAAATTACTTCATTCAAAGAAAGTTTTACCTGGTCTGAAATGTGTCAATATGGATTTCTGTGAAAGTTGTGTTTATGGAAAACAAAAGAGAGTTAGTTTTGTGAAGAGTGGGAAGGAAAAGAAAAATGAGAGATTAGAGCTTGTGCATACAGATGTATGGGGACCAGCTCAGGTATCTTCCCTTGGTGGCTCTCTGTATTATGTTACATTTATAGATGATGCAACAAGAAAAGTATGGATTTATTTCCTTAGACAGAAATCTGATGTATTTCAAACTTTTAAGAAATGGAAATGCTTGGTTGAGACTGAGACTGGTAAAAAGTTAAAATGTCTCAGATCTGATAATGGTGGTGAGTATTGCAGCACAGAATTTGAAGAATATTGTTCCTCTAATGGTATTCGTAGGCAGAAAACTGTACCAAGGACTCCACAAGAAAATGGAGTGGCTGAACGCATGAACAGGACAATAATGGAGCGTGCAAGGAGTATGAGGTTGCATGCTAGGCTGCCCAAAAATATGTGGGCAGAGGCAGTGAACACTGCTGTTTATTTAATCAATAGAGGCCCCTCTACTCCTTTGGACTGTGGTATTCCAGAGGAAGCATGGAGTGGTAAGAAGGTGAGTTATTCTTTTCTCAAAACCTTTGGTTGTGAAGCTTTTGCACTTATAGATTCTGAAAATAGAACCAAGCTGGAAGCTAAGTCAAAGAAATGTGTATTTGTTGGGTATGGCATTGATGAATTTGGTTATAGGCTTTGGGATTTTGAAAATCATAAAATTGTAAGAAGCAGGGATGTCATATTCAATGAGAAAGTATTGTACAAAGATCTGTTGCTGCAGCATGAGAAGAAAGAAAATGACTATGTAGTACTGGATGATACTCCACAAGTTCATGTTCCAGTAGTTCCTTATGCTCCGCAACAACAGCAACAACAAATACCACACACCCCAGTGAGTGTTAGACGGTCAACAAGGCTAAGTAGACCTCCAGAAAGATTTTCTCCATCTTTGTATTCTATTCTGTTAACAGATGTTGGTGAACCTGAATGTTATAATGAAGCTGTGCAGGTGGATACAAAGCTTCAGTGGGAGTCTACAATGACAGATGAAATGGACTCTTTGCTGAAAAATCAGACATGGGATTTATGTAAGTTACCTGCAGGTAAAAGGGCTTTACAGAATAAATGGGTTTACAGGATCAAAGAAGAGGATGGAGGTACGAAAAGATTTAAAGCCAGATTAGTTGTAAAAGGATTTGCACAGAAACATGGTATTGATTTTGATGAGATATTTTCTCCAGTTGTTAAAATGACTTCTATTCGTACTGTTTTAAGTATTGTGGCTACTGAAGATTTGCATTTAGAGCAGCTTGATGTTAAAACAGCCTTTCTTCATGGTGATTTGGATGAAGAAATATATATGGTTCAGCCACAAGGATTTGAGGTCAAGGGTAAGGAGAATTTGGTGTGCAGATTGCAGAAAAGTTTATATGGCTTGAAGCAAGCACCTCGGCAATGGTATATTAAATTTGACACTTTTATGAATGGGCATGGATATAGTCGGTGTCATTCTGACCATTGTGTTTATTTTAAGAGGTTGGATGATGATAGCTACATTATTTTATGTTTATATGTTGATGATATGCTTGTAGCTGGGTCTAACATGGATCACATTAAGGGGTTGAAACAACAGTTAGCAAAATCTTTTGCTATGAAGGATTTGGGGGCAGCAAAACAAATCCTTGGTATGAAAATTTGTAGAGATAGAAAAAATAGGAAATTGTCTCTATCTCAGGCTGATTATATTGAGAAGGTGTTGCAACGTTTCTCTATGGAAAATGCCAAAGCTGTCAGCACACCTTTGCCTGGTCATTTGAAATTGACTAAGGATATGTGTCCCAAGACACCAGAAGAAGAGACTAAAATGTCTAAGGTACCTTATGCTTCAGCTGTAGGGAGCTTAATGTATGCTATGGTATGTACTAGGCCAGATATTGCACATGCAGTGGGAGTCATTAGCCGTTATATGAGTAACCCTGGTATTGAGCATTGGAATGCAGTCAAATGGATTCTCAGATATTTGAGAGGCACATCCAGTAAGTGTTTACACTTTGGGGGTTCTACTACTACTGTACAAGGCTATGTTGACTCAGATTTGGCAGGAGATATAGATAGCAGGCGGAGTACTACAGGTTATATATTTACTGTTGGTGGGACAGCAGTGAGTTGGATTTCTTGACTACAAAAGGTGGTTGCTTTATCCACTACAGAGGCAGAGTATGTTGCTGCTACAGAGGCAGCCAAGGAGATGATATGGCTTCAATTCTTCATGGAAGAATTGGGACATCCACAAAAGGATAATTTTCTACATACAGATAGCCAAAGTGCCATTCATCTTGCAAAGAATTCTGCTTTGCACTCAAAGACAAAACACATACAGTTGCGGTACCATTTCATTCGATCAGTTTTAGATGATGGACAGTTAAGGCTGGAAAAGATTCATACTGATGATAATCCAGCAGATATGTTTACCAAGGTAGTAACAAGGGAGAAGTTGAACTCCTGTTCAGCTTCAGTTGGTCTTTTAGACTGAACAAAATAAAGGAACAACTGAGTCCAAGGTGGTTCAATCCAGTGGGAGCCTCATGTGGGTAGCGATACTGCTACAGGATCAGTCTCCAAGTGGGAGGTTTTTTAGTATAGTGTGGATACTGATCAGTCACCAAGTGGGAGATTGTTAGCTTGTGGTGACTAATCAGGAAAGTACTATCCAGGAAAGTACTATACACTTTTCCTCCCGACCTCGCCAGGAAAGTACTGTACACTTTTCCTCCCGACTACTTTTTTCGGTTATTTGGGCCGACTACTTATAACTCATTCTAACCCTAAAGCGGGAAAATATTGTATAATATGGCTTAGGGTTAGGGATTTTGAGGTATGTATGTTTTTTAGTACTTGCGGCAGAATTGGGCTGTAAGGGATTACGGACTGTAATCAGGTTGTAATCACTGGATAATAATATTGGACTCGCTGTTGGTGGACGTAGCCCAGGGATTGGGTGAACCACGTTAAATCTGTGTGCCATTGTGTTCTATTCTGTGTGGTTTATTATTTTCTGATATTAGTTATATTTGCACATAATTTTTATTTCTGCCTTGTTAATCCTAACACAAGGAAGATAAAAAGGTTAGACAGAAGGAAACCCACAACTAACTCATCTTCTTAACTAGGAGGCAATCAAACATGGATACACGGAAACCTTCAAAGAGCCAACTCAACATTATTAAGATAACTGATTTGAAGACTTTTTGGATGCCAAGGGGCATCACACAACACAGTAAGGCACTTGACATCAACCCTATTCATCAGCTTATAACACTTCCTTCACAAGTACACATATAAGCCTAGTAGACCTCATTTTAGGGTTTTTTACTTCTAACTTCTTGAAAACTGGCATTCTAACACAAGTGAGAATGGATTTAGATACCCATTGGGGAGATGTAAAACATATCTCAAACTCACTAATGGTGTTTTGGAAGACATGGGTCAAATCTAGACAGTTACCGATCTTTGGGGCACAATTAGCCCTATTTCTCAAAGCAAGTGTACCAAAATTGAACTACACAACTCAACCAATGAAATCAATAGGTACTATTCAACTTGAAACCAACAAACCAACCACTCTCAAGTGCCTAAACCTCTCAAACTCATTCAGGTTGATGAAATTGCAATTGGCAGTCAACCTTTCCCTGTTTGTCACATCGAGTACTAGGCCCAGTGCTTGTGACTTCTCCCTCCACACTTATTTTCATGTTATCCAACCACTCTAGTCTTAAAATAGACTCTCATACCTATCTCCTCCAATTTGTGACTTTTTCCAATTTAGTGAAAACCAAAGTTACTTGCATTTTAATGCCCAAACTACCATTCACTAGGGTTTCTAGATTATTTCTAGAAAATTTCCTCAAACTCCCTCTATTCTTCATGGGTATACATCATATTAGTATCAAATGGAAGGTGATTCAATATTTTTATGCAACACTAAAATATACACTATTCCCAAAAGTTGTAACAGTGAAGATTACTAGTGCGGGTGCAGGAAAATTATTATTTTTTTCATTCAAAATATCCTTAGAAAATATTAAAAAATGAACAACCACCCTTTCCTATGCAACTAACTTCCAAGTGTTCCCAACTAATTTTTAAATTAGTGTCCGGTTGTTTGTCAAGTTTGCACAATAAAGAACTTTGCAACTTTGGTAAAGTTGCATTGGGAACTTTTACATCTTTGTACATAATGTCACCAAACTTTGTAGATACATATTTAATGAGCTCCAATGACTCAATCATTCTTAAATGAGGGAAACCAACCCTTAATACATCATTAATTTTCATGGAAGACTTATTTGCACCTTTTTGTCCTTTGTGACAACAAATGTAGTTTCTTGTCAATTTTGCACTATGGATGCAAAGGGACTTCCAAACACATGAATTGATGAGAAATCCTTTCAAAATGGTCAATAGGACCTTATTTAATACCTTGACAGAATTCAAAGCATAAAAGACTCAAATTTTTCCTCGTGGAGGGATGATAACACATTGGGTTCCCTTGCACCATACACTTAGTCTAGAAAAGGACTCATGTCCCATGAGTCATTGGATTGTCTTGTTCCACATTTATCCCCAGCTTCACCATGTCTTTTGCATTTTCTCTGGATTGGGACTCTCCTCCATGGGATCAAATACTTTTCCATTGCTTCATGCCTTATATTGTAGGACTGTTCACACCTTGCCATGGTTGGTTTCTTGCAATCAAACGTACCTATGGTTCTCTGACCTTTATTAGTGTCATCATTGCTTGAATAAATGCACACAAACACTTGCCTACTTTCCCTTGAACTGTTGTTATAGAAAAACTGAATTCCCATCAACTTCCTTAGCAACTATAGGATAAGTGAAAGCCCCAACTAGGATTATATCCTCCTTCCACCCAAGTTGTGGTTGTATATACATATATTCTTTGGCCCTCTCTTGGTATGTTTTAGGCATCAATACCTTACCTATGTCATTCAAGTCTGAAACAATCTTTAATCCCTCTATTTTAATATCTCCAAACATTAGAGTGACCACAATTTTTCTTGACTTCTCTTCCTTTATCTTTACTGACTCTTTCCTACCAAACATAAATACCCTTACTAACTAATCCTTCACCTCCTCTTGCAATGGTGTTAGTATGAAAGTACTCCCATCATGCTTAATCTGATAATATTGTTTCTACAATCATACATGGAATGCTTTCCATATTCCCATGGTCTCTCAACTATAATATGTCCCATGGTCTCTCAATCAAAATATGACAACATTCTATTGGTACAATATCACAAACAACTTTATCCTTGTAACTACAAATACCAAACTTAATCAATGCTTGTTCACTAACTGAAATAGATTGGATATTAACCAACCATGATATCTTGTAAGGATTCTCATGAGGGAACTTTTCAACTTCAATTTATCTACCATCTCATTAGAGACCATATTTTCAGTACAACTAGAATCTATGACTTCTTTGCATACCGTGTTCTTTCATTTGCATGTGTTTCTAAATAGTTCTCTTCTTTGCAATGGTTCCTTCTCTTTGTATGTCTTCATAAGAGATCTTCTAAACATCAATGCTTCTCCAACTTCTGAAACACAAAGTTGGACATGGGAGTTTATACTTTCATCTCCCTTTTCTTGCACTATTTGAGCCCTTCTTTCTCTTCTTTATCCTCCACTTGATGTGGATCTTCTCTTATCAAGACACTTGCATTCGAAGTACCCAAACTCGTTAGAATGGTAACATATCCCTAAAAATTTAATAGAACGTCTATCCCTGCCAAATCTACCTCTAGTGCCTTTGAATGCTCCTCTAGAATCTGGAACTTGTTCTTGGCCCTTGTTTGCATATTCTTGGCCTTCATTGGATTTTATTGAAGTAGGGAATGATCCTCACCCTCTAGAGGTGTTTTTGCTACCTCTACTTTCCTTTTCTTGCCTTCTCCTCACCTTTTCTTCCACCACTTATTGTCAACTGGTAGCACTCTTTAACAGTTCTTGGGTTTTCCAAAGTGAGTTCATCTTGAATGTTAAACCTCAATCCACCAAGGTACCTAGCAACCTTTTCTACTTCATTCTATTTATAACAAGATCTTATGTTCAACTTATAGAACTCTTCTGTATAAGTTTTTGCATCCATTTCTTTTTTTCATCCCTTGAAGTTTCTTAACATTTGAATTCCATAATTCTTGGGTAATGTAAAGGATAAAATAGTTTATGGGGTCCTAGAACAATGGTTTGCACATAAAAGAGACCCCAAAGCCAATATTTTACACTTACATGAAATTGTATTGATATATAAAGTAAATATAGATGACTAATATTGAAATTAAGAAATAAAGGTACTTACCTCCGAAAAAGAATCGGCTGAAAACCCTGTCAAACGATCTCAAAACTATTGATTTTTTATAACCTTAATCGAAATTGCGAGATCTACAAAACCCAGAAATCTTTTTTTGAGATTTGAATCAGGTCAAAGTCAAGGTTGTACCTGACTAGGTTAGGGTCAAGGTTGTACCTAAATAGGTCAAGGTCAACATTTTTATTCTGAAGTCCGATTCAAATTATGTTCGCAGATCCCAGAAGTTCGCCAAAAAGGGTATCCAAATCTACTCTCAAATCCAAAGTTTTGCACCTATACCTACAAGAAAAAGAGAGTTTTTGGTTGTTTGTTTGGGGGGTTTGCCTCAGTCAAACCCCAATTTAGGAATTAACCTTCAAATTGAATTGAAATTGCTAGAATAAACAAAGTAAATGGAACAATTCACCTTGCTTGAGTTGAAACCCTTGTGGAGGATTCGAATCCTTGAATCCACAAGCATGGATGAATGTAGAATCAAATGTAGGATGTCTCCAATCAATTGTTTTTAGATCTTCAACACCAATCTTGAATGGATCTTGAATTTGGAAGAGGCTTGAATTGAAATGGAGGAATCTTCAACAAGAGAGCTCCATAGAGCTTGAATCCTTCAATGGCTACTAATGGATCTCCTTGATGAATTGGATGCTTGAATGCTTGAAGGCTTGAATGCTTGATCTTCTTGCTTTCTTGCACTTGAGAGCTTGAGAGATTGTGAGATGAGATGTGAAAATGAGAGAGGAAGGCTCCCTTTTATAGTGATCTAGGGCACAAGAGGGGCCTCGTAGAAAACAATAATTAAGGGCCCATGGAACAAAACTCTAGAGAGGTGCACATGGAAAGGAAATTAAATTAAAGTCTTGACACAAAACTCTAGGAGGGGAGCACCCTTAATATAGAAATAAAATAATTATTTAAGAGCCTTGTTACAAAATTTGAGGTAAGGCAAACCCCAAAGTTAATTTGAGCATTGGGCACAAAACTCGAGAAAGGCTAATCTCCAATAATAAATTAAGATTCTTATACAAATATTGAGAAAGGCCCACCTCAAATATTAATTTGAGAATTCGATGCTTAATCCGAGAAATAATGGCCCCGAAGAGGGAAAATATAAGTTTTTGATGAAATCCCGCAACCGGAAGCAGACCCTGAAGATCCCAAACCTTAGGGTCAAGGTTGAGGTTGACCCTGACCTAGTCAGGGTCAAGGTTGACTTTGACCCCATAAGGTCGACCTTGACCTTATGGTCAAAAACCTCAGGTTCATAGTCCAGAATGCTAGGAAAGTGCTAGGAAGAAGTGGAAAATGGGGTAGAACAGGGGGAAAAGCCAGATCCAAGTCGAATATCCATTCAAGGCATTCGATATGACCCCAAACCACTTACTCGGAGGGCTAAATGCTCTTAACATGGAAGTGCTTCCATTTTCAGATGATACATTAAGCCCCCACTTTAGCAAGAGTATGGACTCGATGCAAATTCTTGGTAAAGGAGATCATAAAGAGAAAGATAATCTTATTGAAATCAAAGGGACAAAGGAATCCTCAAGCCCCTAGGGACTTGAGTCTTCATCAACTCTAAGATTTTAATAAGAGAGACATCACTAGAAAAAGATAGAAGGGGAAGAGAGGAGTGGCTAGCTCGCCCAGTAAGATGTGTATATCTCACTATGAACCACAAAAGGATAGGATGGCCCACCAAGAAAACACTTGATAGTCACCCCATAATGTTGTGTGCCTTCTGGTGGCTTTGTGCATGTATGTAGTGCGTCTTCTAACGGCTTTTATAAAGTACCCATGGATCCACCTTTTTGTATCACCATGGAATACAAAATGCGTGTCTCCTTAGGATTTAGCAACTTATGTGCTTTACCCTCAGAAGATTTAGCATATTGATGCGTGTCTTTTCAGGATTTAGCAACTTATGTGCGTTACCTTCCAAGATTTAGCATATTGAAAAATTTGAGAAATGTGTGTCTCCTCAGGATTTAGCAACTTATGTGTGCTACCTTCAAAAGATTTAGCATATTTGAAATTGGAACTGCGTCTACCTTTAGGATTTAGCAACTTATGTGCATTACCTTCCGAGGTTTAACATGCTAAAAAACAAAATGTTAGAACAAAAATACATAATATAGATCTAGGGAGGCCCTATATATGCCCCCCTCCTTAATATGGCAAAAACATACTATTTTGACATGTTAAGGAAAGAAAAGAACAAGGATAAAGCCTTCTTCAGCATCAAGACAATATCCTTAGACAACACCCAGTCCAAGCCAAGAAGGTCACAACTCCTATGAGGCCATGGAAGGGACGAATGCAAAGAGATATCATGCAAAAAGTGAAAAAGTAATCCTTGTGAGGGATAGCACACTATTCAGTTTCTAAGGTGAGATATATATCAACCATGGAAACCCAATGTCAATCAATGAAATCAGTTGTGATCAAGGAAAAAGATCCTCAATGCAAACTAAAATGTTCATGTATAATTGGATATCACATAATAGATAGATACTGCTTAACCAAGGAAAGAGGTGAATCCCGGAAAGACATAAATGAAGGAGATGACATCCTTGCCCCCCAAGTGTAGGAACAAAGATGGAAGGGGACCTATTATATCGCTCACAACACTATGCAAGACAATGATCCCCCAAGAATTAGGCTAACATTGTTTATATAATGTGGAGTTCCATAATAGGAACATAAATGTTATTTAGAGAAAATACGATTGAAATACAACTCATTTCCACATGATATATAAATAACCTTACTATCAATGAGTTGCCTAATCTTATAATGTAAAGCTTGACATTCATTAGTAGAGTGATCATGAAATCTATGATATCAACAAAAAGGAAGAGTCTTCAAGTATGAACTACATTTCTTTTTGCGTTTAGGTTTAGTAATCATCTTAGCTCGAAGGAGTTTAGGCAAAAGAGCTTCTTGGTCAAATTCCTTCACAGGTTCATCATGTTTTGAAGTGTTATTGGAGATGTTATTAACATTGATTTGTTGTCGAGGATTAAATCCCAATCCATAAGAATGTTCATGCCCCCCAGTGTATAAGGGCATTTGAATTCCTTGTTTATGCTTACCACATCCTTGAGCATTAAATCATTGTTTAACTAGGAAATGATAACCAGGACCACAACGAGAAGCCATATCAGAAGAAGACAATGGAACTTTAGTAGTCACTATGTCATCATTAGTAGGTTTGATAGATTCATTGTGGGTAGAAGCAGTAACAAATTTATTACAAAGGGGTTTAGATGTAAAAACTCGTTGTTCAAACTCTCTTTGTTTCTTCATAAAATCAAGATCATTAACCTTATACTCTCCAATAAAGGTAGGAGTAAAATCCAAGGTTCCCAAATCATCACCAGGAATAGCATTAGAGGAGGAAGGATTACTATTAGGAATAGGAGTAGTGTGGGTTTGAATATTCAAACAAGGATTAGGTGCATCATCCGCATGAAGTGTATACATCCCATTGTTATGTATAAACTTGACTTTACGGTGAAGGGTGGAAGGAACAACATGTATCTCGTGCAACCAAGGTCAACCCAAAAGAAGATTATAATTGAGAGGTCCAGGCATAACATGAATAGGAGTATTCAGGATGACTGGTCCTACTTTGATAGGTAAGGTAATGATTCCTAAAGTGTTCTTAGCAATGTTATCAAAGCCATGTATAGGAACATTGTTAGTTTGAATAGTTGAAAGATCGACGTTAATCGCTTTGAGCATGTCCATGCTACAAACATTAAGCCTAGATCCATTATCAATCAAGGTCCTACGAATGATACTTTTACTGATAGAAACAACAACCATAAGAGCATCATATTGATTCTGAACTTCTTTAGAAGGTAAATCCTTTTAGGTAAATACAATGTCAGGAGGACCCGGGGTAGCATGCATGCATTGTAAGAAATTATTGATGTTCTCTTGATTAGGAGGTGGAGTAGGAAGAGTTGCTAGAGCTTTTTAAAAGGCTTCATAGTAGGTAGGTGAAGTTTGAAGAAGCTCCCATAAAGAAATCTTGGCAAGAATATTTTTCAATTGAGTTATCAAATCATACTCCTTGCTAGGAAGACGGGGTGGAGGAGGAAGAATAGGTTGAGAAGGTGGTAAAGAAGTAGAAACCACCAGATTAGGTTGAGGGTTATTCCTTGTACGATATGTGTGAGATATCAAATCTTGATCATTAAAAGACTCCATAGGTTTACCTTTGATAGTAATGCGAGGACAACCTTTGATAGTAAACAAGGGTTTAGGATAAACCATTTTAGTTGTCTCAACACTACAAATAGATTCACAAGAAGGAAGAAAAGAGGACATCCTAGGAGGAGATGAGGTAAGATCTTGATTCTCCATAGGATCATCACTAAAAGGGAGAGCATTAAGGGAATTCATATCATTCTCCACTAATGCCTCATCACTAGAAGGAATCTCAAATGGAGGTAGAGGATCTATAATATCATCTTCTTTCACTAAAATGTCTACATGTGTGTTAGAAAAAGAGTTATCATCATGTATCAATATGTCATCTATTAATAAATCACCCTCTTGAATCAAAGTTTCTTTGCGAGGAGGGGATAAATCAATGTCATTAAACAAGGGTTCATCAAAAATAGGAGGATTATCATCCCTACCAATAAAGCACATTGCAGGGTCTCCATAATTCACTAAAGCTTGATCCCTAGAGGGGGAAGAAGGACATCTATTAGGAGAAGAATTAACATCAATCATCAACTCATCTCCATAAAGAGAAATGTGATGGAGATATAGCGTAAGGTCATCTTCGTTCTCTAATATATCCTTATAAGGTAAAGCAACATCACATGCACTAGATGAAGTCTTTCTAGGTGTAACATCATGCAATGGTAAGGTAAGAGGAGGATGTTGTGTAATCCCAAAAGTGTTGGAAAACATTTGAAACAACTTGTGCAACATGATAACAAATAGATCTAGATATATCCAAATGCATTCAAATGAAACATGAAAAGGAAATCAAACATGATAGAGCATCTAATTCCACAAAGCAATGTAAATGTTTTTGTATTTTTGAAGAAATTTTGCAATTTTTTTATGTTTTTGAAATGTAAATGCAAGAGCTAATCTTAAGGCAAGAAAACAAATGATCTAACACGAAAAAGAAAGAGTTGTCTATCGTGGGTTCACCAAAATGTAAAGTGAAGGTGAACACACAAGATAATGCAAAGCAAGATCTAACACAATAGGGCATCTAAATCCACAAAAGAAAAGGGGTAAGTATGTCAGTTTCACCAAAATGTAAAGGATAAAATAGTGTATGGGGTCCTAGAACAATGGTTTGCACATAAAAGAGAACCCAAAGCCAATATTTTACACTTACATGAAATTGTATTGATATAGAAAGTAAATATAGATGACTAATATTGAAATTAAGAAATAAAGGTACTTACCTCCAAAAAAGAATCGGCTGAAAACCCTATCAAACAATCTCAAAAATTGTTGATTTTCATTACACTCAATCGAAACTGCAAGATCTACAAAACCTAGAAATCTTTTTTTGAGATTTGAATCAGGTCAAAGTCAAGGTTTTACTTGACCAGGTCAGGGTCAAGGTTGTACCTGACTAGGTCAGGGTCGACATTTTTATTCTGAAGTCCGATTCAAATTCTGTTCACAGATCCCAAAATTTCACCAAAAAGGGTATCCAAATCTACTCTCAGATCCAAAGTTCCACACTTGTACCTACAAGAAAAAGAGAGTTTTTGGTTGTTTGTTTTGGGGGTTTGCCTCAATCAAACCCCAATTTAGGAATTAACTTTGAAATTGAATTGAAATTGCTGGAATAAACAAAGTAAATGGAACAATTCACCTTGCTTGAGTTGAAACCCTTCTGGAGGATTCGAATCCTTGAATCCACAAGCATGGATGAATGTAGAATCAAATGCAGGATGTCTCCAATCAATTGTTTTTAGATCTTCAACACCAATCTTGAATGGATCTTGAATTTGGAAGAGGCTTGAATGGAAATGGAGGAATCTTCAACAAGAGAGCTCCATAGAGCTTGAATCCTTCAATGGCTACTAATGGATCTCCTTGATGAATTGGATGCTTGAATGCTTAAAGGCTTGAATGCTTGATCTTCTTGCTTGCTTGCACTTGAGAGCTTGAGAGATTGTGAGATGAGATGTGAAAATGAGAGAGGAAGGCTCCCTTTTATAGTGATCTAGGGCACAAGAGGGGCCTCATAGAAAAAAATAATTAAGCGCCCATGGCACAAAACTCTAGAGAGGTGCACATGGAAAGAAAATTAAATTAAAGTCTTGACACAAAACTCTAGGAGGGGAGCACCCTTAATATAGAAATAAAATAATTATTTAAGAGCCTTGTTACAAAATTCGAGGTAAGGCCAACCCCAAAGTTAATTTGAGCATTAGGCACAAAACTCGAGAAAGGATAATCTCCAATAATAAATTAGGATTTTTATACAAATATTGAGAAAGGTCCACCTCAAATATTAATTTGAGAATTCGATGCTTAATCCGAGAAATAATGGCCCCAAAGAAGGAAAATATAAGTTTTTGATGAAATCCCGCAACCGGAAGCAGACCCTGAAGATCCTAGACCTTAGGGTCAAGGTCGAGATTGACCCTGACCTAGTCAGGGTTGAGGTTGACCCTGACCTAGTCAGGGTCGAGGTCGACTTTGACCCCATAAGGTCGACTTTGACCTTATGGTCAAAAACCTCAAGTTCATAGTCCAGAATGCCAGGAAAGTGCTAGAAGAAGTGGAAAATGGGGTAGAACAGGGGGAAAAGCTAGATCCAAGTCGAATATCCATTCAAGGCATTCCACATGACCCCAAACCACTTACTCGGAGGGCTAAATGCTCTTAACATGGAAGTGCTTCCATTTTAAGATGATACAGGTAAGAACTTATCTTTTTTTTGCTACCATGTTGTCCCATGAAACAATGTTGGATTTATCTCTTTTTATCCTCTCTAATTGTTCATAATCTCACCACAAAAGTGCATTTCCCTTTAACTTGGTCTTTTCAATATTCACACTTTGCTCTTCAAGAACATCTTCACTCTCAAAATAGTTATCTAAGGTTGTAATCCAATCTAGAAACTCCTCGTCATCCAGAGCACCTTCATACTTTGGCACATAAATCATGACATTGTGTCGATCACCCTTTACTATTTTTATCAACTTGTCCATCCTCTGATCCTTAGGATCCAAATTTTCTTCTACTTCTTAGATCTCATCTCCTTCCCCTTCTTCCTTAATATCACTCTCATCCTCTAGAGCTGCTCCTCTTTTCTGATTGGATTCAAGGTCATCAAGCCCTGTGAAAAAAATGTTGTGAGACTCTAATGACTAGGCATGTTTCCCCTTTAACTCCTACTAGTGCCACTATTCTTAGGAGGAATCTTGTCTTCAACCTCTTACTCACTCTTCTCTCAAATTTCAATCTCTCACCTTCAAGGATCTAATTCCTTTCTTTGATACCACTTTGATGTAGAGAACACTTGGGTGGATTCACAACAAGGATAACTTAGTTCAACAAGGTAGATAAAAAGGTTAGACAAAAGGAAACCCACAACTAACTCATCTTCTCAACTAGGAGCCAATCAAACATGGATACAAGGTAACCTTCAAAGAGCCAACTCACCATTATTAAGACAATTGATTTGAAGACTTTTTGGACACCAAGGGGCATCGCACAATACATTAAGGCACTTGACATCAACCCTAGTCATGAACCAATGACACTTCACACTACACATACAAGCCTAGTAACCCTAATTTTGGGGTTTTTGACTTATAATTTCTTACAAAGTGTGATTCTAACACAAATGAGAAAATCTTAGATAGCCATTGGGGAGATGTACAACATATCTCAAACTCACTATATGTTTTTTTGTAAGACATGGATAAAATCATGACTATTACCATTCTTTGGAGCATAATTAGCGTTGTTTCTCAAATAAGTTGTACCAAAGTTAAAATACACAACTCAAACAAGGGAATAATTAGGTGATCTTCAACTGCAAACCAAAAAACCAACTGACCTCGAGTGCCTAATCCTCTCGAGTTCATTCATGTTTATGAAATTGTAGTTGATAGTTAACTTTTTCTTGTCTATCACATGGACTACTAGGCCTAGGGCTTGTGATTTCTCCCTCCACACTTATTTTCTTGTTATTCAACCACCCTAGTATTAAAATAGACTCTCAAACCTATCATCTCCCCAATTTACGACATTTTCCAATAGTGAAAACTGGAACTTTACTTACATTTTAATGCCCAAACACCCATTCACTAGGATTTCTAGATTATTTTTAGAGAATTGCCTCAAAATTCCTCTATTCTTCATGGCTATATACCATATGAATATAAAATGGAAGGTAACTCAATATATTTTTTGTCTACATAGGTTATTTGATATGACAATAATATATACACAATTCCCAAATGCTATAACAACGAAAATTACTAGTGTGGGTGTAGGAAAAATAGTATTTTTTCATTCAAACTCTCTTTCAAAAATGTTAACTAATGAAAAACAACACCTACCTCAACCTTGGGAGGATTATTTAAAAATACTAAACTAACTTCTAAATATTTCCAACTAATTTTTAAATCATTGAGCATTTGTTTGTCAAGATTGCATAGTAGACAACTTTGCAACTTTGGTAAAGTTGCATTGGAAACTTTTACATATTTGTACATAATGTCACCAAAATTTGTATATACCTATCTAATGAACTCCAATATGGATTGTTCCAATTAGAAGTGTTTGCATTAACCTTGGAAAATAATTATTATAGAACAAGGGGTCTTGATGCATACCCTTTCTTTTCTACTAGGGTTTGATTTAAGAAAATTAAAATATCCTTCTCTTTGCATCCTCTAAGGTGAAGAACTCTAGTATCCCTTGCCTTTCTTTAGAGATTCTAGAACCTTCTTATACTTTTAAATAATGTCTTTTTTCATGTTTAAAAGAAGTTTCCAAGATCCACCCTAGAAATACCACTAGATATTTAGTGGCAAGCTGAAGTATAGAACTTTTAGATTTCCTCAGATTTGATCATGAATATTTCCTAAAAATATGATATATTTATTCAAAAGATAATGAAGAGATGTCCCTTTCTATAATCAAGTTTAGCACATCTAGACAATCCCTATTTACTCCTCTTAGGAATACCAACTTAAAATACTTTGGGGAGAGTTGATTTTGACACGATTTATCTAAGTAAATTAAGACCTCTCATCATAATCTTTAATTGGTTCATTCTCCTTCTCTAACATCTGGAAGATGTCATCTCCATTCATGTCTCCCCTGGGGAAATAGTCTTGAAATTTTTGTAGGAATTTGTTTTTTTGTTGTGTCCTAGATCATGATTGCATTCTTACCTAGACCCATGAACCAACATAAAGCAATATATATTTCAAAGTAGAAGTTTCAGCCTATGGGCATCAGTTGCACAATCATAGCTATGACAAATAATATTGAATTCAAATAAAAATGTATCAAGTGCCTCTGTGATTAAGAAATTAAAATTTTGGTAAAACTGGATGGAGGTACATTATTTAAAGTATTTTCACACTCTTGGTTAGTAATTAGAAACTCAAAAGTCATTGTCTCAATAGGATTCTTTAAATTTTCATCATCCATTGTGTAGATTGATTATTTTTTTGTTCTAGGTTCACTTAAGAATGTTGGGTTCCTTGTATTAAATAGCTCTCTCTCTCTCTCTCTCTCTCTCTCTCTCTCTCTCTCTACCTACCTACCTACCTACCTACCTATACCTATCTATCTATCTATTTTCCTACCTATCTGTCTATCAATCAATCAATCTATCTATCTATCTATCTATATATCTATCTATATATGATCTATCTATCTCTCTATCTATCTATCTAGAGAGAGAGAGAGATTCATGGGGAAGTGTTAATCTCGTAATCTAGGTTATTTCAGGACATATAACCCAAAGCCCAAATAGATTACATAAACATATTAATCAAGCAGCTCTCAAAACTAAGAAAATATACTAGATTCCAAATCTAGACTATACATAGAAAGAACATATATGTTATAGGTTGATGATTTCTCACTAGAGTTTTGATTCCTGGGTCTATCTCAAATGCCAAAGAAAAACTAATTTTGTGTAGTACTAACATTTTAACCATAACAACTAAAAAAATTCATTCTGGTTGGATTTGTTGACTATTGTTACCCTCTTTTCCAACACTAATTTGAGCATATCCTCACATAATGTTGTCAAAGATTTTGGACTTATGATTTTACTCCAACTGATCCTTGTACTTTATTTTTTTTAAAGCATTTTTAGTAAATCTATTTCATGCCCACATGCAATCATTGTCATAACTGATGATACATCACCTCCTCATCTATTATCCTCTTTACACACCATCTCCCAAAGCACTCATCTCTATTCATGTGTTCCTTAAACCCCATTTTTCTCCCACGAACATGTTTGACTTCTCACACTTCTTCTTTTTTCATAGTTTCTCATGCAACTTTTATTCCTTCTTCGCACCTTTTTTGGCCCCCAAACTAAGCTCCAATTCTTATATTTTTGGAGGTAATTAAGGTTGAAAACTTTCTAGGGCTTATTTTCCATGCAAAATCTAAATTAGACAACCATAGGGAAGGTTTATGTATTTTATTAATTGTTTGACCCTATCTATTTACCCACACGCTCTCCCCATCAATGCAAATTGTCTCCTACCATCCTTTATGAGTGAGTTTAATATTATTTATTTTATTAAAGGAAAGGAAAGGTCCTTTTATAGTCCACAACACCAGCCATATGTTTATGGGTCTACATATGGTGACAGTGATATGGGACTACCTCGTACTCCTTGCAGGAGGCACCTAACTGTGCTACAAATGAGGCATACATACCCTATGTCCTTGTGGGATTTGAACTTGTGACCTCTCTTTCAAGAGTAGAAGTTCTCCGCCACTAGGCCAACTCAGGCTGTACAATGTGAAATGTTCCTTTATACATTGTATTGACCACATAATGTGAAATGTTCCTTTATACTAGGATGTGGCACATGAAGTTCATAAATTTTGTGATATATTCTTTAGAAATTAGAATATTCCAAACATGACCATTGATTAGGGGCATTATTTTCATTCAGGATGCATCATTTAGTAGTTGAGAAAGTAGAACAAGATTTAGAAAATATCATAAATGTAGATTTTTGTACACTTCAAAGGCTTTTAAAACAAAGAAATACTAAAGCTCTCACAGTAAGAAAAGGGTAAAGAGAGAAAAGGCCTCAATCCAATTTTGTGGTGGTCATTAGAGCTTTATGTAACCAGGCTTATTAACATGAAAATAAGGATTGAACATATAGAAGCAAGGGGTCAGTGGGAAGATACCAAACATAATGAGAGTATAGAATTAGAATTATAGAGGATATTAGGAGATAAATAGTTTAAAACAAGAATTTGAATGTGTGTGTGTGTGTGTGTGTGTGTGTGTGTGTGTGTGTGTGAGAGAGAGAGAGAGAGAGAGAGAGAGAGAGAGAGAGAGAGAGAGAGTTGATACAATGAAGGTAAGTGACACAGTATGGTTGGAAGATTTCCAATTAAAAATTGCAAGCATGAAATTTTGAGAAAATAAATTAAAAGAACAAATTGAAGAAGCCAAGCCTTTAGAACAAGCTAAAAATGGATTGTAAGTGGAGCAAAGAAATTATAAAGGAAAAAATAAAGAGGAAAACAAAAGAAGAAAAAGATGAAAAGACAAGGCTATAAACAACATCATCAAATATTTAAAGGACTTTGGTGAGAGGGAGAGAGAATTTATCATAACAAGGGACTTCCTTAAGGACAAGCTTACATGGACAAGTTGTATTCATAAAGCTAATAGAATTGGAAAGAAAGTATAAGGAGGAAAGAATATGTATGTAATATTTATATTAAGAAACATGGAAGACAAGATTGTGATCCTAAATATTAGGGGGTTTCTCAAATGTACTCATATGTAGTTAGATGAAGACTTAATATTTTTCCAACAAGAAAAAGAAAAAGGAGTGGGAGAAATTGAAATCAGTACGAGATGCACTAAAGAAAGTGTGGTTGAACATGGGAAAGTTCAATTCAGTGATCGATTATTACATGAGAAATAGGGATTGTTGAACATATAGTATACTAAGAGGGGAGGGGTGAATCAATATTCCCTTGAAAAATTTAAAACACTTTTGTAATTGACCACATAACATATTTTAACTTTGTTGGAAACTAAAGAATTGAAAGTATAAAAAAAGAAACACATACCATCAAGATTTTTCTCATTGGAACCCAAGCTAGGAAAAATCATGGAGAGGGTTATCTCTCTTAAGTATTAAGCAACCAATTAATAATACATAGTGTGGCTCACCGTCATTTGGGCTCACTTGCCCAATGCATAATAGGAGTGATTACTAAATCTACAAAATTGAACTGGTAGGCATGCATATACAAATGCATTGAATATAGTTCTTAGTGTGTAACAAATCTTCTCTTTTAACTGATACAGAACTACATCTATAGTTTCCATATTACAGATCGGATGTACATATAGCATCATCGATATCATCAATTATCACATCTATATTACAATTACTGAGGTCACTATAGTTATACACCGTCATTGGTATATACTTCTCCATGTCGGCTGGGACCCCCCAAAAAAGTTTGCAACTAGTCTCCAATACATAATTGCTATTAGCTATACCATAAATTATTTGAGCATGAGTGTGTAATAAGTCTAGAAAAAAATAGTCATGCACTATGCCGATCATGAATTATTACTGTTAATACTACTAGCTCTGTTGTAGGTGATTGTTGTTGGTGAATATGGAACCAATACCAAAAGATGTAGTTGTAAGAATCAATACCGACAAATCCAAAATAGTGAAATCAATGACAACCAAGAATAGGATAAGCTAACAAGGATCTGGGGCCCCACAAGAGTATTTACACATGGTAAGTTGAAATCATAAAGGTTATTGATGGGGGTGAGGACTTAGGTTGGGGCACTTAGTAGAGGGAAAAGGGATAATTATTCTTATGAAAACATGAGTGTGATAGATGCAAAGTCCTAAAATTTGAAGGATACAATAAAGTCTCAATATGGAATGAAGTTATTGAAACAAGTAAAGGGTGTGAAGGGTGTATATGATGAAAACCAACCTGTTAAGAACAAGTTCAAACATGCAAACATTAATGATAAAGAGCATATTCAATCTACTCTAACATGTTCATAAACTTGTAAAAAATACTAATCTTCACCATAACCTCAGATGAGCATGAAGGAAGTGCACCCAAGACTTGCTTGATTTAAGCTCTTAGAGAGGTTGTGGGTGTGGTCTCCCAACACAAGTATAGATCCCACTATGAATGCAAGATAAAATGAAGATTGAGATGCTCAAGAAGAAGCTATAGAAACAACTCTCAAGCACTCAAATGCAAGAGGCCAAAGAAGCTCAAGGAGGAGCTATGAAAGCAATCCTCAAGTTCAATGGCATGCAAGTAACAAAAGCTAATGAAGCTAAAGCATAGAATGAAACTAAGTCTACAATGAGAATTTAGCAACTACAAAATGGTTAGTAAAAACTCTATGAAAACAATTCTAAGTCTAAACTAGCATAATAACTCTAATGCAAAAATGAATGGTTTTTGCTTTAGACAAGGGTCCTATTTATAGGATTTTGGAGGGCTAGGGTGAGGTGGCATCTATGTGGAATCCACATAGGTGCCACCGAGGAGACACATAAGCCATACAAAGTCCAAGACTTGCTCACACATGCATGATCAACTTGGGATGTGAGAGGTCAATGTGTACTTCAAGTACATGTGTAAGTGTGTGTAAGAGATGTGTAAGAGAAAAGGTCCATTTTCACCATTTTAGAAGGTGTGAGAAGTGTCATAAAAAATGTAAGAATCCTAGTTAATGCAAATTTTAGCAATTTTTGAAAAGACATTTTTTAAAAATTTGCTCACAGGTGTGAGCAAATAATTAGGACTAATGGATGTAGGAATCCAAAAATTAGCCTAATTAACTAATTATTCTTAGTTAATTAGTGAGTAGGTTTATTAAATAGAAAGTGATGTGTGTAGGATAGCATCTAGGTTGGATTTAGGATTTAATTTAATTTAATTTAATTTAATCATGGCTTAGTAGAAATAAAGAATGTGAGGGAATTAAATAAATTAAACATTTATTTAAAAGGGGACTATGGAGGAACATGTATTAAATTAAATTTAACACATTGTGAAAGGTAGTATTTGAATTTAATTCAAATACTATAATTAGTGAATTTGTTTAATTAAATAAATTTAATTAAATAAATAGATGAATTTAACAAATATAATTAATTAAAAAACTAACTATAATGTTAATTGGGGTCATTAATTAAATTTAATTTAATTAATGTTAAAGAACGAATTTGGGTGTCTACACAGGGATCACAATCCTAATGATAAAATCATATAGTGGAATACTAAAATTCGCAAAAGAAAGATTGAACGACTAGTTTATATGGCTAAAAATAACATACAAGGGGGAAAAAATAGGGTGGTTGCTTGTTGGTTTTCTCTAAAAGCTGAAAGTTCTACAAGAAAAGAAATCTAGATATCAGAGATTCTGACTCTAGAACATCAAATAGCCAATCTATTTACTTGGGTAGTGACGGAGGGATAGAAATCCTATATGGCTAGAGAAAAGTGAAGATCAACTTTGGGAAAGGACTTCACATGATGGGAATGGAAATGTGTCACATTTTGGGGCATTCCTACTAGGTTTATATAGTTTGTATGGCATGTTAGTTGTAATGGCATGATAACTTCGTCAGGATCCCCAAAGGCATCCCTTGTAAAACCTACAATGGGAAAAGTATGATGGACTATGTGATCTACTCTTGGAGTTCTATTTCCAAGTTGTTACAGCTCAATATTGGAAGCAGAGTAGACATAGAATAAATAAATGGATACAAGACAAAGGGGAAATGAGAAAAAGAGAATACTGGCCTTAGACCAAGGCACATTACCATTGATCATTGACATAAACACTTCATTGAGAAGGTTTGGTATGCCCATGTTGGAGAAGCCTTTTGTAGGCTTTGTTGATTTCAAAATAGCCTTTGACATTGTTCCTAGAGACAAAATTTGGAGAAGAATTGACAAGCTTGGAATATCCAATGAGTATAGAGTAGTGGTTCATAAACATTATGAGAAGGTTAAGGCTAAATTCAAAACTAAAGAAAGAGGTTATGTTTGAATGCTTTGGTAGCAACATTGGTGTCAAACAAGGGTGTCCTCTTTCCACCACATTGTTTGGTTTATATATGGATAAACATGAAAATTGGTTAAACAAAACTATTGGGGAACGCTTCGGTTGACTGGTTATGTGGTAAAGTTTATTTAATATGCAAATGATTTGAAGGCTTTAGAGCTCTTTTACCAAGAGTTTGGAATGCAATTGAATACCAACAAGACAAAAGCCATGATTTTTTCCTAGAAAAGGTAGCACCAATAGCTTACTTTTATTTTTAACAAAATCTCGTTGGAGATAGTGGAAGAATACAAATGCCTAGAAAATGATTTCCACAATAGGCTCAACTGGGATACTTGTAGAACTAAAATAACACAAGGTGGCTAGAGAGATTTGTTCTACTTCAGAATAGGTGCAGCAAAGTGGAGTCATGGGATGGGGAAATCAAGTTACTCTTTTTGGTTTGTAGGTTATGTCAATTGTCATATATAGTTGTTAGGTTTTGAAGGGTAGAATGTTGAATCACAAAGTGGAGGAAAGTAGAAGGAATCCAAAAACATTTAATCACTAGTTGCTATGAAGTTAAATCAATGATTCCATATGAGATTCTTTTGGCTAAGGTGGGAATGTTTATGATGGAAGCATCAATAATAATTCATTTGCTAAGCTACTTAAAGAAGGTTGAGAATATAGGTGAACAACGTTGGCCTAAATTGGTTGTTGAAGAGGAATTAAATTGTAAGAAAAAGTCTTGGAGGAAACAAAATAACAAGTGGATGAAAAAGTGGGACAAAATTTTCTCAATTGCCTTAACACTAAGAGGGAAAAAAAAGTTTGAGATTCAAAAATTCAGAACTACCATGTGAACTAAACAAATTAGCCACAAATGAAGACAATCCCCAAAGAAGAGTGGGAACAAAGAACCCGCTTTTCCTACAGAAAAGGGGTGCTTGAAACATAATTCTACTTCATCGGAATAACAACAGTTTGGTTGCTCGAATTGACCTGGAATTGGAAAATGGGAATTGTTGAATTGGTATAGGCCAATTCAACTTTTGGTCCAAAATGAGCATTCTGCAAATCCACCTCAGAACTTAGAACTAGAATTGAGGCATGGAATTAGAATTGAGAATTCAATTTTGAGAAGGGAAACCAATTCCCGTTTTCCAATTCCAGGGTAATTTCAACAACCAAACGTATGAGGATATTCGGATTCAATCAAAAAATATTTTGAAGGTAGGCAATTTGAATGAGTTACTTGAGGCACCAAGGGTTTACAAAACAAAAAAATTCCTGATCAAGATTCACATTACAAGAGCTGACATCGAAAGGAAATTGAAAAAGTGTCAATTGTTGTGTTCCTTGGTGCCATAGGCCGCTTGCTCTCATCAACGTCATTAAAATTCTTTGATTCATTTGTTCACTAGATGTTTGGTTATTTCATAGCTTATGGCAGCTGAAATGGCTATTTTTAAAAAATGTTGTTTATTCTTCTCCTTTGTTGAGATATTGTATATCAACAAAGCTACCACATGCATTGGACAAATCCATTATTTAAGCAAGGAAACAATTGTGTTTACTATGAATGTCAGGTAATCAGCTCTGGTTCGTAGTAGAATTAAGCGTTGAACCACTCCTAGAACTTGGAAATAAACTTCAAGTTGAGAGATTGTTATAGCAAGTCCACGCATTTTAAATGTTTAACCAACAATAAGATGAGATGCATAACATATTGAGAGCACAAACATGCAAGATACTTTTTTAAAAAAAAGTTAGTTCTCTGTCATATAAGTGTAGTGTTGAACACAACTATAGAAATAGATCTAAATTTGACTTTCATATCAAATTGCAGTTCTTAAAAATTGAAATATAAAAAATATAAAAATTTCATTAAATGTACTTTATAAGCATTTTTATTGCATATGTTTGTATGTCCAAAATCCAAATGCATGGTCTTCTATGCTCTTCTTTGGATTCAGTTACACACAAATGATTTCTTTGATATCTTCTCAAATCTTGGAAATAAATCTTACTGGGCTTCAGTTCCACCACAACTCTTCAAAGGGAGTCAATTTTTCTTTGAAAATTGTTGGTCCATTCCATACATTAATTATAGTTCTCACAAAGACAGGTTCTTTCAGCTTCACATCACAAATGGAAGGATATTGTAGTTGTATATTGATTCTTTGTGATGTGGATAAAAGAATCCTCTTCCACTTATAATGTATAGATGGGTAGGTTGTAGCCCAAACTACAGAAGACTGAAGACTGAGTTATAGTTCTATTTTGATGTATCAAAAACTAGGCTAATACACCATATTTGGATTAATATGACCTGCAATAATGTCAAATGGACCTCTTGTTTTGTTCAATTATATCTTAATTACCTCCCTACTGTAGTCCAATCTGAAACTGAGATGCAAAGTGGTATAACAAGCTGACAAAAAAACCCTAACTTGCAATCGCATGAATTTCATGAACTTCTCCATGTCTTTTCTATTGGCATTATATTTATTAAAGGATGTAAATGATTTCTTTGTTTTGTACAAGGTTGTATGTGTACACAGTCATTATTACTGACTTATGGCCGCAGGGCTCCAATGAGGATATCCTGCCTTCAGTAAAACTACAACACGAAAAACACAAGACATAGATGTGCCTGAAATTATGTTGAAGGGAACATGTCTTTTATCAAAATAATCTCCCTCACTAAGGAGCTGGTGTTTTTTAATAGTTTTAACCACGCTGCAAGGATGCTCAATCCTGCAGCTGTAATATTAGACTGCATTAGGCACTCCAAATATTTAATTGAGAATTATTTCCAGGTTTACAATGTTAGAACAAAATAAAAGAAAATTATAAATTTCTAGCTTGAAATATGGCCTTAAGTATGTCTGGACGCTGGAGTATATCGTGCTGCATTTGAAACTCAACAGGCACCTTGGCAACTCTGATGGCAACAACATCTTCAAAATAACCTGCAAGATGGAGATTAGAGGCAAGAGAAAGAGAGAGCTGCAGGAATATCTTCATCATAGCATCCCTTCTCCCAGCAAAGTTTGTAAGCTACAAATTTGGCAGGGGAAGCTCCTCCCTGGGCAATTCCTTCTGCATATCCGCAAAAACTGGCCTTTTTCAGAAAGTTCCTACCTTCTGTGGAAAGAGTATTAGATCCACTCCCATTCCTGTCGCGTGGCATACAGAGACCTCACCTTGTTTTCTAAGATAAAAATGCTGAAGATTCAGTGACAATTCCTACAAAGTTCATTCTCATTAGCTCACTTTCATAGCATACAACTCAACAAACTATCACTTATATTTGTCAAATGCTTATAAATATATTAAATTCAAAGAGAATATAATTTGATTAGATAACTAATGTCTTAAGAAAACTACAAGTCATCAAATCCTGTTTTCCCTACTGGCGATTTATGCATTTTATATGCTGGAAAGTTGCAAGCCTTGGTCGCTGCTGTAAAGATGACAGAAACATCTTTCTTCAATGCACTGTAAAAAAAATCATGCATAGATTTCAAAAACAACACTATTGCTCAAAGATTTCTGAAAACCAATTCAAACATAGTAGTCTGAGGGCAAGCTGTAGTAACTGGTAGACACAAAACCTACAAATGTTATTGTTCTCCAAAATAAATGTGGAAATGTGGGTATGACTACAAGTCATAGGGGTGAGCGGTGAACAGGGTATTAAACCCGGCCTTCCATGTCCATCCGGCCTTCCGGGCGCCCGATCATTCCCCATAGAATTGTAGGGCAGAAATGTGCGAAGACAAGGACTCCTGTTCCGATTATAGATAGAGCGGAATCACCATAAATACGTTCCCCGGTTCTTATGCTCCCCGCTTTCTTTGGAGATCTGGAATTCGAGATTGTTGCACTCTTTCTGAAGAGTTCCATTCCCGGTATTCTAAAGATGTGAATAATTATCTGATTTAGTTTTGAATATGCAACTCTACCGGAAACAATATTGAAAACCCTACTGCAAGATTACATTATGTAATAGTGCAGGAAGAATACTTGATACAGATGTGTGATAAAAATCAGATTAAAAATAAAATAAAATTATTCACCTCTGCCGAAGTGTGGAGAGTACCAAAGGGGAGATAAAAATTATTCAACTTGTGATGCGGAATCATGGAGATAATGCCCAAGATGTTGCTAAGCCAATGGATGGGTTTCAAACACATAAATTTTCTGAGTGTGAACTATAGACAAACCCACAGCAGCAACACCATCAACATCCCACATTGAATATGTTTCTATCTGCACTTCATATCTCAGATATTATATGTTCTGGCAAGAGAAGGCAATTCCCAGAAACACATAGTTTGTGTACAAAGCAATATAACTTTGTTGCCTGCAAAAATCCAAAAAATCATCATTATAATTCTTAGTGCAGATTTCACAATACTTATTGAAAAAGTCCTCGAATTGACAATGGAAACAATCCCCCACAAAAAAATTATTCACCTCTGCCGAAGTGTGGAGTACCAAAGGGGTGATGAAAATATATGGAACCTAGAAATCCAATTTCTTTTGCAAATCACCTCCACTCTATGGAAATGCATACCTATCTGCAGAAGGCTCAACAAACTTAAACATGCACTTCTTGAGGCAAAAGCTGAAATTTAATTTTAAGTTCCTCAAATGTTTCCTTCATTTTTAGTTGCATATCAGATTTTCTATTTGACTTGTCACCTATATTCTGATAGTTTCTTGTCTGTCTGAGGAAAAGGACTTTTCTCATACTATTAATGCTCTCAATCTCCTTGATAAACAAACTATATTCTGGGTACAAACGAGGAGACTTGCTTTTAATATAGCTACATGAACAAACACAGCAGTTAAACATTAAAACAATCTATGGAAAGCTAAATTTAATGGCCTTCAGGATAAAGTTGGCCAAAGTTGATAGAACAAATTCATCAAAATATTAGAATGAAAAGGTTAGAATGTAAATGAAGACTTTGCATATGAATAAAAATGAAAATACTCCCTCCAACTAGAATAAAAATCATGGGATCCTCTGATGGCAACAGCATCTTGGAAATAATCTGCAAGAGGGAGATTCCAGGCGAGAAAAAGAGAGAACATATCTACTCCTTTAAAGGCTGCAGGAATATCTGCATGAGAGCATCCCTTGTCCCAGCAAACTTTGTAAGCTATCATGGCAATCCATGCCCATTCATGTATCATGACATGCAGAGACCTCACCCTGTTTTTAAAGCCAAAAATGCTGAAGATTGAGTTTTGTTCCCTGCAAAACACAATCCAAAAGAACTCGTCATTATAATACTCAATGCATACTCCAAGATAGGTATAGAAACAGTCCTTCAAACAAAAATTAGAAACATCAATAAAAAAAAACTATTCTTTATTTACCTCAACTCATGAGAAATGAATGAGGATCTCATCTTGCAGTAGACCCAGCAAACTTAACAGGGGTTTCTTGAGGCAAAATTTGATATTCAATTTGAAGTTCCTCAAGCATATCCTTCATTTTCAGTAACAATGCAGATCTTCTATTTGATCTCTCCCATATGTTCTGATAATTCATTGTATGTCTGAGGCAAAGGCCCATTCTCATCCTATTAGTGTTGTCAATCTCCTTAGTAAACAAATTATAGTTTGGGTGCCAATGATGATGCTTGCTTTCAATATAGCTGCATAAACAAACACGACACTTAAAGATCTCAACAAATCACGATAATCTTTATTTCGTAAATAAGATAAGCTAACCTATCCTTACTGGCCTTTAGGCCAAAGTGGATCAAAGGATCGACAAGAGTTTGTTTATTATTTCTCCAACTGCTGAGTTTTAAGTATAAATTTCTAGAAACTTTGTGTGATTATCCCAATCAAATATTTCGTATATAAGGCTGTTTTCAAATGTGTGAGGAACTGTGCCTCATATTATTATCATTGCTAAAAAAACAAACAATCACAAATAAAAGGACCTGTGTATTCTCTCCTTAAGTGTAGCAATTTTTTCCACAGTAGTAGTAGCATCCACATAGAAGTCAACACTCTCTCCCATATCTGGACTCCTATGATAGTTACTGATTGGTTTTGTAGATAGTATAGAGTTGGGGTAGTATACTTTCTCGTTATCATTGCACAGAAACACTGTTGTGAGGATGTTCATTTCTTCCACAACCATCTGTACCATTCAAAAACCAATTAGTTGTACGGTTGTATTCTCTTTGTCGTGTGCAACATTTTCTACTTTTCTTTTTTAGTTCATAGGTGAATCTTCAGCACTCATCTTTTTACTTTAACCAGATGCATTTTTACTACCCATTCACTCATTTCAGTCATTTGTGAAAGGAGAGAAGGGTGACTTTTACCTGAACTCCATCAACAATACACCGATCACCCACATCAAATGGATGCGTGATAAATACAAACACAATGGCTTCAAAGATTGTTTTGCATGTATTTCCGAACATGAAAGCCACAAGCAGAAGTGAAGTTAATATAATAACAATAGCATGGGTGCTGGCGATGCCCAGAAGAACCAAAGAGAACATTACTATGATTATAATCACAACTGCATTGATGAGTCTGTGCAGCTGTTTAACTGCAGTTTTGGAGTCATTAAGAGACCGAGAAAGTAATTTCCTTTCTTCAAAAACATTCATCTGTCACCAAAAAGATACATTAGTCAGTATGTCCCAAGAAAGAGCTAAAGAAAAATGATAATCAGTATTGCCTTGTTTAACTTTTTATGTGTTGTTTTCGTCAGAGTAAAACAACAAAATCAGGTCAAAAGAACATGAAATGAGCCCAACATCCCAAACAAAACTACATCTAGCTATATGTTGGTAGTGACATTTACAAGCAGTATGGAACTAATTTTAAATAGCATACCACCCAATTTGCAAGAGACGATTCAGTGATCCTTCCTGTATCTGAGGCTCCTATAAATTGGGGAAGGACTCTGCTCACCTCTTTTTTCCTCATTAACTTTAGCAGGTCATCTTCCTCAATATACCTGCAGAAGATGGGACTCCAATTTAACTAAGATTAAAAAGTTCTGAAACATATTCATTTTTCCAGAAGTAAATGAACCATGAGCTGTGGATTTTCCTGATATTGTCTGGTCCTATTTATGCTGTAAGGTTAATGCTTTTTCCTTGGCACTTTTGTAAGAGTTAGGTGTTTGAGAACAATGGCCTTAGCACCAAAAAGATAATACAATACAAACTGCTGCATATAATGCTTAGCAAAGCCCTTTTGATTTTAGTTTATGGTTAAATTACCAAACGCATGAATGGGTACACGGCCTGACTGCAGTATAGTTAGGAACTAGGATATCAATAAGAAAAGTTATATTTCCACAGTCCATAGTAGTGATCAAGAGTGCTTCTGGATATTAAATGGCAACGACGTTCTGTTAAGACATAAATAAACTCCCAATAGCATTTTCTGTTACAAAATTCTATTGGACCAATCTACCAGAAACTAGAGTTGGCATTATCTTTAGCTTTCTAATTGTCGAATAACAAAAACAAAGCTGAGTATGGCACCTCATTGTTTGACAAAGCTTATGTGAGGTGATGGTATTACGTCAAAGAACAAGTCAGTGGATGCTTACTCTGCTCCACGCTTAGCAACATTTTCAAATATCCTCTTCGCCGTAAGAGCTGCTCGACGTTCAGTATCAATCTTCGTATCATGTTTATGGAAATTCAGAGACCTGTCAATTGTATTAGCGATTCCCGAATACCTAATCATTCGGATCAATCTCTTCATTTTCCAAGCAGAGGCATTCCTCTGGTTCAGCTTCTGCAGTTGTTCAATATTTATCGCATTGGAGCCCCCTTCCTCTTCGTGCCCTAACTTATCATTATTTCTGTTATCAGGAGGATCTATTTGAATTTCTACGTGTCCTGAATTCTTCGTAGTATTTTCATCTTCTAGGGCAGGGGATTGATGTGTTTCCATCATTTGGGGCGGGGATATAGTTTCAAGCACATATTGATGGAATATCGACTCCTGAATTCTGTCAAAATATGTTTTCACATGAAAATTCAAAGCCAAAATCTTCACCAATAGTGTCTTGAATAGCCATAGAAATGCGGCGCACAGAAGACAAAGCAGTAGTTTCCCTATGTAATCCAACAGGTTTTTATTCTCTGTAGCTCGCTCTAACTGATAGCACAAACACGCCAAAATATTAGAATGTAAAAGAGATTACGAATATAAATGAGGGCTTCGCAGACGAATAAAAATAAAAATTCCGTCCCCAACCACAATAACAATTATGAAAATGTATCTCCATTGAGAATAACAACTATGAAAATACAATCCATAATGAGAGTGTGGAACAGAAGACTACCTTTTTATCAAACATGAGATTCCAAGCCAACAAAACTAAGCCCAACCAGAGGCAATTCTTAGCACTACTCCTCACTCCATAGACAAAGTAGAGGACCCTCTTCCTCAAAATGAAATTCCTCTCAATTACGAATACTCCCACACAAATTATCCACCCAGAAACCAGTCTCCCGCAGAAAACAAGCAGAACCATCAAAAACCACTTCCATGACTCTAATCCCCAAATAGTGCGTTTCTTCATAGGCCCAACTAGGAGGCTTGATAGCAGTCCTGCTATAAGAGCCACAAAAGCTGCACATTCCAGAAAAAACCATTTGTCGCATTCGGAGCGCTTGTAATTTTGAGGAATCTCCTCTTCTTTGATGGGATCATATTCCTCCTTAAAATTATCTGCAGGTGAGGGAGATTTGTTCAGATTCCTTTCAGCCATTCTTGTTGGTCTTTCCATTGCATGAAACAAAGAATTCGTGTTCATGACACAGTAAATAAACCATGAAGAGTTGTGTCCCTGACACAATAAATAAACTATGAAAAACCTTTCCACTTTCCATTCCAGTCCACAATCTGTTCGAATCAAAAACTATTTGCATTCCCTCTCATTCGAAAACAAAACTTCCAAATTGCATACCAGTGCAAGCGTGAATGCACTCGAAAGAAATGAGAACAAAAAGACAATTAATCGTTAATGTGTAATGAAACTAGGTTTGCACCTTGGTGTGCAATGGATACGCCAAAGAGAGCATTTAATAGACTAATTAGAAAATAATATTGATTTTTATATTTACTTAAAGGAATCCTAATAAATAGGGGAGGGGAGGGGAGGGGAGTGGGAGTGGGAGTGGGAGTGAACATTGTGAAGAGATAGAGATGGAAGAGATAAATATATACAAGAAGAGAGAGGAGAGATGAAAACATAGAGATAGAAGAGATAAATATAAAGAGGGAAAGAGGGAAAGATATAAAGATAGAGATAGAAAGTGATATATAGAGGAATAAGTAGAGAGGGGGAGATATATATAGAGAGAGATAATAAAAGGAAGAGATATGGATAGATGAGAAAGGAAGATATTAGCAAAAATATAGAAGAGATAGGAAGAGTGAGAGAAACAAACAAAGGGAGAGGGAGAAATTTGGAAGGTCAATTAGGGGAGATTTTACTCTACTTTTGGTATATATGTCTGTATTATATGTTGTTTCATCATTACCCATACACTCATGTTACATGTTTGCAATAGGGAGAGATGAAGATAGAAAAAGGGAGAGATAGAGATAAATATAAAGGAAGAGAGGAGAAATAGATAGATAGAGGTGGAATATATATGTATATATATCTATATATATATGTATATATGTATCTATATATATATGTATATATGTATCTATATATATATGTATATATGTATATATATATATATATGTATATATATATGTATATATATATATATATATATATATATATATATATATATATATATATATATATATGTATCTATGTATATATATATGTATGTATATATATATATATCTATATGTATATATATATATGTATATGTATATATATGTATATGTATATATATGTATATACATATATATATATATATGTATATACATATATATATATATATGTATATACATATATATGTATATATATGTATATGTATATATATGTATATGTATATATATGTATATATATGTATATGTATATATATGTATATATATGTATATGTATATATATGTATATATATATATATATGTATATATATGTATATATATATATATATATATATATATAAAGGAAGAGAGGAGAAATAGATAGATAGAGGTGGAATATATTCATAAAACACATTTGACAAATAAATCTATACATTCTATCAAACTTATTTTTCAATTTCAAATCTAAAAATTCCTTGGAAAATAAAATATATTCTCTTGAAAGACATTTAACTTATTTATGAAGTAATTCAAAAAATCTATTCATATTAATTACATGTTTTTAAAAGAGCGACCAATATTTATCTCTTAGATTTATTCTAAATAATTAACACAAATGTCCCATTTTCATTCAGTTTTTTTATAATACCACTAAATAAAATTACAAGAACATAAATTGTGAGAGAAACATCTATGGAGCACCCTTAAACTATATACAATAATCAATTAAAAGCTAAAAATTCATTGTATTCTAATTTTTAATTAATTAATAAACACAATATAAAAAACACCCTAAATACTAACAATTATGAGTGCCAACTACAACTCGCCTAGACTCAATGTGAAGATCTATAGGTGTTTCAAATTTGATTTTTGCTTTTGATTATTTGTAGCTATAAGAAATTTGGGTTTTGAATGTGTCTTAAAAATTTGGATTTTGCAACATTCCATCTCTACAGGAAAGATATAAAGTGCAATGTCCTCATCGGTTGGAGCAAACTCTTCAAAACAATGGCACAAGCTAATCTCTCTATAAAATGCACTAAAGATAAAAAATAATTCAATTTTTTTTATTTTTTTTAGATTTGCGAAAATACAGTGATTTTTTAAATTTTTTTTTGAGGTTTTCAGTCACAAAATATGCAGATCATGTGGTGTATGGACACAAAAGGAGGAAAAAAAACTCTGTAATTTTCAATTATAAAACAACACTCAAATAGTCACACAATTTGTTTCTTTTTACATAAGCCCACTCTACCCTTTCAATCTTACGAGCCAGCAATATTTATAATTAAATATGAAACCTCTCGTTCCACAAAATCTGGAATAGTTAAGTTAACATCAACAATTGTTGATGATCTAAAATCTTACCCAACTCTAAATTAGATAAAAATTGCTTGGTAGGATTATCTTCTAGAAGCATAATCCTTGACTGTGATTTGTTGCTTCTGCATCATAGTCCCAAGGAACAAAAAACTTGTTCATGGGCTCCTATCCATGAGATCCTCAATATTGACTCCATACTTGAATAGATCATAAAATGTCATCCATGTGGAATCTTTAGGTGAGTGCCCCTTCCATTTGACCAAGTATTCTAGATGTTCTTTACCTCTAGTTTTCATGATGACTTTTGTGTCCAAGATTAGCTCAGGTTGCTTTGGCATTTCTTTGGGCAATTGTTGCTCCCATTCAATGAGTTGCTCTTCAATTGTTTTAGGATCCTGAATTATTTCTTCCTCATCTTTATAAGGGTATAAATCTGAGAATAAATATAGGAGATCCCAATACCTTTTGAAAGCTTGATCTCATATGTATTGCTTGTGAACTTCCGTAGAAGCTGAAAGGACCAATTTTATTTGCTTTCAACTTATTATATTCTCCTATTGGAATCTTTCTTTCCTAAGATGAGATAGGACCAGATCTCCAACATTAAAATCGATTTCTTTCCTTTTCATATTAGCTCTCATTTTGTACTTAATGGTACTTTCCTTGAGTTTCCTTTTTACCTGGTCATGCAATTCTTGCATTACATTGGAAAAATCCTCACCATAAACACTCCTTGTCTCCATTTTACCTAGGTTTCTTAGCTCATACACTCCTCTGGGATGCATACCATACAAGATCTGAAAAGGACTCATATTTGTACTTCTATTAGGAGAATCCTTATATGAAAACTCATCTTGTGCAAGCACCAAGTCCCATTGTTTTGGATGCATACTTGCTAAGCTTTGCAAGATGTTTCCAAGGCTTCGATTGACCACTTCTATTTGACCATCAGTTTGGGGATGGTAAGCCGAAATGAAACTCAAAGTAGTGCCCAATTTCTTCCATAGAGTCCTCCAAAAATGTCCTACAAATTTAGTGTCTTGATCAGAGACAATACTCCTAGGAAGCCCATGTAGTCTAACTATTTCCTTGAAGAAAAAATTGGCAATATTGGTAGCATCAATTGTTTTTGTACATGGATTGAAATGAGCCATTTTAGAAAATCTATCAACTACCACAAATATTGAATCATGTCCCTATTGAGTTCTTGGTAGCCCTAGTACAAAGTCCATACTTATTGAATCCCATGGTCTGGTGAGAACGGTAATGGTTGATACAAACCTATATTCTGGCTACTTCCTTTGGCATGTTGGCATACTATACACCTCTCCACAAACTTCTTGACATCATTTCCCATGCGTGGCCAATAAGAATGTGAACTTAATTGAGCTAGTGTCTTGTTTTGTCCAAAATGCCCTGCTAAGCTACCACTATGTTTTTCCTTCAACAGGTTCTCTCTCATGGAACTTCTTGGAATGCAAAGTTGGTTGCCTCTAAATAATAGGCCTTCTTGTATCAAGTACTCCATTCAAGGAATTCTATCACTACTATGGGGATTTAAACAAGCTTCATATGCATCTTGAAGTCCCTATCTTCTTTGTACATCTCATTCAAGTCATCAAATCCCAATATGCTCACTTGAGATTCTTGTAAGATTAAAGTCCTTCTACTCAAAGCATCTTCCACTTTGTTGGATTGACCACAGATTGTGATTAATGATAAAAGTAAAAATTTGCACAAATTCTACCCATTTGACATGTCTCTGGCTTAATTTATGTTTACTACTGATAAATTGCAAAGCATGGTTATTAGTGAACAAAACAAATTCCTTAGGCATGAGATGTTGCCTCTATTTCTTTAATGCTTGTATGATAAAATAGAATTCCTAATCATATGTTGAATATCTCTTCTTTACATCATTATTCTTTTCACTGAAGTACGCAATAGGGTTTCCCTCTTGACTAAGGACAACACCTAGATAGTAGTCCCATTGACATCACACTCAACTTGAAAAGGCTTAGTAAAATCAGGTAAAGACAAGATAGGTTCCTCTATAATTTTATTTTTAAGCATAATAAAACTTTTATTAGCAGCTTCTATCCAATAGAGTGTCTTTTTATCTCTCTTAATGGTATCCACTATTGCAGCAAAAATCCCACTAAAATTTCCTATGAATTTTCTATGGAAACTAGCCAAACCATGAAAACTTCTTACCTCAAAGATATTCTTAGTGGTAGGCCATTCAATGATTGTCTTTATCTTATCCTTTTCCATCTTTAGTCCCACTTGTGAGATGAAAAATCCCAAGTAAACCAATTTTGTCTTCAAGAAAGTACACCTTTTGAGATTGATTAGTAGCTTTTCTTCATGCAATTTATCTAATACCATCCTTAAATGTTTCAAATGTTCTTCCTTTGAACTACTATATACCAAGATGTCATCCAAGTATACTATGACAAACTTACTTGTGAAATCTTTAAGAACCTCATTCATAAGATGTATGAAAGTCCTTGGAGCATTAGTTAAGCCAAATGACATAACTAGCCATTCGTAGAGACCATGGTTTGTCTTAAAGGTTGTCTTCCACTCATCACCTTCCCTAATTCTAATATGATGGTACCCACTTTTCAAGTCTATTTTAGAAAAATACTTAGCCCCACTTAAACAATCCAATAAATCATCAATTCTTGGCAAAGGAAACCTATACTTGATGGTGATTTTGTTGATTGCTCTGCACAATCTCCAGCTTCCATCCTTCTTAGGACTCAAAATGGTTGGAACTGTGCAAGGGCTTAAACTTTCCCTTATCGATCCTTTCTCCAACAATTCTTGCACCTATTTCTTAATTTCTTTATTCTCCCTCGGTGTCATCCTGTAGGCACCTTTATTTAGAAGATTTTATCCTGGAATCAATTCTATGTGATGGTTGATACTCCTTAATGGAGGTAAAGAATTAGGAATATAATCCACTACTATGTCTTTATACTCTTTCAACATATCTTGAATTTCTTCAGGTAAATCAATTATCTTTGTGCTAGTAACTAAACTTTTAATCTTTCCTATCAAAGAAAAGTTTACCTCTTCCTTCTTAATGTGGTGTAAAAATTCCTTACCACCCATTAGCATCACTCTAGAGCTTGGTTCAGTTGCAACTAGTTCCTCCTTCAAGGGTGTAAGAATGTGCTTCTTCCCATCTTTCTCAAAAGTGTAGGTATTGTCTCGCCCATCGCGCATAGCGTTTCTGTCATATTGCCAAGGCCTTCCAAGAAAAATGTGGCATACATCCATGAGCATAACATCACACACTATTTGATCTTTGTAAGTTCCTATTTGTAAATCCACTTTACACTACTCTTTAACCAATAGTTGATGTCCTTTTTGCAACCATGGCACTTTGTAAGGAGTAGGATGTGTTACCTTTTTCAACCCTAGTTTCTCCACCATCTTTGTTGAAACTAGATTATCTGTGCTCCCGCTATCTATGACAACTTTGCAAAATTTTCCTCCACTCTTGCATGTTGTTTTGAATAAATGCTTTCTTTGAGGTGCTTCTATCACCTCATTGTTGGGTTTGAGTAACACCCTTTTCACTAAGAGTGATTCACCAACTTCGGGTTCATCGTTATAAGTAATAGGTTCATGTCCATCTTCCTCCTCTTCACCTTCAACAATATGTACACTCCTTTGACTTGAGGTAGGATTTTCTAGACACTCATAAGGTCTATGTCCACATTTGTTACATTTAAAACATTTTCCAAGAAATCCGCTACCTCTACCTCTTGAATAAGGCATTAGTCTAAAAGAGTCATTACCTTGATATGTTTGTTCTTGTTGAAGTGAGCTACCAGCTTCTTCTTTTTGCACTTTCCATTGTCCTCTACCTCCTTGTGATCCTCTTACTCTAAAAATTTGACTTTTCCCTCTTGAGCTTTGTGTCTGTTTCCTGGATAATTTCTCTTTGGCTTTAAGAGAATATTGGTATGCTTCCTCCACTGTTCTAGGAAAAAAAAGGTTAATTTCATCTTGAATACTGTATTTCAGTCCATTGAGATATCTTTCCACTTTTATAACATCATCTTCAATGTGACCAGCTCTAATGGTCAACCTATAAAATTCTTCTATGTAATCTTTAACTGTCATGTCCTTTTGTCTAAGATTTTGTAATTTCTTGAAAAGATTAAGCTGGTAATCTTTGGACAAGAATTTACCTTTTAGTTTTGTCAACATCTTGTCCCAACTATTAATCTTTGCCTTTCCTTGTTACATCCTTTCATCTTCTACTCCATCCCACCAGACGGATGCATGACTCTTCAATCAGATTACCATGAATTTCACTTTCTTGTTATTAGCAACATTTTCATATTCAAAATATTGTTCATTGCATTGGTCCAATCGATTAGTTCCTTGTCATCTAGGCTTCCTTCATACATAGGTACTTACAACCTTGGCTTGGAATTGGATCCCAGAATTGCTCTAACGATTCTTGTTTCAACTCCTTCTTCTTCCTCTTCCCTTTTAGGTTCCACCTCTTCATCACTAACATCCCCTATGTTAGCTCCTCTTCTTTGTGCAAGTTCCATGACTTCCAATTGTGCCTCCATGCATCTCATTCCTTCCAAAATTTTTGCATTAGCAGCTTTCCTTCCTGGACCTCTTCCTCTTCCTCATCCTCTAACTCTAAGTGCCATCTATTGGAATAGAAGGTCTTGTCTCCAATTGACTGGAACTTCTTCACTTTCAGAGACCAACTATGGCAGAGGGCTGAAATTTTTTTTTCTTCCCATAAAAATTTTCATTTTTTTTGTCAAATTAGAATTCTTTCTCCTTCACTTTATATGATGGATAATTTAGAAAAAATATTTCAAATATGCAACCAACATAAACTTACACATATTTTAGTTAAAACCCATCACCTTTTGTCTAAAAATTCTCATTTACTAGAATGAAGTCTTCAAAATTACTTATGGCTTTGGATGCTCCTCATTCCTAGCTTTCCAAAATATTTTAAATTTCTCAATTTCATTGAAAATCAAGAAAGTTATGGGCATTTTACTAGGACTGATTTTTTTTTTGACAACAACCCTCACAGTGACGCCTTCTCTAACAACTCTTTGAACCACAGTGAGATCTGTAATTCAAAAACCACAAAGATGTGATGGTTTTCAGTTAAAACACAATGCCTTTCCCTCTTTCCAAAGATCTTTGTAAACTGGTTAGAACAACTACATGTACCAATATGGCCGCCAAGTTTAGAAAGCCACATAGTCACAAATCAGATCTTCAAAAACTGAGATCAGTATATGAAGCACACCAAATGATGATCTGCAAATATGACCAGCAATATTTTCATCATTAGACCAAGGCATTACACATTGAGAAGGAAAGAAACAATCACATGATCAATAGGTACATGATGTGAATGAACATTCAATAAGTCTTCTCAACTATTGATTGCGGCTGAAAGATATTGGTACCCAATTTGGAAGATCAAAACATTAATAGGCATAAGAAACAAACCTTGCACTGGTACAAAAATTGTGTATAACACAAAAGGAGGAAAAACAAATCTATAATTTTTTATTATAAAACAGTACTCAAATAGTCACACAATTTGTTTCTTTTTACACAAGCACACTCTACCCTTTCAATCTTACGGGCCTATAATATTTATAAGTAAATATGAAACCTCTCATTCCACAAAATCTGGAATAGTTACTAACATTAGCAATTATTGATGATCTAAAATCTTACTCAACTCCAAATTAGATAAAAACTACTCGGTAGGATTATCTTCAGGAAGCATAATCTGTGATTGTGATTTGTTGCTTCTACGTCATTATGAAGAACAGATGCTGAAAATTTCACAAAAATTTGTTGTGTTTTTTTATTTTTGAAATTTCGTTAATAGTATATTTTGTAAGAAGCTTAACTGCGTCCCAAAATAATTTGGCTATGCATCATAGTGTTAATGTACTTTCTCCAACAATAGTCGTGGAGGAAATTTTCTTGATTCTTCATAAACTTTCAGAGATGATTTGTTAGATAGATGTGCTTGCTTTCCATAAAAAATCCAGCCCTCACTAATCTTATCAATAATTTCAAAGCCATCCCTCCACAAAAACTAAGACATAGGTCTTGTGGGCAATTTTTGCTGGGTAAACCCAAACATACCCTGTAAAGGTATTCCCATTGCATTTTTTTTCTGATGATGGACTGCGTACTTGGGATTGCATAGATGCAGAAGATGATATGTTTATTCCTAAAGGGTGATAAATGGATTTGTCACTCTTCTCTTTTGAGACTAAATGGACCTTTAGAAGACCCTTTTGTTGGTTGTACATCTACTTCGATTGAATTATGCATACTTGAATTCAAGCTTTCTCCAATTTAAACCTTTGAGGTTGGTTTTATCTCCATCTTCCCACCACTACACCCCAAGACTATCTGAGAAAAAGTATTTGTCTTGTTCTAAGTGAAGCAAAAAATGTATTATCATTATCAAAGAAAGTATCAAGCCTCATCCAAAATGGCCACCCCATATGCCAACATCTTATAATTCTTTAGTTTGATATTCAACGTCACTTTTATCTTTTAAGAATGAGGTCTTATGGAACAAGTCTTCCTAAAAACTAGAGCTGGAGCTGCTTGCTATATTATAGGAATAATTTAAAGCTAGTGGTCCCATGAGTTTTATAGTCTATTCATCTTAAAATTTAAGCTCTGAAATTTGATGAAGCTAGTGATCTTATGAATAAATAACTTTGTCTTCCACACTTTGTACATAAAATAAAAAACTAATTTTTTTTTTCCATTTAAAATTATTTTCTAAGAAAAATCTAAAATTAAATGTTTGACAAGTGGCAAAAGAGCATTTCTAAGCTAGTGGGGTAATTTATAGCCCCACCCCTTTTTCAACCTCTTAAATATCAATATTAAAAGTAGGAGATCCTATTTTGAAGGAGAAAATTCCCAATAATCTCATAGCCAAAAAAAATTTTGTTCATGAAGCCTCCTCTTTGTTAAAAATAGAACTTAAGCCCCCCTCATGGGACCCTTGCCTAAGTCATACGACCGTGCCATAGCTGGTTTCTAGGTTGTCTTTGCTGATAAGAAGGTAAGGTGTTCCCTTTTCATACGTTACTTTACCAAATATCAACTACTTGTCAACTAGAGGACACATCAAAAATTTCTATCGTGATCACCAAACCTTGACACATGTCGATAGTGTAGGATGTCACAACCCCCCAAATAGCTTTGGATAAGATATTTCTCATCCACACAATGTATAAAAAATGAGAAGTTTACAAAAACACGGGATACAAAAATATAAAATCGAAGGCTAGAAATCATTCAATCATCTTGCACACTTATACTGCATTCGAGAATGTAGTTTTTTGAATGAGGTTGTGGACCCTCATAGAGGGAATGCCTTCGGCATAAAAAATAATAGTTGATATTATATTAATAGTATTTGTTGGTTGGTTAATAGATAAATTATGACATATTAATTTAAAAATTGATTTGAAGTTAGATTTTGGTAAGATGTATAGATAATTTTAAAACAAAAATTGTTTATAAATGTTTTTAGTAGTACAAATGAGAATGTATAGTAAGGTTAGATTCTAAAGGCCAGAATATATTATATGTGACTAATTGGTGCCCTTCAAACATATAACATAATAAAATATAATAACTTGGAACAACATATATAAATATTTGTATTGAGATATGTTCTTATAGTCATGTTCACATTGAATTGCAATCCTATGACGATTTCAAGGAGGCCATTCTAGGAGGCATTGTCTCATATCTAGAATGACTTAATGGACATGATGAAAATTTGTCTATCTAGTTTTTAGATTCTTTTTACTGAAGACATGTTTAGGTGGGTGTCATTAGCTTCAAAGTGAATGAGGAGGCCATTAGAAGAGCCATCAGGATGAGTTGGAGTGGAAGAAGGTCTATCAACAAAGCAAGACCTCAAACATCGAAAGATTGCTGAAATTATTCAAGGAATGAGAACAATGGTCAAGTGTCAAAATGGGTCTATTTGACATCTACTCTTAAATCATGGAACAAATTTTTCAGATCCTTATCAAATATTTCACCTTGGAGGGGCATTTTAAATGTTACTGTCATTATCATTTTGTGTTTCTTAACCATATCAAATACAAAATCCTCATGATCTTACCCTTATTCTTCATTTCATCCTTGAAAAATTCTATAAGGGAAGTTAGGGCTTTTCATGCAAAAAAACCCAAACATATAAAATATCTTGCTACAAAAAGGCTTTATTATATTCACGTATCACTTTCACCTTACTTTTTGGTTGCTAAACTCATTGGATGCAGTGCCAAGGTGGGATAATCCCCAAAGGAGATGCCCAACCTTGTAGCTAAGAGTAACACAAGGAAGAAACTTCACAAAAATAGAGAGAGAATGCACGATCAAATATATTATTCAGAGATCAAACAACATACATGTTGGGTTGTCTAGCCTTCCCGGTTTTGGCCATATACATGAAATGAAACTCAAATCCTATTACCGATATGTCAAAGTTTTAGATCTAGGTTCCTCTAACTAACCTGGACTATCCTACTAACTCCTCTCAAGATACATCTAATTATTACATATAGGTAGTGCCTCTACAGGTAAGCCAAGAGAGAATTACATTCCCCAAGAAGGAAATTTGTACAAACAAATAGGTATGACCCAAAATGAATCAAAGATCCATGAAAAGGAAATAACAAGATGTGTGATCATAGGTAATGATCCATGAAAAGGAAACAACAAGATGCACCATCATAGGAAATGATCCATGGAAGATCCATGAACCACATATTATGATCACACCAGTCAAAAATCAAAGATCAACAATCACAAATTGAATCTCCAAATAGGTCCAATCAAGAAATGAAAATGTTAACCAAGGACAAAAAAGGATCAAATCTTAAATGTTTATGAACACCAAGAGGTATGATCATAGGAACATGATCCCATATAGGTCTAGGATAAGATTTTACAACCACACATGCTAACTTGAACAAATGATGATTGGTCGGTATAATCTCTTGAACTGGTAAAAAGGAAAAAAAATAACAAGAACTATTTTTGGTTGATGCAAGATTGCGATGAACCCAAGTTGCTCCTACATCAAACACCTGGGGTTAATAAAACTGATGCTCAACATTAGAGCTTCTATACAACCTAAGAAGAATCCAAATGATCCAACTCATATTGGGAAATCCAAGTAGCATCCTCAACTGATTTGTTCTTCCACTTAAGAAAGTAATCCATGTAATCCTTTTCTCTTGTGCTCCTCCCAATTCTTCTATCCATGATCTCCTCAATTTTCTTTGTCTTCTTCTTAGGATATTCATGCTTCATATCTATCTCCTCATCTATCTAATGGCATTCATACAAATCTATAATGTTGAATATAGGTGATATATCCATGTCAATCGGTAACTCAACCTCAAAAGCATTACCACTGTCAAATTTCTTCAGTACCTTACAAGGCCCAAACTTCTTCATCTTCATCTTACTGTAGGTTCCAACAAGAAATATTCATTTCTTCAAATGAATAATAACTTCATCACCAACGTTACAATTCTTATGTCTCCTAGATCGGTCAGATGTATCCTTATATTTCTGATTACTATGTTATGCTTCACCTCATCATGCAAAGTCTTCATGAATTCAACATATCTCTCTACTTCAACAATTCTCTTCTCTTCTAGACCAAGATCTTTCAAATCTGATATTCCTTTAGGATGCATGTCAGTAACAATTTCAAAGGGTGTTTTACATGTACTTTGGTTCACTGAGTTATTATATGCAAACTCTACTTGTGCCAAAACCAAATTCTAATTAGCAGGTTTATCTCCAACAAGACATCTTGACAAATTACCCAAAATCCTATTTACAAATTTTGTTTGTCCATTGGTTTGTGGTTGAAATGTAGAACTCAACTTCAAATCTATACCCATCTTCTTCCAAAGTGTCTTCCAAAAGTATCCCACAAACTTACTATCTCGGTCAAAAAAAATAGTTTTAGGAGACCCATGCAATCTCACAACTCCTCTAAAGGATAGATCAACTATATAAACAGAGTTTGATGTTTTTTTACAAGAAATAAAATGTGTCATCTTTGAAAATCTATCTACCACAACAAATATAGAATCATTACCTCTTTGTGTCTTTGGTATGTCAAGAAAAAAATCCATCCTAATGTCTTCCCAAGGTCTACTAGGAACAGGTAAAGGTGTGTATAACCCTATATTCTAACTTACTCTCTTAGAAACTTGGCAAATTCTACAACTTCTAACAAATTTATGAGCATCCTTATACAACTGAGGCCAAAATCATCACTATTTTATCAATGCCAAAATGTCCTGCAAGTCCTCCACTATGTTTCTTCTTGATTAGTTTTTCTATCATTGATCCTCTTGGTATACATAATTGAATGTATTTGAACAACATACCTTCTTGAATGAAGTAATCAAACCACTTACTTTGACTATCTTTTCTCGGTTCCTTACATGATTTCCAAGGTTCTATAAAATTGGGGTCAGTTTCATACACACTTTTTAAATCATCAAAACCAAGTACCTCGAATCTCATTTCAATCAATAAACATCTTCTTCTGCTCAATGCATTTGTAACCCTATTTGACAATCCACTTCTATGCTTCAACACAAAAGTAAAATTATGCATGTATTCAACCCACTTCATATGTCTCTGATTCAACTTATTTTGACTACCCAAATACTGCAATGCTTTATGATCGGTGTACAACACAAATTCCTTAGGCATCAAATAATGTCTCCACTTCTTCAAATCTTGAACAATGACATAAAATTCTTGATCATAGACATAATACTTCCTCTTAGCATCATTCAATTTCTCATTGTAAAAAGTAATAGGTTTACCTTCTTGATTCAATACTACTCTGATTGCACTTCCACTTGCATCACAATCAACTTGAAATACTTTAGAGAAATCAGGTAATGCTAGCACTAGTAATTCAGCTACCTTCTTCTTCAAGGTCTCAAAAATTTTGTTAACTCCATTTGTCCACTTGAAACCTTTCTTGTCTCCTCTCATTATCTTTGTCATAACATTACAAATAGAACTAAAATTACTTATGAAATTTAGGTAGAAACTTGGCAATCAATGAAAATATATGACTTCACTAGCTTTCTCAAGAGTAGGCCATTCTAAAATTGCTCTAACTTTCTTAGGATCCATCTTCAAACCTTCAGCTAAAATCACAAAACCCAAGTACACTATCTCTTCCTTCATGAAAGAAAATTTCTTCTAGTTAATCAACAACTTTTCCTCCTTCAATCTCTACAATACTCATCTCAAATGCAAAAAATGATCTTCCTTATTCTTACTAAATATCAGAATGTCATCCAAGTAAACAATCACAAACTTACCCAAGAATTTCTTCAAGACCTCATTCATCACTCTCATTAAAGTACTAGCTGCATTAGTCAAACCAAAAGGCATAACCAACCATTCATAAAAACCTTCTCTTGTCTAAACAGTAGTCCTCCTTTTATCTCCTTCTCTGATTTTGATACAATGATAGCCACTCTTCAAATCAATCCTATTAAATTACTTTTCTTCACTCAAACAATCCATGATATTATCTATCCTAGAAAATGGTAACCGATATTCAATTGTGATCCTATTTATAGCTCTTGAATCTGTACACATCCTCCATTATCCACTCTTCTTAGTTTCCAACACAATTGGTACTGCACACAGACTCAAACTCTCTCTGATCAAACCCTTCTGCAACAATTCTTGAACCTATCTATTCAATTTTTCATTCTCTACAGATGTCAACTGGTGAGGTGCCTTATTAGGTAAATTAGCTCTCGGTATCAGATCCATACAATGATTGATGCTTATAATAGGAGGTAACTCATCAGGTACATTATCTAAAATGATATACTAAAAATTTTCCCTAACCTCAACTGGAGAATAATCTTTTGTCATTACAATTGGTCTATTAGGAATCAAATCATAGCACACATCATTCTTCTTCAAACCCCTTATGAACTATTTTCCTTCAAGCATGAAAACTCTCATAGTAGTGCAATTCTCATTCTTCAATTCTTCTACCAGACGTAATGAACCTTGTTTCTTCCCATTAGCCATAATATTATACCTATTCAATCTACCATCATGTATAGCTTTTCCATCATACTGCCATGATCTACCCAACAAGATGTGACAAAAATTGATTGGCATAATATCACAAAGAACTTCATCATGATAGTTTACAATCTTAAATTTCAAAAGACATTTTTCACTTACCAAAATTTTATGCTCATCCTTAATCCAACAAATTTGATATGGCTTAGGGTGCTTCATCCTCGATAACTGCAACTTTGTAACCAACTCTTCTGATGCCAAATTATCTTAACTTCCACTATCAATGATCACCTTAAAACACTTTCCATCAAATTTACATTTGGTTTTGAATAAGCCTCTCCTTAGAGGTTCCTCTTTAGTTCTTTCATTCCACAAAGCTCTCCTAATCATCAAGTTTTCACCACCTTCTAGTTGGTTCATTGAATCAAGTGAATATTCCTACACAAGTGCATTCTTGCTACTACTACCAACCATATTACATTCAAATTCTCTATGTCCTCCTTCACCACACTTAAAGCAAGTTTCCTTAAACCAGGTTTTTTCTTCTCTCTTATGATCATTACCTCTAGGGTAACTACCCCTTGAAAAACCTCCTCTTCCTCAGTATGAACTTTCTCCTCTCTAGTCCACTTTACCTTTATCTTGATTTATCTTATCCTAATCAGATCTACTACTTTCTCCATAAGATCTACCTCTTCCTATAAAAAATCTACCACCTTTGCCTCTCTACCTCTACTCATGCCTTTTTTTTAGCCTTGAGCTTCTTCCTTTAATGCAAATTTATAGGCTTCTTCAATGCTATTCAACTTCACAAAACTAATTTCATCTTGTATAGAATTTCTCAATCCATTTAGATACCTTGAAACTCTTGTTGGAAAAATGGTCAGTGCTCCCCTCAAGATCTGTGACATGGCTTAACTGCCTCCTGTGTCTTCTATAAGTCTAGTGGTTGTATCGAGCATTAATACGTCGATATTTTGGTGCAATGACAACCACTACTTGTAACAATTGGTATTTGAGCCAAGTGCCTTGGAGAGAAATTTTAAAAGCTTTAGGTTGATCAGATGGCATTCTTTAGAAAAGAAAGTCCTAAGTTTGATGGAGAGAACTATCTAGACTGGAATAACAAAATGATGACACATTTGCAGTGCATTGCTTTTGAAATTTTTGAAGTAGCTACTAAAGAAGTTTAGATTCCTTCTTTATCAGATCTTGCAAAAGATGATGCAACCTTGAGCCAAAAGGATATGTTCACTTCAAATGCTATTTCCAAAGAAGCCTTTATCAACGCCTTATATGATAGCGAGTTTTCAAAGATCAAGAAAATGGACAAAGCCTATAAGATATGGAAGTATCTAGAAGACATGTTTGAACAAGATATTCAACCCAAGAATGCACGCAAAAAGACATGGAAGAAAAGATACAATACATTATAGATGATACCTGATGAGAATATCGGAGCCTACAATCAAAGGATTAATGAAGCAGTTGCAGGAATCAAAAATAATGGTGGAGAAATTTCAGAAGAAGACATAATGGATAAATTGATGACTACCTTGACACTAGAATATGACAACAAGATATGCATCCTAGATGAAAATATGTAGTCCACAAAAGACTTTAAAAGAGAGACCTTAATTAGAAAGCTTTCGACCTTTGAGATATCAAGATTGAAGACAAAGCCTAAAAGTGAAACAACATTCAAAGCTTCAATCCATGGTAAGAAATCCTTGAACACTTCTGGTAATTTTGATGATGATGATGAAGAGAAAGAACTAGATGATCTCATTGCTTTGATTGCTAAGAAAGAAAAGAAAGGAAAAGGTAAATATGAAGGTCAGTTACCATTCAAATTCTTTTCATGTAACAAGATTGGTCACTTTTCATCTAAGTGTCCTACTAGAGTCAAGAAGTTCAAAACTAACTACAAGCCTAAGTATACAAAATAATGTTACTATGCTGGTGATGGAGTATCTGATGAAGATTCAATAGAAGATGAAATTGGATTCATTTCTCTTGAGACATGGAGAAAATGTTTGATGAAATGGACCTTGAAGATGAAAAGAAAGTGCAAGAGTTAGCACTGATTTCACAAGCTGACATCATGATAGATTGGATCATTGACAATGGTTTCTCACATCACATGACATGAGACAAAGATAGATTTGTACATTTGGATAGGTACAAAGGTGACATGGTTAGATTTGGAGACAACACTCAACCTATCATAGGTAGAGGAGCTATCACCTTGGATGGAAAGAACAACATTGATGATGTTCTTTATGTTGATGGTTTGTAGCATAACTTACTAAGTGTTGGACAATTTATTGACAAAGGATATCAGTTGGAATTCAAAGACAAAAAGTGCATCATTAATAACAAGGAAGGAGAAATGATTGCATCAGGTTCAAAGACTAAAGGTAATGTTTTTCAGCTTAATCCTGAAGCAAGTTGTTTTGTTGCTAAAGTAGATGACAATTGGTTATAGCACAAAAGACTATGTCACATCAATTTTGACAACATAGTTTAAAGATAAGCAATGTAAAGGTAGTAAGAGACCTTCCTAGCATTGCAAAACTAGTTGATACAATATGTAGGGAATGTGTGATAGGAAAACATGTGAGGAATTCATTTAGAAGAAAGAAAAATTCAATAGAGAACAAGTTGGATCTAATACATATAGACTTATGTGGACCAACTCAAACAAGATCATACTATGGTGAAAGGTACTTTATTTTGTTTGTTGATGATTATTCTAGAATGATGTGGGTTGCACTCTTAAAAGACAAGTTAGAAGCATTTGAGAAGTTCAAGATATTCAAATCTAAGGTTGAAAATGAGTCTGGATTGAAGATAAAATGTTTGAGATCAGATAGAGGAGGAGAATTCACCTCTGACAGATTTTATAAGTATTGCGAAGAACATGAGATAAAGAGACAACTAAGTGCACCTAGAACCCCTTAGTAGAATGGAATTGCAGAAAGGAGGAATAGGATCATTCTTGATACAGCCCACACTATCATGACTGAAGGAAAGGTGGCGCACACCTATTGGAGAGATGCAGTCAATATAATAGTCTATACTATCAATAGAATTCAATTGAGGCCAGGCACAGACAAGACACCTTATGAGCTATGGTTTGGTAATGTACCTATAGTGAAATACTTTAGTATCTTTGGAAGCAAGTGCTACATCAAGAGAGATGAAGCCATTGGCAAGTTTGATACAAGTAGTGATGAAGGTATTTTTCTTGGTTACTCTACTAAAAGAAAAGCTTATAGATGTTTTAATTTAAGACTGAAGAAAATCATTGAAAGTGCTCATGTAAAGATTGGTGAAAATTTTATGATTCAAGAGAGATATCATGATTATTCACCTATGATTGAAGAAGAACCTAGACCTAAAAGGAGGCCTATTCCTCTTATTTTCACATCCATAAGCTACATCCCATCTTCATGAAAGCATTATCAAGCAAGTCATTATGAATTCAAGATTGAAGCAAGAAAGCATTCATCATAGAAGGCATCCATTATCAAGCATTTAATCCCATCAAGCATTCAAGTGAAAAAAATCCCTCAAGAATTTCAAGTCTTCATTCCATCATTTCCATCATGTATGAAAGGCATTTCCTTCCATATATCTATCTTCTTTCCACTTTGGAGGCCAAGAAAAGGAGTTTGACATTAAGAAAGGAGATTTAAATTCATTCATCAAGTCTTTTATATCAATTCAACATTGTGGCAAATTACAACATCTATTACATAAGGTTTTGTCTTACATGATTTCCTTTTTGTTTTTGTGTTAAGTCAAAGCTATTGCATCAACATACTTGACCACATTCTAAGGACAATTATATCTACATGGTATGATATATTTCATTGTTTAGGTCTAATCTCTACTTCATGACAACATTATTTCAATTTCATTTATTTCAATTAAAGATTGATTCCTAAATATGGTTTTGACTAAGGAAAATCCCTCTCCTCAATCTTCTCCCCCTTATTTTATGTGTTTAGGAACAAGTTTTGGGAGTTTCATATCTAGATTCGGGTGTCTTAGTTGCAATTACATAAACTTTGAATTTTTCATCAATTTTGGAGTTGAAAGGATGAGGTGGTAGTTTTAGCTCATAGTCCTAGACTAGGTCGACTAAGTTGGCATTGTCATTTGGATTTGATATTTTAATAGATGGAAGTTGCAAACATCAGAATTCCAGTTTCAAAACCATGCCAAATTTTGATAGCTCTATGATAGTTAAATCCAGATCTGAAATTCATTCTTCCTCTCCTATCTTTAAGGTGAGTTCATCCTTTCTATTTTATGCTTGCACTTACTTTCATAGATTAAATCCACATTTCTTCCATCATTTACATATTAGATTTTACATGTCATTATCATCCCTACCATAATGAATCACAATAACCCTACATTTTATAGATCACGAATTTGCACCCCTATTCTTTTGGTTGTGCTAATCGGATTAACCTTGTTGTGGATTTTTTATTCTAATGTATATATGATTTGGTGGTCTACCATTGATCAAGATTTTCTATATTACATTTTGGTGAACCCAATGCTTTCATACATTATACTTTTTGATTTGGTTATTAGATCCTCTTTATGCAATCTTCTTTGCAATAATTGTAGTACCAAGTCTTTACATCATATCTTTACATTGTATAGGTTCCACTTCTAATTCTTGTGTTAGATCTAGTTTGGTGTCTTTCATTATGGAAATTTCTAAATTGGATTGGCATATGATAACCTATGTTGTTATATTTCTCCTCAATTATCTTTATCAAATGCATGAAGTGAATCATAGTGACTTGCATTTCATTATGTTTGTATTCATTCATGGTATTCTTATGTATGGAATTATGAAGATAATCAACATATACCTCCATTATAAGACATATTTCAAGATCTCATGTTCTTTCATCATTCAAAAATTAAAAAATATATATATAGTATGTTGATGAACCTAAAGCCAAACCTTTTAATTCTACTCTTATATTGCCTACTAACCCTAATCTAGTTCCTCATGATCCCATTATAGAAAGACCTAGATCTCCTCCTTCTCACCCTATTCTAAGGTGTATCATTGAGGAAGATAGCTTATGTAATTCCTTGGATGATCTTAAATTTTTTTCCCTAGATGATTTCTCTTTGAGGATATTGGATAATTTGGACAATACTTCTTCTTCACTTAAGGATGATAGGGATAGTAATCAAAATTTCCCTCCAACTAATATTCCCACCTCTTCACACTCTCAAAACTCTAAAATTAAATTTTATTCAACTTTGGGATATGATCTAGGATCTGGTATTAATGAATGTGGAATTAAGATTCCTATAGAACCTCCTACACAATACTACTTCATACCTCAATGTGCTACTTTACCTCAATCATCTCAACATAAATCTTCTTTTGATATTCTTTTTCCAACTACATTACCTTTTAAATGAATGCTTGTTGTTATCCAAAAGAATCTATGTGAATTTTAAAAATGATCCTAGCCTTAAATTCCCTTATCAAAAAATTTCACAAGATAAAAAACCTATTAATGGTAAGTTTTATTGTGCCCACCACCATACTAACAAACATTCTCTTGTAGACTATCTAAGGTTTAAAAGATGTATTAGAGATTTGGTTGATAAAGTTCTTCTCCCTTTAACAATGGATATCACACAATTTCTTTAGATCATACCCTAGCAATCCTTTTTCCTATTATGTTGCTCTCCATTATACAAACCTCTTTGTGTAATGAGCTTGACGCTATCATAATAGGAAATCTTTATTTCTCTCTCAATTGACGGGCAAGGGATCATCATTTTTTCATTCTTTATGAATCCATTTTCTCCCTTTGTTAGAAACTTTATTTTATATAATAATATTCTTATAGAATACATTTATTATTCTTTCTTGAGAGCACATATATTTTATATATGAGGAACCATTTAGGAAGCTTGATGTCTCTTCCCTTTCTTTTTTTTTCTTCTCATTCAATGTATCCAATATCCATTGTGACTTTGCATCTTTTATAATATGATATTCTCTCTTGCATGAATTTTTTACCTTCACACAAAGTTGCAACCTTATGCTTGAAAGTGTTTATCTACTATAAAAGATCTATCACTTAGGGCATATATTTGATTAATATTTCTATTTAATCCTTTTCTCCTTCAAAGGATCCATTATCTCTTTGTTATTCATCTCTTTTATACAAAGATATTCTACCATGTATAGACTTATTGTTATAGGACATTTTTCCTTCACAAGATTAGTATCCTCCTTACAATCTATTCCTTACTTGTAAGTGTATATCTTGTATAATTGGGTTGAGCACTAGGTTGACATAATGTGACATCCTTTCCTCTCTCATTTTTTTTATGGATTTTCTATTATTTCATGATGGTATATTCTTTTTGGCATGAGATACTTTGTTTCACACAAGATACTAACATCTCTACTTAACAATCCTTTTCATGCCTCAAAGAGAATTTTTCTCATTTAATAATCATTCATTTCTCTCATTTCCCTCTTGATGTCTAGATTACTTTATATATGATGTATTTTCTAGCATTATATGTCTTTTTTTCAACTTATTTTTCATTAGAGAAGTTCATATATTCTATCTTGACCTTCACACCTAGGGAGAAAGGTTTCACGTATATTCTTTTTCTCTCTTTGTCTAAGGATCTGTTTTCCTTAGTACAATGGCATTTGTTTATCATGTGACATTATTTTCCTATAAGGAGTTATTTGTTTTGATTTTGGATTCTCTCTTATACAAGAGGTGTACATCCTTGATCACAACCTCTGCTTTATTTTCAAAACTATGTTCATTATAAATAACTTCCCTTACTTTGGGTTTCAAAGTTTTTCATCCTTCATGAAGAATCCCTATTTCACTTGGTAATAGAGGGCTAAATGGGTGCATTATTGTTCTCCTCCCCTCATTGTCTTGATGATTTTATCTTTGTTCAAGATCCCCTCTTGAAGGTAGATGTTTTGTAGCCAAGATCTCTTCCTTTCAAGGGTTTCTTCTCACAAGCACCATATCCTTTCATGATTATCTGTTCCCTTAGCTCATAAGATTCAACACTCTTAGCTAAGTTTATGGAATAAATTGTTTCTTTAAGGATATCTCCTTATTGTCAGAAGTAGGAAACCTTGATTCTATTCCTTATTGTGTCTCTCTATAGCCATCATAATGATGGGGGTATACATACAACCTCCCTTGTACATTATGCATGACATTTCCAAAGTTGTAAAAATGAAAAAACTAGCATTTACAAAGCTACAACACCTCCAAGGCACCAGTAGGTGAAAATTTCTCAAGGTAGAATTGACTAGCATAACACAATTTTATAGACAATAAATCTTTCTTCCTCTCTTCTATCCCCGTGGATCACCTAGCATAACACAATTTTCTAGATGTTTGTTGGATTCATGGTCTTCACTCTCTTGTGTTCTTGCAATAGCTTTCTAGATATGATATTAGTGGATGAGACATTTATGGCCGAGGTGTCCTTCACTAGTTGATTTGGAATTTTTTTTAGTTCTTTTGTGTCTTTTGTCTTCTTCTTTTGCTTTGTTTTTTTCCCTTGTGGCTAAGATCCATGGTTTAGGGGCTTACATCATTAAACTTAGTTTTTTCTTGTCTCTTTGTAATTCTCCTATCATCATCTCTTTCTTTCTCCTATCTCTTCCTTTACTATGAGCATGAGCTTGTCTCATAGTCCCACTAAGGTGGGGGCTAAATGTACCATCCTAAAAAGTAAGCATTTAATTTGTGTTTATTCTTAGCCTAATTTAGTGCGTTTCTTATGGTAGGACCTCATATTTCACTTAATGGATCCTCCTTTCTCCATCAATCACGTTTAAACTTGATGTTGGTTCTATCTTTTATGCATAAATTCTCATTTTCCACCTGTCACATCATTCACCTTCCACCTAGGATACTTTACATACATTTTTAGATTTCAAGATTTGCCCTAATTTTTATGCAAGCTATGGGTTTCAACACTCTTTCTTGGCATTAAACCCTGATTCATAACAAAAATTAAATAAAACTATGCCTAGATAAGGTCACCTAATTCAGTTTTGTCCTAGGACATTGTGTATCATCAAATTTTGGGCCCAATATGAGGGTTAATATCTAGGATCTTTATTTAGTTTAGGCCCATGAAGTGTGAGCCCTAAAATTTGTATAAAAGGAGGCATCTTCCTCTCATTTTCACATCCAAAAGCTACATCCCATCTTCATGCAAGAATTATCAAGCAAGTCATTTTGCATTCAAGATTCAAGAAAGCAAGCATCCATCATATAAGGCATCCATTATCAAGCATTCAAGCCCATCAAGAATTCAAGTGTAAGGAATCCCTCAAGAATTTTAAGTTTTCATTCCATAATTTACATCATGTATGGAAGGCATTTCCTTCCATAAATCTAGCTTCTTTCCCCATTGAAGGCCAAGCAAAGGATTTTGACATCAAGGAAGGAGATTTACATTCATTCATCAAGTCTTCTTATTTTTTACTTCAAGATTGTGGTGAATTACAATGTCTATTACACAAGGTTTTGCCTTACATGATTTCCTTTTGGTTTTTGTGTTAAGTCAAAGCTATAACATCAACATACTCAAGATCACATTCTAAGCACAATTACATCTACATGGTATGATATATTCCATTATTTAGATCTAATCTCTTCTTCATAACAATATTCTTTCAATTCCATTTATTTAAATTCAAGGTTGATTCCTAAACATGGGTTTAACTGAGGCAAACCCCTCCCCTAAACCTTCTTCCCCTTATTTCTTGTGTGTTCAAATAAGTTTCGAGAGTTTTAGATCTAGATTCAGATGTCTTAGTTGTAGTTATAGAAACCCTAAAATTTTCATCAATTTTGGAGTTGAAAGGATGAGGTGGTATTTTTGGCTCATAGTCCCAGACTAGGTTGAAAAAGTTAACATTTTCCTTTGGGTCTAAGATTTTCAAGGACAAAAGTTACCGACACCAAAAGCCCAAATTCAAAATCTTACTCAATTTTGACAGCTCTACGATAGTCAAAACCATATCTGAAGTTCATTCTTCTTCTCCTAGCTTCAAGGTAAGTTCATCCTTTGTATTTTCCTCTTGCACTTACTTTCATAGATTAAATCTACATTGCTTCCATCATTTACATATTAGGTTTTACATGTCATTATCATCCCTATCATAAGGAATCACAAAAACCCTACATTGTGTAGATCATGAACTTGCACTCTTATTCTTTTGGTTGTGCTAATCAAATTCACCTTGTTATGGGTTTTGTATTCCAATGTATATATAATTTTATGGTCTACCATTGATCACCATTTTCTATATTAGAGGCGCCAAACACAAAAAAGACATTTTTTACATTTGGTGGATGCCAAATAATTTGCATTGGTAAATATCATGCCTTTGGCTTGGATTTTCCTTGGGCATCTAACCTAAAGGCTTGGACAACTATTTTAGGCCTTAAAAATGTTTTTAGAAAACATGTCGAAAGTTTTCACATTTTTTTCTGCACTCCCAGTTAGGTTTGCACGTGTTTCAATAAAAATTACAAAATACCAAAATATTGTTAATCTCTCTATTAGCTATCGAACAATATTTTTTTTAAAGATTTTGATTATGTTAAATTATTTTTCTTTAATTTCTTTTGTAAGTGTGTTTGATTTTTATCAAAAACCAACATATGGTATTTCAAGCATAGATTTGGGCATGTTTGTCAAATTTTGACACAAATTACATTTTTAGAAGATAGACTCCATTATACACACCTAGAAAAAAGAAGTTTTCTTTTCTTATTAGTTTTCAACAAGTTTAGGGGAGGACATGCTCAAATTTCACATTCTTAGGATGTGTCCACTTCAACAATTAGTGAAAAATCATACATTCAACAAACAATTAGCCAAAAACATTGGTTAAACTACACGGTGTTAGCTAACTTCTCACCAGAGCGATTAAAAGAATTAAAAAAAGTTGACATTTTAGGAGGACCACACCAGACACTATGTTATGTTCTTTTTTATTAAAAAAATAGCACTTTGTGTGCTCACCCTTTTGTAGTTGTTAATCTCCACCATTTTCAAAACAAATTAGTAGCTTAGAAACTAGACTTGGAATACTAAAACTCTTTTCTTATTGCATGTTCAAATTTTGAGTACATAACTATCTTTGATTTTCTTGTCGAAGTTCAGAGTTTTTTGATTTCAGAGAAAAAGAAAAAAGTGGCAACTTAAGACCCATTTTTGGTCCCCCATCTTTGTGCACTTACCCACACCTCCTTTTGTTAGTCTTCCATGTATTTTTCTATCCATCTCCTTTACCCACTTACCGTAATTCCCCACTTTCCTACTTTAGTGCTCTAATTTCTTATAATGTTGCACCTCCTTAACAATCAAACATGTCCAATACCATTTTATCCATTGAGACAACTATCAACAACCTATCTCAAAGTGCGTCATCCTTACAACAACAATTGGATTCCATAACCCAATCCCAATTCAATGTTCCAACATGTGACATATCTAGCCCACTTCCCATGACATTGCTTGTATCATTATCCCTCATTACATGCGAAATTTTCAATTAGAGTTATATAATGGAAAAGGTAATCCTTTGACTCATATGAAAACATTTCAAACCTTCTATAGTGACTATTCAAATGGCCATAGACTCATGACTAAATTGTTTTCCAGAAACTATATATATAAGGCCTTGCAATGATATTGTTCTTTTCCTCTTTATTATATTAAAAATTGGCTAATGTATCTATACAATAATTTCAAAATAATATTGGTCTTGAAATTATTTTGATTGATTTGATTCATTGTAAACAAGGAGTCAAAGAGAAAGTGACTAATATTATTGGTAGATATAAAAATCTGCATGCTCAAATTGCTTATCATGTGTCTAATGGTGATGTTCAAACACTTTTCATTTCTAAATTGTAAAAATACAATAGAGACAAGTTGTTATTTTCTACATTTACAACCTTTACATAATTGTTTGCTTTCTTTATTGTCACTCGATCTGTTAGAGAGACATCCTTGTATAATCTTATGACCATTTCCAAGGAGTCACATTGATTGATGACATTGACAAGAACGTGTGTTGACATGGTGTGATGCCTCACACATCTTGTTTTCCTTCCAGATGCATTGGATAATGAATTTGGGGCTAACTGTTTATGTCTTGCACGTAAATGTAATTAGGCTGACTTAATTGATGTTACCTTTATATATCATCTACAACACAAAATAAAATCAATTAGGTCAACCTAATTAGATGTAATGTGCAAGCCATAAAGAATCGACCCTAAATTCATTCTCTAATGCATTCATAACAAAAATAATACATGTAGGTCTTCACACCATTTTAGCACATCTCCCATTAATCCCAAATCATCGCCTTCAACTTCGCATGCTACCACATGGATTAAAACAACTCAATTCAACTCACAAAAATAGAATTGTTAATGCACATTAACAAATATACTCCAAACATGATGTAGACCTTCAAGACACCTACAAATGTCCAACATAGCATCACCTGACATTGATAAATCAATATCAGAGAGTTGTATCACCAAATCCACTGAAGGTGTAGAAATGCATTCCTACAAATTGATACATTGTCTTTTCATGGTTGATACTCAGAACATCACAAATTTTGTTGCAGACCAAATGGAAACATGAAACCTGAGATCTAAAATATTTTTGTGCTCCCCAACATCATACTACAACCACAAGATGATATGAATCACATTGTTTTGCATCTACCAAGTCAATCACACTACAAGTTGGAATTATAGAGGTTACCTATGGAGGCAAGGACTATGGTTGGGGCCCTTAGCAAAGGGAAAATACATTATTTTCTTACAAAAGCACATGAGCATGATAGATGCAAAGTTCCAAAATTTGAAGGATACAATAAAGTCTCAATGTGGAATGAAGTTATTGACACAAGTAAGGGGCATGGAGGGATCACAATCCTAATGAGAGAAACATGGGTTGGAATGGTAAAAGTAGAAAAAGAAGGCTTGAATAAGCAATTTATATGGCTGAAAATACTATACAAGGGGGCAACAATTAGGGTGGCTTCTTGTTACTTTTCTATTAAAAGATCAAAGTTCTACAAGAAAATAAATCTAGCTAGCAAGGATCCTTATGCTACTTTAGAGAAAGTATTTTTTCTTTTTAGTACCATAGGAGAAATAGTTTTAATTGGTGATTTTAATGCTAGAACAAAAAAAAACCAATCTGTTTAATTGCGCTGCCAAGGAGGGATAGCAATCTTCTATGGCTAGAAGAAAGTGGGGGCCAACTTTAGGAAAGGACTTCACATAATGGAATGGGAATGTGTCATATTTTGGAGTGGAACTATTAGGTTTATATAGTTTGTATGGCATGGTTATTTGTAATGGCAGGATATCTTGGTTAGGATCCCCAAAGGTATCTCTCGTAAAACTTACAATGGGCAAAGTATGGTGTACTATGTGATCTACTCTTGAAATTCTATTTCCAAGTTGTTGGAGTTCAATATTGGGGGTTGTCCTACAAAGTTGAAACCTAAACATATATGTCTCTTTGTTAAGTTTAGAATCCACACAAATAACTTTTAATAAGGGAAAACTAAACACATTTATAGGAAAATTCATACAAAAGGTAAAATCCTTGTGAATCAAGAAAAATAAAATCTTTTTGTGGTTGCACTTGAGCAACACCCTCAGCGAAAGAAATTATAGAAGTGAGTATATTTTCAGCAATATGTTGATCCCTTTAAGGCATAAGACTAACGATGTGTAATAGATCTCATCCTATGTAGATGATTTCAAACACTTTCCTAACTAATCTTGGTTTGATGAGGAATACAAGTCTGCTAAAAGAAAAGTAACCCTCTCATAATTGACTCATCTATACATATTTTTATGATGAAAGACATCCGAAAAGGCATAATAATTTAGCAAGTGGAAAACCTCGAGACATTGATGGACAACTTGCAAAATTCTTACTCCAAACTTCAAGAGAATTTTTAATAGTGCCACATTAAGCAACAACCCAATTGAGTGGACTACTAGTGTTGCTATCCCACTTTTCAAAAGAGGTGATGTTAATAATGGTTCTAGTTTTGTACTTAAAACATTTTGAAGGTGGCCATTGGATTGAGTTGTTTGAGGTGGCAAGAATTCATGAAATAGAAATATTCCTAATCAAGATTCACAATAGAAGAGATGACATTGGAAAATTCTTGAAATTGTGTTAAATGTTGTGTTCCTTGGTCCCTTTGGCTACGTGGTGGTGTCGAGTTGATTAAAATTCTTTCATTTTCTCTTCACTAGAATTTTGGTTATTTCATTGCTTATGACAACTATAGTGGCTATTTCTGTAAATGTTGTTTATTCTTCTCCTTTGTTGAGATATTGTACACTAACAAAGCTGCCAAATGCATTGGCAAATAAAAATAAATGAGCCATTCGAGTAGAAAGGAGGAGAAAATATTTGTCAAATCCATTATCAAAGCAAGGAAACAACTCTGTTTACCATGAATGTCAGGTAATCAGCTTTGTGTTGATGTAGTGGAGTTGAGTTAAGCATTGAACCTCTTCTAGAACTGGGAAATAAACTTCAAGAAGTTGAGATATTGTTATAGTAAGTTCATGCATTTAAATTTTTTTACCAACAATGAGATGAAAAGCATAACATATTGAGAGTGCAAACATGCTAGGTTCATTTTTTTTAAAAAAAATTAGCTCTTTGTAGAATAAGTGTAGGTTTGAAAGAAGCTATAAAAACAGATTTAAATTTGACTTTCATATCAAATTTTAGTTCTTTAAAAATTGAAAATTTTAAAAGTTTAAAATTTAAATAAATGTACTATTTTAGAATTTTGATTACATATGTTTTCATGTCCAAAAACTGAATGCATGGTCTTTTATGCTCTTTTTTGGATTCAGTTACACATGAAATGATTTCTTTGATTTCTTCGATTTCTTCTCAAATCTTAGAAATAAATCTTACTTTTAGTACATTAATTATAATTCTTAAAAAGAGAGGTTCCTTTAGCTTCAGATCATAAATGAAAGGATATTCAAGTTGTGTTGTGCACAAAAGAATGCTCTTCCTCTTATAATATATAGATGTGTAGGTTGTAGTCCAAACTACAGAAAAATGAGTTATAGTTGTATTTTGATGTATCAAAAGCTAGGTCAACTCTTCAACCATATTTAGATTAATATGACCTACAATAACGTCAAATGGACCTCCTGTTTCTTCAATTACTTCTTAATTGCCTCCCTACTGTAATCCAATCTGAAAATTACATGCAAAGTGGTATAACAAGTTGAAAAAAAAAACTTTACAAATTTGCACTCGCATGAATTTCATGAACTTCTCCATGTCGTTTCTATTGGCATTATATTTGTTAAAGGATGAACATGATTTCTTTGTTTTGTACAAGGTTGTATGTGTACACAGTCGTGATTACTTAATACTGACTTATGGTTGCAGGGCTCCAATGAGGATATATTGCTACCTTCGGTAAAGCTACAACATGAAAAACACAAGACATAGATGTGCCAGAAATTATGTTGTAGGGAGCTGCTGTTTCGTAATAGTTCTAACCACACTAAGGAGCTGCTGCTTCTTAATAGCTCTGACCACACTGCAAGGATGCTCAATCCTGCTGCTATAATATTAAGCTGCATTAGGCACTCACACTATTTAATTGAGAAAAGTTTCCAAGTTTACAATGTTATAACAAAATAAAAGAATATTATAAATTTCTACTTTGAAATATGGCCTTTGAATATCATGTTGCATTTGACACTGAACAGGCACCTTGGCAACTTTGATGGCAACAACATCTTCAAAATAATCTGCAAGATGGAGATTAGAGGCAAGAGAAAGAGAGACCGCTGGAGCATCCCTTCTCCCAGAAAACTTTGTAAGCTACAAAGTTGGCAGGGGAAGCCCCTCCCTGTGCAATCCCTTTTGCTTATCCGCCAAAAACTGGCCTTTTTCAGAAAGTTCCTACCTGCTGTGCAGAGATTATGAGATCCACGCCCATTCCTGTCTCATGGCATACAGAGACCGCTACGTTTTCTTTTATAGCTCATAGGTGAATCTTCAGCACTCATCTCTTCTACTTTAGCTAGATGTATTTTTATTACCGATTCACTCATTTCCGTCATTTGTGAAAGGAGAGAAGGGTGACTTTTACCTGAACTCCATCAACAATACACCGATCACCCACATCAAATGGATGCGTGATAAATACAAATACAATAGCTTCAAAGATTGTTTTGCACGTATTTCTGAACATGAAAGCCAAAAGCAGCAGGTAAGTTAATATAAAAACAATAGCATGGGTGCTGGCAATGCCCAGAAGAACCAAAGAGAACATTACTATGATTATACTCAACTGCATTGATGAGTCTACAGATTTAAAACTAAGAGATCGAAAAAGTAATGCTCATCTTAAGTTTCTTTTGTTTTCATATATTCTGATGATGGATCATGTAGTATGATTGATGACAAAAAAATCTACACAATCGAATCCAGAAACTGATATAGCATTAATATAAATTGTAAAAATCTAATAAATTTAATTTCCTTTCTTAAAAACATTCATCTACCACAAAAAGGATAAATTAACAAATATGCCCCTAGAAAGAGCTTTCCATCCGGCTCTATACCACTGGCACAGAGGAGAAACCCATATGATGAGCTCTGCAAATCACAGCTAACTTTTGCAACTAATATCTATAACTCCATTCACACACTTAAAACACTCAAACACGCAAGCCAAGAAGATAAATTTGTAGACTGCATTCTTGAAATTCTTTGATACCAAATGGACACCCACAGCCACATTTCAATAAATATAAACACATAACAGACCAAATCACCTCAAATTGTTTAGACCAGAAAACCCAAAAAGATAACACTTAATCCCTTAAAAAAAACTGTCTTTCACCTTGGAACCCCTATGACTTTGCAAACAATGGCTGTGACTCCAATAGTCTACACAACTTCTTCTCGTTGCAGGTTGTGACTTCAATGGTCTGCCTTTCTTTTCATTTGGCAGCGATTGCAAACTACTTGTTTCAAGCGAATCCTCTCATGCACATCTACAACTCGCACTTAAAATTCTCTCTTCACACACACCTTGAAAAACAGCTATCTCTTCTTCTACAGCACTATTGACTCCTCTGAAATTTATTTTCCTCGGACCTTATTCAAAAACAGCAGCTTAAACGCACCCAACAATTTGGGCAGCACTTGAACACCACTCTCGTTTCTACTATGCAAACAACATATTTGGCTGAAAATCAATCCTTGAAAGACCATCGAATTATAGCTCAAACTTTATCAGATCAGTGCAAAACTCCACTAGCATATATCTACAAAGCTTTACCTCACAATACAAACACCAATCTTGTCCTTTGGCTCTGATAAAGTTGAAAACGAGGATACAGAGGAGAAACTCAATTATGAGCTCTGCAGAACACAGGCTCTCATCTATTAATTTATAGACTAATATACATTAAACGTTATGAAGACTGTAGAACAAGGTTTGTTTCATCATTAATGGTGGACGGTGGAGTGCACGGTTGGGCTGTGTTGACTGCATATGAAACATGTGTGAAAATTTGTCTATGCTCTATGCTGACAATCTGTTGGTGATAATTAATTTACTTTTTATAACAAAAAGAACTTGATAATCAGTATTGTTTAACTTTTTATGTGTTGTTTTCGTCAGAATAAAACAACAAAATCAGGTCAAAAGAACAGAGCCCAACATTCCAAGCAAAACTACATCTAGTTATATGTTGGTAATACATTTTCAAGCAGTATGGAACTAATTTTAAATAGCATACCACCCAGTTTGCAAGAGACGATTCAGTGATCCTTCCTGTATCTGAGACTCCTATAAATTGAGGAAAGACTCTGCTCACCTCTTTTTTTCTCATTAACTTTAGCAGGTCATCTTCCTCAATATACCTGCAGAAGATGAGACTCCAATTTAACTAAGATAAAAAAATCTCAAGCATATTCATTTTCTGGTCGTATTTATGCTGGTAGGTTCATGTTTTTTCCTTGGCATTTTTGTAAGAGTTGGTGTTTGGGAACAATGGCCTTAGCACCAAAATGATCATACAATACAAATTGCTGCATATAATGCTTAGCAAAGCCCTTTTGATTTTAGTTTATGGTTAAATTCCCAAACACATGAATGGGATTGGGTACATAGCCCGACTGTAGTATGATCAAGAGTACTTCTGGATCTTAACTGTGTGAGAATGCCAGTTTAAATGGCAATGGCGTTAGTTTAAGACATAAATAAACTGCCAATAGTATTGTTTGTTACAAAGTTTTAATGGAACAATCTACTAGAAACTAGAATTGGCTTTATCTGTGGACCATTAAATGTTAGCTTTCTAATTCTTGAATAACAAAAACAAAGTATGACAAAGCTTATGCTCCACGTTTAGCAACATTTTCAAATATCCTTTTCGCCGTAAGTGCTGCTCGACGTTCACTATCAATATTCGTATCATGTTTATGGAAATTCAGAGACTTGTGAATTGTATTAGCAATCTCTTTAAGAAAAACAAAATTCCATCCCTAACTAGAATAAGAATTATGAAAATGCATCTCCATTAAGATTCCAAGCTAGCAAAACTAAGCCAAACCAGAGGCAATTCTTAGCACTACTCTGCATTCCATAGCATGAAATAAAGAAATCATATCCATGACACAGTAAATAAACTATGAGAAGTTGAATCCATGACACAATAAATAAACAATGAAAAACCTTTTCACTTTCCATTCCAGTCCACAATCCCTTCGAGTAAAAAACCTTTCGCATTCCCTCCGATTCCAAAACCCAAATTACATTCCAATGCAAGCGTGAATGCACTCAAAAGAAAGGAGAACAAAAAGATAATTAATCGTTAATGTGGAATGATGAGAATGTGTTGATAAAACTTATAATTGATATTATATTACTAGAATTTTGTTGGTTGGTAGATAAATTATGACATATTAATTTAAAAATTGATTAAAGATAGATTCATATAAGATAATTTAAAAATAAAAATTGTCTATAGTTTTTATAGTTGTAACAATTGAGAATGAGTAAGGTTAGATTTTAAAGTCTAGAATATAATATGTGACTAATTGATGCCTTTCAAACATATAACATAAGGTGTATATATATCATAATATCAAACTTTCTAAAATTTAAAAATATGCTTATGATTTTCTTTGGAATATTGTTGGAGTGTTTAGAATAGAATTGTTAGGATTGAATATGCATAGGCACCCATGGATATTTAAAACATTTTTTGTCCTGGTCTTTAAGAGATATTTTGATTTAGTTATAACCATTAAACACATCCAAGAAAGAAGGGTATCTTCCCTACCGACAAATTTAAATTGATCATTAAAAGGGAGAGGGAAATTATCATTTCTAGTTACTATAATTAACTCTCTATATTCAACACATACTCTCCATTTCCCTCCTTTTTTGATACTATGACCAATCTGGACACCCCCTTACTATCTAATTAGATATGCATATCTTGCATCTAGTATTTTTGTAGTTTAGTCTTCATTATATCTTTAATAATTGGGTTCACTATGTATTGTGGTTGTCTCATTGGTTTTCATCCTCCATTGATGTATATCCTATGCACACAAAGGCTAGGCTCTATGCCCTTGATGTCATTGTAATCTCAAGTAAATACATCTATGTGAGTTTGTGGTTTTTAGCTCAAAATGTTGGGATGTTTTTGTGCATGAGGATAAAGTATCAACATGAGGTTGCATAGGATGATAAATGACCTTTTTTTAATTACATTTCCATTGTGAATGCACATATTTACATACCCACACCCAATAAAGGCATTTGTTGTGGCCAACCATATCAACCTAATATCAATGGATATCCTCCCAGGTTGGCCTTGGGTTGCAAGACTTTGAAGTTGGAATGGTATTCACATAAATGTCAAGTGTAAAGACCAAATCTTCAATGATACCTTATGGTTTGACTACTGACCTATCTAGGAATTCCAACATTGTGGACGTAGGCCTTAAATCTATCAATTTTAGATTGTTCATTGTTTTTCTAGTCATCGCATTTATAGTTACTCATAGATCAATCAAAGTATAGGCTCATCAATGTGCACATCCACTATAGGCCTAACAAGGTCTAAATATTTAGGGAAAATTTAGTTTTCTAACATTAATGAAGAGTACACTTGGGTAGATTCAAAACAGGGCTAACTTAGTTCAACAAGGAAGATAAAAAGGTTAGATAGAAGGAAACCCACAACCAACTCATCTTCTTAACTAGGAGGCAATCAAACATGGATACATGGAAACTTTCAAAGAGCCAACTCAGCATTATTAAGACAACTGATGTGAAGACTTTTTGGACACCAAGAGGCATCACACAACACAGTAAGGCACTTGACATCAACCCTATTCATCAACTTATAACACTTCATTCACAAGTACACATACAATCCTAGTAGACCTCATTTTAGGGTTTTTTACTTCTAACTTCTTGCAAACTGGCATTCTAACACAAGTGAGAATGGATTTAGATACCCATTGGGGAGATGTAAAACATATCTCAAACTCACTAATGGCATTTTGGAAGACATGGATCAAATCTAGATGGTTACTGATCTTTGGGGCACAATTAGCCCTATTTCTCAAAGCAAGTGTACCAAAATTGAACTACACAACTCAACCAATGAAATCAATAGGTACTATTCAACTTGAAGCCAACAAACCAGCCACTCTCAAGTGCCTAAACCTCTCAAACTCATTCATGTTGATGAAATTGCAATTGGCAGTCAACCTTTCCCTATTTGTCACATCAAGTACTAGGCCCAGTGCTTGTGACTTCTCCTTCCATGCCTATTTTCATGTTATCCAACCACTCTAGTCTTAAAATAGACTCTCATAGCTATCTCCTCTGATTTGTGACTTTTTCCAATTTAGTGAAAACCAAAGTTACTTGCATTTTAATACTCAAACTCCCATTCACTAGGGTTTCTAGATTATTTCTAGAAAATTTCCTCAAACTCCCTCTATTATTCATGGGTATACACCATATTAGTATCAAATGGAAGGTGATTCAATATTTTTATGCAACACTAAAATATACACTATTCCCAAAAGTTGTAATAGTGAAGATTACTAGTGCGGGTGTAGGAAAATTATTATTTTTTTCATTCAAAATATCCTTAGAAAATATTAACCAATGAACAACCACCCTTTCCTATGAAACTAACTTCCAAGTGTTCCCAACTAATTTTTAAATTAGCGACCAGTTGTTTGTCAAGTTTGCACAATAAAGAACTTTGCAACTTTGGTAAAGTTGCATTGGGAACTTTTACATCTTTGTACATAATGTCACCAAACTTTGTAGATACTTATCTAATGAGCTCCAATGACTCAATCATTCTTAAATGAGGGAAACCAACCCTTAATATATCATTAATTTTCATGGAAGACTTATTTGTACCTTTTTCTCCTTTGTGACAACAAATGTGGTTTCTTGTCAATTTTGCACTATGGATGCAAAGGGACTTCCAAACACATGAATTGATGAGAAATCCTTTCAAAATGGTCAATAGGACCTTATTTAATACCTTGACAAAATTCAAAGCATAAAAGACTCAAATTTTTCCTCATGGAGGGATGGTAACACATTGGGTTCCCTTGCACCATACACCTATTCTAGAAAAGGACTCATGTCCCATGAGTCATTGCATTGTCTTGTTCCACATTTATCCCCAACTTCACCATGTCTTTTGCATTTTCTCTGGATTGGGACTCTCCTCCATGGGATCAAATACTTTTCCATTGCTTCATGCCTTACATTATAGGACTATTCACACCTTGCCATGGTTGGTTTCTTGCAATCAAACCTACCTATGGTTCTCTGACCTTTATTAGTGTCATCATGGCTTGAATAAATGCACACAAACACTTGCCTACTTTCCCTTAAACTATTGTTATAGAAAAACTGAATTCCCATCAACTTCCTTAGCAACTATAGGATAAGTGAAAGCCCCAACTAGGATTATATCCTCCTTCCACCCAAGTTGTGGTTGTATATACATATATTCTTTGGCCCTCTCTTGGTATGTTTTAGGCATCAATACCTTACCTATGTCATTCAAGTCTGAAAAAATCTTTAATCCCTCTATTTTAATATCTCCAAACATTAGAGTGACCACAATTTTTCTTGACTTCTCTTCCTTTATCTTTACTAACTAATCCTTCACCTCCTCTTGCAATGGTGTTAGTATGAAACTACTCCCATCATGCTTAATCTGATAACATTGTTTCTACAATCATACATGGAATGCTTTCCATATTCCCATGGTCTCTCAACTATAATATGTCTCATGGTCTCTCAATCAAAATATGACAACATTCTATTGGTACAATATCACAAACAACTTTATCCTTGTAACTACAAATACCAAACTTAATCAATGCTTGCTCACTAATTGAAATAGATTGGATATTAACCAACCATGACATCTTGTAAGGATTCTCATGAGGGAACTTTTCAACTTCAATTTATCTACCATCTCATTAGAGACCATATTTTCAGTACAACTAGAATCTATGACTTCTTTGCATACCGTGTTCTTTCATTTGCATGTGTTTCTGAATAGTTCTCTTCTTTGCAATGGTTCCTTCTCTTTGTATGTCTTCATAAGTGATCTTCTCAACATCAATGCTTCTCCAACTTCTAAAACACAAAGTTGGACATGAGAGTTTATACTTTCATCTCCCTTTTCTTGCACTATTTGAGCCCTTCTTTCTCTTCTTTATCCTCCACTTGATGTGGATCTTCTCTTATCAAGACACTTGTATTTGAAGTACCCAAACTCATTAGAATGGTAACATATCCCTAAAAATTTATTAGAATGTCTATCCTTGCCAAATCTACCTCTAGTGCCTTTGAATCCTCCTCTAGAATTTGGAACTTGTTCTTGGCCCTTGTTTTCATATTCTTCACCTTCATTGGCTTTTCTTGAAGTAGGGAATGATCCTCTCCCTCTAGAGGTGTTTTTTCTACCTCTACTTTCCTTTTCTTTCCTTCTCTTCACCTTTTCTTCCACCTCTTATTATCAACTGGTAGCACTCTTTAACAGTTCTTGGGTTTTCCAAAGTGAGTTCATCTCGAATGTTAAACCTCAATCCACCAGGGTACCTAGCAACCTTTTCTACTTCATTCTATTTATAACAAGATCTTATGTTCAAATTATAGAACTCTTCAGTATAAGTTTTTGCATCCATTTCTTTTTTTCATCCCTTGAAGTTTCTTAACATTTGAATTCCATAATCCTTGGGTAAGAACTTATCTTTTTTTTTGCTACCATGTTGTCCCATGAAACAATGTTGGATTTATCTCTTTTTATCCTCTCTAATTGTTCATAATCTCACCACAAAAGTGCATTTCCCTTTAACTTGGTCTTTTCAATATTCACACTTTGCTCTTCAAGAACATCTTCACTCTCAAAATAGTTATCTAAGGCTATAATCCAATCTAGAAACTCCTCGTCATCCAGAGTACCTTCATACTTTGGCACATAAATCATGACATTGTGTCCATCACCCTTAACTATTTTTATCAATTTGTCCATCCTCTGATCCTCAGGATCCAAATTTTCTTCTACTTCTTGGATCTCATCTCCTTCACCTTCTTCCTTAGTATCACTCTCATCCTCTAGAACTGCTCCTCTTTTCTGATTGGATTCAAGGTCATCAAGCCTTTTGAAATTTTTTTTGTGAGACTCTAATGACTAGGCATGTTTCCCCTTTAACTCCTACTAGTGCCACTATTCTTAGGAGGAATCTTGTCTTCAACCTCTTACTCACTCTTCTCTCAAATTTCAATCTCTCACCTTCAAGGATCTAATTCATTTCTCTGATACCACTTTGATGTAGAGAACACTTGGGTGGATTCACAACAAGGATAACTTAGTTCAACAAGGTAGATAAAAAGGTTAGACAAAAGGAAACCCACAACTAACTCATCTTCTCAACTAGGAGCCAATCAAACATGGATACAAGGCAACCTTCAAAGAGCCAACTCACCATTATTAAGACAATTGATTTGAAGACTTTTTGGACACCAAGTGGCATCACACAATACATTAAGGCACTTGACATCAACCCTAGTCATGAACCAATGACACTTCACACTACACATACAAGCCTAGTAACCCTAATTTTGGGGTTTTTTCCTTATAATTTCTTACAAAGTGGGGTTGTAACACAAATGAGAAAACCTTAGATACCCATTGGGGAGATGTACAACATATCTCAAACTCACTATATGTTTTTTTGGAAGACATGGATCAAATCATGACTATTACCAGGCTTTGGAGCATAATTAGCCTCGTTTCTCAAAGCAATTGTACCAACGTTAAAATACAAAACTCAAGCAAGCGAATAATTAGGTGATCTTCAACTACAAACCAAAAAACCAACTGACCTCAAGTGCCTAATCCTCTCGAGTTCATTCATGTTTATGAAATTGTAGTTGATAGTTAACTTTTTCTTGTCTATCACATGGACTACCAGGCCTAGGGCTTGTGATTTGTCCCTCCACACTTATTTTCTTGTTATCCAACCAGCCTAGTATTAAAATAGACTCTCAAACCTATCATCTCCCCAATTTATGACATTTTCCAATAGTGAAAACTAGAACTTTACTTACATTTTAATGCCCAAACACCCATTCACTAGGATTTCTAGATTATTTTAGAGAATTGCCTCAAACTTCCTCTATTCTTCATGGCTATATACCATATGAATATAAAATGGATGGTAACTCAATATATTTTCTGTCTACATAGGTTATTTGATATGACAATAAAATATACACAATTCCCAAATGCTATAACAATGAAAATTGCTAGTGTGGGTGTAGGAAAAATAGTATTTTTTCCTTCAAACTCTCTTTCAAAAATGTTAACTAATGAAAAACAACACCTACCTCAACCTTGGGAGGATTATTTAAAAATACTAAACTAACTTCCAAATATTTCCAACTAATTTTTAAATCATTGAGTGTTTGTTTGTCAAGATTGCATAGTAGACAACTTTGCAACTTTGGTAAAGTTGCATTGGAAACTTTTACATATTTGTACATAATGTCACCAAACTTTGTACATACCTATCTAATGAACTCCAATATGGATTGTTCCAATTAGAAGTGTTTGCATTAACCTTGGAATATAATTATTATAGAACAAGGGGTCTTGATACATACCCTTTCTTTTCTACCAGGGTTTGATTTAAGAAAATTAAAATATCCTTCCCTTTGCATCCTCTAAGGTGAAGAACTCTAATACCCCTTGCCCTTCTTTAGAGATTCTAGAAACCTTATTATACTTGTAAATAATGTCTTTTTTCATGTTTAAAAGAAGTTTCCATGATCCACCCTAGAAATGTCACTAGATATTTAGTGGCAAATTGAAGAATAGAACTTTTAGATTTCCTTAGATTTGATCATGATAGATTTATTCAAAAGATAATGAAGAGATGTCCCTTTATATAATCAAGTTTAGCACATCTAGACAATCCCTATTTACTCCTCTTAGGAATACCAACTTAAAATACTTTGGGGAGAGTTGATTCTGACACGATTTATCTAAGTAAATTAAGACCTCTCAGGTCATAATCTTTAATTGGTTCATTCTCCTTCTCTAACATTTGGAAGATGTCATCACCATTCATGTCTCCCCCAGGGAAAGTCTTGATATTTTTTTAGGAATTTGTTTTTTTGTTGTGTCCTAGATCATGATTGCATTCTTACCTAGACCCATGAACCAACATAAAGCAATATATATTTCAAAGTAGAAGTTTCAGCCTATGGGCATCAGTTGCACAATCATAGCTATGACATATAATATTGACTTCAAATAAAAATGTATCAAGTGCCTCTGTGATTAAGAAATTAAAATTTTGGTAAAACTGGGTGGAGGTGCATTATTTAAAGTATTTTCACAGTCTTGGTTATTAATTAGAAACTCAAAAGTCATTGTCTTAATAGGATTCTTTAACTTTTCATCATCCATTGTGTAGATTGATTATTTTGTTGTTCTGGGTTCACTCAAGAATGTTAGGTTCCTTGTATTAAATAGCTCTCTCTCTGTCTCTATCTCTGTCTCTGTCTCTCTCTCTCTTTGTTTGTCTGTCTGTCTCTGTCTCTGTCTGTCTGTCTGTCTGTCTCTGTCTCTCTCTCTCTCTGTCTCTCTTTGTCTCTCTCTCTCTCTCTCTCTACCTACCTACCAATCTACCTACCTATAACTATCTATCTATCTAACTACCTATCTATTTTCCTATCTATCTATCTATCTATCTATGTATCTATCTATCTATCTATCTATGTATCTATCTATCTATCTAGAGAGAGAGATTCATGGGGAAGTGTTAATCTCGTAATCTAGGTTATTTTAGGACATATAACCCAAAGCCCAAATAGATTAAATAAACATATTAATCAAGCAGCTCTCAAAACTAAGAAAAAATACTAGATTCCAAATCTAGACTATACATAGAAAGAACATATATGTTATAGGTTGATGATTTCTCACTAGAGTTTTGTTTCCTGGGTCTATCTCAAATGCCAAAGAAAAACTAAATTTGTGTAGTACTAACCTTTTAACCATAACAACTGAAAAAATTCATTTTGGTTGGATTTGTTGACTATCATTACCCTATTTTCCAACACTAATTTGAGCATATCCTCACATAATGTTGTCAAAGATTGTGGACTTATGATTTTACTCCAACTGATCCTTCAACTTTATTTTTTTTAAAGCATTTTCAGTAAATCTATTTCATGCCCACATGCAATCATTGTCATAACTAATGACACATCACCTCCTCTTTACACACCATCTCCCAAAGCACTCATCTCTATTCATGTGCTCCTTAAACCCCATTTTTCTCCCATGAACATGTTTGACTTCTCACACTTCTTCTTTTTTCATAGTTTCTCATGCAACTTTTATTCCTTCTTCACACCTTTTTTGGCCCCCAAACTAAGCTCCAATTCTTATATTTTTGGAGGTAATTAAGGTTGAAAACTTTCTAGGGCTTAGTTTCCATGCAAAATCTAAATTAGACAACCATAGGGAAGGTTTATGTATTTTATTAATTGTTTGACCCTATCTATTTACCCACACACTCTCCCCATCAATGCACATTGTCTCCTACCATCCTTTATGAGTGAGTTTAATATTATTTATTTTATTAAAGGAAATGAAAGGTTCTTTTATAGTCCACAACACCAGCCATATGTTTTTGGGTCTACATATGGTGACAGTGATATGGGACTACCTCGTATTCCTTGCGGGAGGCACCTAACTGTGCTATAAATGAGGCATACATACCCTACCCCCTTGTGGTATTTGAACTTGTGACCTCTCTTTCAAGAGTACAAGTTCTCCACCACTAGGCCAACTCAGGCTATACAATGTGAAATGTTCCTTTATACAATGTGAAATGTTCCTTTATATATTGTATTGACCACATAATGTGAAATGTTCCTTTATACTAGGATGTGGCACATGAAGTTCATAAATTTTGTGATGTATTCTTTAGAAATTAGAATATTCCAAACATGACCATTGATTAGGGGCATTATTTTCATTCAAGATGCATCATTTAGTAGTTGAGAAAGTAGAACAAGATTTAGAAAATATCATAAATGTAGATTTTTGTACACTTCAAGAGGCTTTTAAAACAAAGAAATACTAAAGCTCTCATAGTAAGAAAAGGGTAAAGAGAGAAAAGGCCTCAATCCATTTTTGTGGTCATTAGAGTTTTATGTAACCAGGCTCATTAACATGAAAATAAGGATTGAACATATAGAAGCAAGGGGGTAGTGGAAAGATACCAAACATAATGAGAGTATAGAATTAGAATTATAGAGGATATTGGGAGATAAATAGTTTAAAACAAGAATTTGAACGCGTGCATGAGTGAGAGAGAGAGAGAGAGAGAGAGAGAGAGAGAGAGAGAGAGAGAGAGAGTTGATACAATGAAGGTAAGTGACACAATACGGTTGGAAGATTTCCAATTAAAAATTGCAAGCATGAAATTTTGAGAAAATAAATTAAAAGAACAATTTGAAGAAGCCAAGCCTTTAGAACAAGCTAAAAATGGACTGTAAGTCGAGCAAAGAAATTATAAAGGAAAAAATAAAGAGGAAAACAAAAGAAGAAAAAGATGAAAAGACAAGGCTATAAACATCATCATCAAATATTTAGAGGACTTTGGTGAGAGGGAGAGATAATTTATCATAACAAGAGACTTCCTTAAGGACAAGCTTACATGGACAAGTTGTATTTATAAAGCTAATAGAATTAGAAAGAAAGTATAAGGAGGAAAGAATACGTATGTAATATTTATATTAAGAAACATGGAAGACAAGATTGTGATCCTAAATATTAGGGGGTTTCTCAAATGTACTCATATGTAGTTAGATGAAGACTTAATATTTTTCCAACAATAAAAAGGAAAAGGAGTGGGAGAAATTGAAATCAGTAAGAGATGCACTAAAGCGAGTGTGGTTGAACATGGGAAAGTTCAATTCAGTGAGCGATTATTACAAGAGAAATAGGGATTGTTGAACATATAGTATACTAAGAGGGGAGGGGTGAATCAATATTCCCTTGAAAAATTTAAAACACTTTTTTTATTGACCACATAACATATTTTAACTTTGTTGGAAACTAAATAATTGATTTAGTATAAAAAAAGCAACACGTACCATCAAGATTTTTCTCATGGAAACCCAAGCTAGGAAAAACCATGGAGAGGGTTATCTCTCTTAAGTATTAAGCAACCAATTAATAATACATAGTGTGGCTCACCGTCATTTGGGATCACTTGCCCAAGGCATAATAGAAGTGATTACTAAATATACAAAATTGAACTGGTAGGCATGCATATACAAATGCATTGAACATAGTTCTTAGTGTGTAACAAATCTTCTCTTTTAATCAATACAAAACTACATCAACAGTTTGCATATTATAGATCAGATGTACATATAGCATCATAGATATCATCAAGTATCACATCTATATTACAATTACTAAGGTCACTATAGTTATACACCGTCATTGGTATATACTTCTCCATGTTAGCTGGGACCTCGCAAAAAAGTTTGCAACTAGTCTCCAATACATATTGCTATCAGCTATACCAAAAATGATTTGAGCATGAGTGTGTAATGAGTCTAGAACAAAACAGTCATGCACTATGCCAATCATGAATTATTACTGTTAATACCGCTAGCTCTGTTGTAGGTGAATGTTGTTGGTGAATATGGAACCAATACCAAAAGATGTAGCTGTAAGAATCAATACCAAAAAATCCAAAATAGTGACATCAATGACAACCAAGAATAGGATAAGCTAACAAGGATTTGGGGCCCCATAAGAGTATTTACACATGGTAAGTTGAAATCATAAAGGTTATTGATGGGGGTGAGGACTTAGGTTGGGGCACTTAGCAGAGGGAAAAGGGATAATTATTCTTATGAAAACATGAGTGTGATAGATGCAAAGTCCCAAAATTTGAAGGATACAATAAAGTCTCAATATGGAATGAAGTTATTGAAACAAGTAAAGGGTGTGAAGGGTGTATATGATGAAAACCAACTTGTTAAGAACAAGTTCAAACATGCAAACGTTAATGATAAAGAGCATATTCAATCTAATCTAACATGTTCATAAACTTGTACAAAAAATATTAATCTTCACCATAACCTCAGATGAGCATGAAGCAAGTGCACCCAAGACTTGCTTGATTTAAGCTCTTAGAGAGGTTGTGGGTGTGGTCTCCCAACACAAGTATAGATCCCACTATGAATGCAAGATAAATAGAAGATTAAGATGCTCAAGAAGAAGCTATAGAAACAACTCTCAAGCACTCAAATGCAAGAGGCCAAAGAAGCTCAAGGAGGAGCTATGAAAGCAATCCTCAAGCTCAATGGCATGCAAGTAACAAAAGCTAACGAAGCTAAAGCATAGAATGAAACTAAGTCTACAATGAGAATTTAGCAACTACCAAATGGTTAGTAAAAACTCTATGAAAATAATTCTAAGTCTAAACTAGCATAATAACTCTAATGCAAAAAATGAATGGTTTTTTCTTTAGACAAGGGTCCTATTTATAGGATTTTGGAGGGCTAGGGTGAGGTGGCATCTATGTGGAATCCATATAGGTGCCACCGAGGAGACACATAAGCCATACAAAGTCCAAGACTTGCTCACACATGCATGATCAACTTGGGATGTGAGAGGTCAATGTGTACTTCAAGTACATGTGTAAGTGTGTGTAAGAGAAAAAATCTATTTTCACCATTTTAGAAGGTGTGAGAAGTGTCATAAAAAATGTAAGAAGCCTTGTTAATGCAAATTTTAGCAATTTTTGAAAAGAAATTTTTTGGAAATTTGCTCACACATGTGTGAGCAAATAATTAGGACTAATGGATGTAGGAATCCAAAAATTAGCCTAATTAACTAATTATTCTTAGTTAATTAGTGAGTAGGTTTATTAAATATAAAGTGGTGTGTAGGATAGCATCTAGGTTGGATTTAGGATTAAATTAAATTAAATTAAATTTAATCATGGCTTAGTAGAAATAAAGAATGTGAGGGAATTAAATAAATTAAACATTTATTTAAAAGGGGACTATGGAGGAACATGTATTAAATTAGATTTAACACATTGTGAAAGGTATTAGTGAATTTGTTTAATTAAATAAATAGATGAATTTAACAAATATAATTAATTAAAAAAATAACTATAATGTTAATTGGGGTCATTAATTAAATTTAATTTAATTAATGTTAAAGAATGAATTTGGGTGTCTACAAAAGGATCACAATCCTAATGAGAAAATCATATAGTGGAATACTAAAATTCGCAAAAGAAAGATTGAACAACTAGTTTATATGGCTAAAAATAACATACAAGGGGGAAAAATTAGGGTGGTTGCTTGTTGGTTTTCTCTAAAAGTTGAAAGTTATACAAGAAAAGAAATCTAGATAGCAAAGATTCTGACTCTAGAACATCAAATAACCAATCTATTTAATTGGGTAGTGAAGGAGGGATAGAAATCATGTATGGCTAGAGAAAAGTGAAGACCAACTTTGGGAAAGGACTTCACATGATGGGAATGGAAATGTGTCACATTTTGAGGCATTACTACTAGGTTTATATAGTTTGTATGGCATGGTTAGTTGTAATGGCATTATAACTTTGTCAAGATCCCCAAAGGCATCCCTTGTAAAACCTACAATGGGAAAAGTATGATGGACTATGTGATCTACTCTTGGAGTTCTATTTCCAAGTTGTTAGAGCTCAATATTGGATGCAGAGTAGACATAGAATAAATAAATGGATACAAGACAAAGGGGAAATGAGAAAAAGAGAATACTGGCCTTAGACAAAAGCACATTACCATTGATCATTGACATAAACACTTCATTGAGAAGGTTTGGTATGCCCATGTTGGAGAAGCCTTTTGTAGGCTTTGTTGATTTCAAAACAGTCTTTGACATTGTTCCTACAGACAAAATTTGGAGAAGAATGGACAAGCTTGGAATATCCAATGAGTATAGAGCAGTGAATCATAAACTTTATGAGAAGGTTAAGGCTAAATTCAAAACTAAAGAAAGAGGCTATGTTTGAATGCTTTGGTAGCAACATTGGTGTCAAACAAGGGCGTCCTCTTTCCACCACATTTTTTGGCTTATATATGGATAAACATGAAAATTGGTTAAACAAAACTATTGGGGAATTGCTTCGGTTGACTGGTTATGTGGTAAAGTTTATTTAATATGCAAATGATTTGAAGGCTTTAGAGCTCTTTTACCAAGAGTTTGGAATGCAACTGAATACCAACAAGAAAAAAGCCATGATTTTTTCCTAGAAAAGGTAGCACCAATAGCTTACTTTTATTTTTGACAAAATATCGTTGGAGATAGTGGAAGAATACAAATGCCTAGAAAATGAGTTCCACAATAGGCTCAACTGGGATACTTGTAGAACTAAAATAACACAAGGTGGCTAGAGAGATTTGTTCTACTTCAGAATAGGTGCAGCAAAGTGGAGTCATGGGATGGGGAAATCAAGTTACTCTTTTTGGTTCATTGGTTATGTCAATTGTCATATATAGTTGTTAGGTTTTGAAGGGTAGAATGTCAAACCACAAAGTGGAGGAAAGTAGAAGGAATCCAAAAACATTTAATCACTAGTTGCCATGAAGTTAAATCAATGATTCCATATGAGATTCTTTTGGCTAAGGTGGGAATGTTTATGATGGAAGCATCAATAATAATTCATTTGCTAAGCTACTTAAAGAAGGTTGAGAATATAGGTGAACAACGTTGGCCTAAATTGGTTGTTGAAGAGGAATTAAATTGTAAGAAAAAGGCTTGGAGGAAACAAAGTAACAAGTGGATGAAAAAGTGGGACAAAATTTTCTCAATTGCCTTAACACTAAGAGGGAAAAAAAAGTTTGAGATTCAAAAATTCAAGACTACCATGTGAACTAAACAAATTAGCCACAAATGAAGACAATCCCCAAAGAAGAGTGGGAACAAAGAACCCGCTTTTCCTACAAAAAAGGGGTGCTTGAAACATAATTCTACTTCATCGGAATAACAATAGTTTGGTTGCTCAAATTGACCTGGAATTGGAAAATGGGAATTGTTGAATTGGTATAGGCCAATTCTAATTTTGGTCCAAAATGAGCATTCTGCAAATCCACCTTAGAACTTGGAACTAGAATTGAGGCATAATTGAGAATTCAATTTTGAGAAGGGAAACCAATTCCCGTTTTCCAATTCTAGGTCAATTCCAAAAACCAAAAGTATGAGGATATTCGGATTCAATCAAAAAATATTTTGAAGGTAGGCAATTTGAATGAGTTACTTGAGGCACCAAGGGTTTACAAAACAAAAAAATTCCTGATCAAGATTCACGTTACAAGAGCTGACATCGAAAGGAAATTGAAAAAGTGTCAATTGTTGTGTTCCTTGGTCCCATAGGCCACTTGCTCTCATCAACGTCATTAAAATTCTTTGATTCATTTGCTCACTAGATGTTTGGTTATTTCATAGCTTATGGCAGCTGAAATGGCTATTTTTAAAAAATGTTGTTTATTCTTCTCCTTTGTTGAGATATTGTATATCAACAAAGCTACCACATGCATTGGCCAAATCCATTATTTAAGCAAGGAAACAATTGTGTTTACTATGAATGTTAGGTAATCAGCTTTGGTTCGTAGTAGAATTAAGTGTTGAACCACTCCTAGAACTTGGAAATAAACTTCAAGTTGAGAGATTGTTATAGCAAGTCCATGCATTTTAAATGTTTAACCAACAATAAGATGAGATGCATAATATATTGAGAGCACAAACATGAAAGATACTTTTTAAAAAAAAAGTTAGTTCTCTGTCATATAAGTGTAGTGTTGAACACAACTATAGAAATAGATCTAAATTTGACTTTCATATCAAATTGTAGTTCTTAAAAATTGAAAATATTAAAAATATAAATTTTTTATTAAATGTACTTTATAAGCATTTTTATTGCGTATGTTTGTATGTCCAAAATCCAAATGCATGGTCTTCTACACTCTTCTTTGGATTCAGTTACACACAAACGATTTCTTTGATATCTTCTCAAATCTTGGAAATAAATCTTATAGGGATTCAGTTCCACCACAACTCTTCAAAGGGAGTCACTTTTTCTTTGAAAATTGTTGGTCCATTCCATACATTAATTATAGTTCTCACAAAGAGAGGTTCTTTCAGCTTCACATCTAATGTAGGGGCAGTGCAGATACAAGCAGAATTGAGTCCACTTGAATCAACAACAAGCCCTTGCTCAAAGTTACACAATGGAAGAAATAGAATATCAAATGAAAGAAATGAAATCACAATGGATATGAGACAATCAATTGGCAGAAACAACAGAGAATTATATTATTTCTTTCAACATACCCGACTGTGAGGCCTTCCGGGTTTCGACCTTATACAATGAGAATTATGAATTCAAAATTACAACTGGCATCCTATCTTTCTCCAATGATGTATCTAATCAATAATCTTTCTAATTACCCTCTTGATCATCTCTTTATGCCCTACTACATCAATCTAGACTCCTTATATAGCCAGCTAAGCCACAAGTCGGCCAGTCAGGCATTTAATTACAATATAGGTCCAGTCTGGAAGATTTAAACCAAAACTAATGATAGAATGAATATAAATTGATGAAACTTTGGATTTAGGTCCTAACATGACCTAAGAACATGAATTTAAGGTCACAAGGTCCAATTTGATCACACGGAACATCGCAAGAAGAAACACCACATGTTTCACCCAAAAACTGGCAGAAAATAGGTCCTGAGGCAAAACGGCCATAACTTTTTACTCATAATGAATTGGAGTTTGTGCTCTTGGGAAATGATATTAATTTAGGTCCTCTAAAACTATTTAAGAGTTAAAAGTCTGATTTCTTATGGATCAAGGTCGCAAACAAGAACAATCAGCACCAAAACTGCAGCAATGACTCCAATGCGAAAACTAGAAGAAAATAGGTCCCATGTCAAAATGGCCATAACTTTTGACTCATAATGAATTAGGAGATTTGCCTTTGGAAAATGATATTAATTTAGGTCATCTTAAAGTAATTAAGTTGGAAAATAAATATTCCTTATAGATCAAGGTCTCTAATATGAACAATCAGCACCAAAACTGCAGGAAAACACTATTCCGACGGCAAGGAAAATAGTTGTAACTTTGAAACAGTCCATCCAAACTTTATGTGCTCATAGGAGAAGGTTCCCAAATAGGTCCTCAACATAATGAAATATTTGTACACCATGAAACCAACAAATATAAAAATTATAAAGAAAACAATAGCAAACAGGTACAGAAATCAGGAAATGTTTTTGGTTGATGCAAGATTGCCAAAGACCCAAGATGCTCCTGCATCAGACACCTGGAGTAAATAAAGAAATGATGTCCACATCAAAAACTACTCATACTCTGACCTGAATCATAAAGATCCAACTTATCTTGTGTAATCCATGAACTATCTTCAACTGGCTTGTCTTTCCATTGAACTAGATATTCCATGTAGTCTTTTCCTCTTGTACTCTTGCTCACTCTTTTATTCAAGATCTTCTCAATGCTATCCTTATTTTTTTTAGGATAATCTGGATCATCTTCTATCTCATCATTTGATTCAAAGTACTCAAATATATTAGCAATGTTGAATATAGGTGATATATCCATGTCCTTTGGAAATTCTACTTCATAATCATTTCCACTGTCAAACTTCTTTAGAATCTTACAGGGTCCAAACTTCTTCATTTTCAACTTGTTGTAGGTACCAACTGGAAATCTATTCTTCTTAAAATAAATCATAACCTCATCTCAAACTTTAAAATATTTATATCTCCTTATCTTGTCTGCTCTTTGTTTATATTTCAGGTTACTGTCCTCTAAATTCCTTTTAACTTCATCATGTAAAGTTCTCATGTATTCTACAAAATGATCAGCTTTAGCACTTCTTCTTGTCTCAATAGGTAAATATCTCAACTCTATGGCTCCCTTAGGATGAAATCCAGTAACAATCTCAAATGTTGTCCTCTTAGTATTTCTGTTCACTGAGTTATAATATGCAAACTCTGCTTGTGCCAAAATCAAATCCCAATTAGCAGGCTTCTCTCCAACTAAACATCTCAACAAGTTTCTCAAACTTCTATTCACAACTTCAGTCTGTCCATCTGTCTAAGGGTGAAATGTAGAACTAAACTTCAAATCAATATTCATCTTCTTCCAAAGTGTTCTCCAAAAGTAACTAGTAAACTTAGTATCTCTGTCTAAAACAATAGATTTAGGCAAACCATGCAATCTTACCACTTCCTTGAAGAATAATTCAGCTACATGCAATGCATCAAATGTCTTCTTACAAGGTATGAAATGAGCCATCTTAGAAAATCTGTCAACCACTACCAAAATAGAATCATTACCTCTCTGAGTTATAGGCAATCCAAGGACAAAGTCCATACTCGCATCTTCCCAAGGTCTATCAGGTACAGGCAAAGGTGTATACAATCCCACATTCTGACTAGTTCCTTTTGCTACTTGACAAATTCTGCAACCTCTAACCATTCTCTGTACATCTCTGTAAATCTGTGGCCAAAAGTATCTTTCTGAAATCAAATTCACAGTCTTATCAATCCCAAAATATCCAGCAAGTCCACTACTATGTTTCTCCTTCATTATGTTCTCTCTCATAGATCCTCTAGGTATGCACAACTAAACTTCTTTAAACAACATGTATTCTTGAATGAAATAATCAGACCTCTTATCACTCACTGTGTGTTCCTTACAAGCTTTCCAAGGTTCTGCAAAATCAATGTCAATTTCATACAAATACTTCAAATCATCAAAACCAAGTACCTCAACTCTCATCTCTATCAGAAAACTTCTTCTTTGGTTCAAGGCATCAACAACCTTATTTGAATGTCCACTTTTATGCTTCAATGAAAAACAAATATTTTGTTATTTCATTTCTCTTTCAAATGTTTTACCATCAAACAAGCATACTCTGACTGTAGTATAGTGACCTTCATCAAACTTGTCTATCAAAGGCAATAATATTTGTTTCTTTCCATCCATCCAAATAGTATATTGATTCAATCTACCATCATGCAAAGCTTTCCTATCATACTACCAAGGTCTACCCAAAAGAATATGACAACAATCCATAGGCATAATATCACATAAAACTTCGTCATGATAATTCCCAATTTTGAACTTAACAAGGCATTGTTCACTTACAAGGAGTTTATGCTCCTTCTGGATCTAAGCAATATGGTAAGGCTTAGGATGTTTCAATCTCTGCAACTACAACTTGTTAACCAGCTCTTCAGATGCCAAATTATCAGAACTTCCACTATCAATGATTACCTTACAACATTTGTCAGCAATCTTACATTTGGTTCTGAACAAATTTTTCCTCAAAACAGGTTCCTTATCAGCTTCTTCATTCCACAAGATCCTTCTTAGCATCAAGTTCTCACCATGTTCAAGTTCATTAGACATTTCCTCAACTTCTTCACAAGCTAAATTATTTCTACCATTACCTCCAATTTTCTTTCCAGAGTTAGTACATTCAAAAGCTCTATGTCCTTCTTCACCACATTTGTAACAAGTACCTTTAAACCAAGATCTCTCTTCTCTTTTCCCATTATTGTTATTCCTAGAGTAACTAGTATAGCTACCTTTAGAGTAATTACCTCTTTTAACAGGTTCATCTTTCCATCCTTTATCTTGTGCTGCATTGTTAGATCTTCTACTTTCTCCATAAGATCTGCCTCTACTTCTCTGAAATTTGCCACCTCTTCCTCTTTGTCTTTGATCATGTCTCTTTGTCAATATTTCTTCTGCCTTCAAAGAAAATTGGTATGCTTCTTCCACACTATCAATCTTCACATAACTAATCTCATCTTGAATTGATGTCCTCAGGCCATTTAGATATCTAGCCACCTTCTCAACTTCATCATCCACATGTCCAGATCTGATATCCAATTTGTAAACTTCCTCAGTATATTCTTTCACACTCATGTCCTTTTGTCTCAGATTTTGCATTTTTCTCATCAAACTAACTTGGTAGTTAACTGGAAGAAACTTCTTCTTCATCTTTCCAAGCATCTTCATCCATGTCTTGATCTTTTCTTTTTCTCTTTTTTTGTCTCTCGGTTTGCAAATGATCCCACCAAAGAGATGCATGACCATTCAACTTTGTGACTACTATCTTAACCTTCTTATTATCAGAAGTACCTTCATACTCAAAGTATTTATCCATCTCAGAGATCCAATCCAAAAGTGCATTGGTCTCAAGTCTTCCATCATAGCAAGCAACTTCAACTGCAGGTCTAGATTTAGCCTTAGACAAAACTCTCAAAAGTATTTCCTCATCTTGTTCAACTTCAAGTTCAACATTCAGTGCTACTTCTTCTTCATCACTAACATCTTCAAGATGTGCTCCTCTTCTCTGAGTTGTCTCTACAATTTCAAGCCTAGTTGCAATCTGCTTCAACATATCCATGATAGCATTATCATTTCCTCTACCACAAACCATCTTGACAATTAGGTTCCAGCAAGATCGTAACTTTCTGCAACTTATAGATCAAATCTCAGATCTACCACCCTACAACCAATCCAATAAGGTTCTCCATGATCCAATCTACAAGAAAGAACTTCACTCTGATACCACTTGACATAGGGGTAGGGTAGATACAAGCAGAATCAAACAGAATTGAGTCCACTTGAATCAACAACAAGCCCTTGCTTAGAGTTACACAATGGAAGCAATATAATATCACATGAAAGCAATGAAATCACAATGGATATGAGACAATCAACTGGCAACAACAACAGAGAATTATATTATTTCTTTCAACATGCCCGGCTATGAGGCCTTTCAGGTTTCGACCTTATACAATGAGAATTATGAATTCATAATTACAACTTGCATCCTATCTTTCTCCAATGACATATCTCATCAATCATCTTTCTAATTACCCTCTTGATCATCTCTTGATTCCCTACTACATCAATCTAGACTCCTTATATAGCCAACTAAGCCACAAGTCAGCCTGTCATGCATTTAATTACAATATAGGTCCAGTTTAGAAGATTTAAACCAAAACTAATGCTAGAATGAATATAAATTAATGTGCCTTTGGATTTAGGTCCTAACATGACCCAAGAACATTCTTTTAAGGTCGCAAGGTCCAATTTGATCACACGGAACATTGCAAGAAGAAACACCACATGTTTCACCCAAAAACTAGCAAGAAATAGGTCCTGAGAAAAAACGGCCATAACTTTTTACTCATAATGAATTGGAGTTTATGCTCTTGAGAAATGATATTAATTTAGGTCCTATAAAACTCCTTAAGAGTGCAAAGGCTGATTCCTTATGGATCAAGGTTTCCAACAAGAATAATCAGCACCAAAACTGCAGCAACGGCTCCGATGCGAAAACTAGCATAAAATAGGTCCCATGCCAAAATGACCATAACTTTTGACTCATAATGAATTAGGAGATGTGCCTTTGGGAAATAATATTACTTTAGGTCCTCTTGAATTCTTTAATTGTGCAAAGAAATATTCCTTATAGATCAAGGTCACCAACATGACCAATCAACATAAAAATTGCAGGAAAACATTGTTCCGACGACAAGGAAAATAGTTGTAACTTTGAAACAATCCATCCAAACTTTATGTGCTCATAGGAGAAGGTTCCCAAATAGGTCCTCAACATAATGAAATCTTTGCACACCATGAAACCAACAAATACAACAAGTATAAAGAAAACAAGAGCAAACAAGTACAGAAATCAAGAAATATTTTTGGTTGATGCAAGATTGTCAAAGACCCAAGATGCTCCTGCATCAACATCACAAATGGAAGGATATTGTAGTTGTATATTGATTCTTTGTGATGTGGATAAAAGAATCCTCTTCCACTTATAATGTATAGATGGGTAGGTTGTGGCCCAAACTACAGAAGATTGAGTTATAGTTCTATTTTGATGTAACAAAAACTAGGCTAATACACCATATTTGGATTAATATGACCTGTAATAATGTCAAATGGACCTCTTGTTTTGTTCAATTATATCTTAATTACCTCCCTATTGTAGTCCAATTTGAAATTGAGATGCAAAGTGGTATAACAAGTTGACAAAGAAAAAACTAATTTCCAATCGCATGAATTTCATGAACTTCTCCATGTCTTTGTTGGATTTTCAAATCAAATCCGATTGTCTTAGCCTCCATAATTGACTTTTTTGATAAAGTTTATTTCAGATATTTTTTGAATAAACTTTTGGGAGATAAGATCAAATCAGATTTGGAGAAACCTGATTTCTTCCTTGAACTTCTTCTCTCTTCTTTTGGATAGTAAATTTTGTATAAAGCAAAGAATGTTTTCATTCTTTCAACAAGAGATACATGTTTTGTAATCTCTCTTTTGTATGCAATAGCAGAGATAGTTTTAATTTTTTGTAATACTCTATTTTTGGACAAAGATGTGAATGATCTTTCTGTTAAGCAGTGATTGCTTCAGATGATCTTGTAAGAGCTTTGAGAAGCTCATAAAAGTTTGTATGCAGCTCCAGTAGTTGCTAGTTTATTTCATATTGTAGAAATTATTTTAGTTTGAATAGAAGCAAGTGGATTCTTGCATAAATACTCCAACTCTCATGTGTGCCCTATTTTGAGGATTTTTGTATTTTCTTCATTGTTGAAACAGAGCATTTTTGTGCATTTTCATAATTTAATTTTCTTCTAAATTCTTCACATGGTATCAGAACTGATTGGCCTTCATTTCTTGTGAATTTGGGCAAATTTTTTTGGGTATTTGTTTATCTTGCATAGGAGACATGGCTGAAGATGTGGGAAAGAGTTGGCAGCAGCCACCATCCTTCAATGGACAAAATTATGATTTTGGGCAAAGAAGATGATGACCATTTTTATAGCAAATGATTTGTGGGAGCTTGTGGTTAATGGATTCACGGATGTGACCAACCCAGCTCAATTTGCGAGCCTCACAAACAATCAAAAGAATCAGTTGAAGGAGTCAAGAAGGAAAGATGCAAAAGCTTTGAGCTTGATAGAAACTGTCTTGATAGAGGCAATCTTTCCCAGAATAGCAGAAGCTAATTATTCCAAAGAAGCTTGGGATATTCTTCACACAAGTTTTAAAGGGACTGAGAAAGTTCGGTTAGTGAAGCTCCAAATGCTTCGAAGAGAGTTTGAGACTCTTCTCATGAAGGACAATGAGTCCATCTCAAATTTCAGCTCAAGACTCTCTGGTTTGATAAACCATTTGAGAACCAATGGTGAAACCATGGAGGAGCAAAGAATAGTAGAAAAGGTTTTGAGAAGTCTGCCCTCAAAATTTGATAATCTCGTAATTGCCATTGAAGAGGCAAAGGATATTTTAGTAATGACTATTGATGAGTTAATGGGTTCTTTCCAAACCCATGAGCATCGCATTAATAGGTCAGCAAATTCTTCTCAAAAGCAAGCTTTTAGAGCTTAGGCCAATGCAAGAGGCAGGGGAAGAGGAAGAAATAATTCTGGAAGAGGTTCAAGAGGCAGAGGTCATGGTAACTCCGAACAACAAATGGTGGAGGAGAAAGCTCAGAACAAGCAGCCACAAATGAGGGAGCTAGTAGCTCTCAGAATAATTCCAAAGGTAAGAAAAAATATACCTCTGACAAGAGTAATGTTGAATGTTATTATTGTCATAAGTTTGGGCATTATGCTAGTGAATGCTGAAAAAAGCAAGGTAATTAGTCAAAGCAAAGTGCAAATGTTGCTGATATGAAAGTGGGTGATGGAAACAATCCCACAGCTTTCATCATGTGCAACGTTGGTGAAGAAGGCAGCCCCGAAGTCTGGTATTTGGACAATGGTTGTAGTAATCATATGAGTGGTAATGAAAGTCTTTTTTCTTTCATTGATAAGAATGTAAAATCTGAAATTAAAATGGGGAATAATGAAATTGTTCCAGTTGTGGGCAAAGGATCTATTATGATCTGCACCAAGCAAGGTGAGAAATAAGAAATTCAGAATGTTTACTTTGCCCTAGGTATAAAGCACAATTTGATGAGTATTGGACAACTCACTCAAAATGGTTACAAAGTGCTAATGGAGAATGACCAATGTGTCATTTATGAGAAAGATGAGATCAAGAAAATAGTTGCAGTAGTTCAAATGACAAAGAACCGAATGTTTTCATTAAAGGTGGAGATGTGTTTCTCTTCACAATCAGCAACTACACCTCTCAACAAAGAATGTATAGCAGTACAACAATTAGCCTTCAAGAGCATGATTGAAGACCCCTCCAAGCTATGACATTTAAGGTATGGACATCTTGGTTATGCTGGTTTAAATTTATTGTCCAAGAAAAAAATGGTAGATGATTTGCCATGTATTAAAGAGTTCAGTAGCAAGTGTGAGGCTTGTATTTTGGGTAAGCAACATAGGCTGCCCTTTAATTCTAGAAACTCTAGAAGGGAAAGAGCACCATTAGAGATGGTGCATACTGATTTAGTTGGCCCTATGCAAATCACTTCCATTGGGGGGAGTACTTAGTTTATGACTTTCATAGACAATTTCAATCGTAGAACATGAGTTTATTTTATAAAAAATAAATTTGAAGCTTTTGATAAGTTTTTAGAATTTAAAGCCTAGGCTAAAAATGAAAGTGGACAAAATCTTAAAGTCCTAAGATTAGATAGAGGGGGAGAATATACCTCCAATATTTTTATAAATTTTTGCAGGTAGAATGGCATAAAGAAGGAGCTTATAGCTAGTTATACTCCATAGCAAAATGGAGTGGCTAAAAGAAAAAATGAACCATTGTTGAGATGGCAAGAAGCATGATAAAAGACAAAGGACTCCCAACTAAATATTGGTGAGAGGCTATAACAATAGAAGCATACTTAATAAATAGAAGTCTTACAAAAGCAGTCCATGACAAGATTCCAATGGAAGCATGGATAAAGCATAGATGGACGGTTGAACACTTGAGAGTGTTTGGGTGTGTAGCATATGCACACGTGCCAAAAGAGAAAAGGCAAAAGTTTGATGATAAAGGAGTGAAGTGTGTTTTTACTGGTTATAGTACAGAATCCAAAGCATACCGATTGTATGATCCAGTTGGTAAGAAGATGATCACTTCAAGAGATGTGGAGTTCATTGAGAATGAGTCATGGGATGGCTCGGTGGACACATCTTCAAGCACTTCAAGAAAAGTGCCTATTATTGATGAAGATGGTGAAGTTAATGATCAACAAAATGATATAACAACAGATATAAAAGGCTCTAGAAGGCTGCAAATTGGGTCCACAGAGAGTAGCAGCAGTAATACTAAGAACTATGATCCCACTCTCACCTCCCTAGTGCCAAGGAAGACCAAGAGTCTAAGGGAGATATACCAAGATGAAAGATATGAAAATGAATTTGATGAGAATATCAATTTTGCATTATTTTCTCATAATGATCCAATTTATTTTGAGGATGCTGAAAAAGAAGAAAAATGGTGTAAGACCATGGATGAGAAAATGGATACAATAAAAAGAAATGAAACTTGGGAGCTCACTAATTTGCCTCCTAATAAGAAAATTATTGGAGTTAAATGGTTTACAAAATCGAGAGCAATGCAGAAGGAAAAATAGATAGGCATAAGGCTCGATTGGTAGTCAAAGGGTACAAATAGCAGTTTGGTACAGATTATGATGAGACATATGCCCCTATGGCTAGGATGGAAACCGTGCGTGCTGTCATAGCAATTGTAGCCCAACACAAATGGAAGGTTTATCAAATGGATGTGAAGTCCACCTTCTTAAATGGAGTATTGAAAGGAGAGGTTTATGTGGAGCAGCCATCTGGTTATGAAGTTTCAGGTCATGAAAGAAAAGTGTATAGGCTAAAGAAGGCTCTTTATGGGCTTAAGCAAGCTCCACAGGCATGGTACAACATAATTGACTCATATTTGATGAACAATGATTTTTGCAAAAGCGATGGTGAGCCCACTCTTTACATCAAGGCAGCTAATGGTAATATTTTAATTGTTATCTTGTATGTTGATGATTTAATCTTTACTGGAGATAATGATTTCCTCATTGTTGATTTTAAAGAGGCCATGAAAAGTGAGTTTGAAATGTTAGACTTAGGTCTCTTAAAATATTTTCTACGCATAGAAGTGAAACAAATGCATGACGGTATTTTTATCTCTCAAGAAATATATGCAAATAAGATTTTAGAAAGATTTAAAATACAAAGTAGCAAGCCTACTCCAACACCAACTTCAGTAGGTTTGAAGTTAAGCAAGCAAGATTGCAGCAGCAATGTGGATCCAACTTTATATAAAAGTTTAATTGGAAGTTTGATGTATTTAACAGCTACTAGGTCAGACACTATGCATGTAGTAAGTTTGATTTCCAGATTTATGGAAACTCCAAAGGACTCCCATTGGTAAGCGGGAAAGAGAATCCTAAAGAATGTGAAAGGAACCAAGGGATATGTTATTTTGTATACTATAACAAATATTTTTGATTTTATTGGCTACACATATAGTGATTGGGCAGGAAGTTTGGATGATAGGAAGAGCACTTCTGGATATGTTTTTCACATGGGTTCAGGTGTAATCTCATGGGCTTCTAAGAAGCAACTCATAGTTGCTCAATCTACAATAGAGGTTGAATATATTGCAACAAATGGAGTCGCATGTCAAACTATATGGTTGAGGAGAATCTTGGCAGATTTGAAGGAAGAACAAGAGGATGGAACCACAATATTTCCTCAATAGCTTTGTCAAAGAATCTAGTTTTTCATGGAAGAAGCAAGCACGTTGAAATCATATATCATTTTATCAGAGAATTAGTTGAGAATGGTAAAATAAAAATGGAGTTTTGTAGGTCTGAGCAGTAGCAGCTAGCAGACATTTTCACCAAGCCATTGGGTATAGCAAGTTTTGAGCACCTAAAGAGAAATCTTAGCATAGTCAGTTTGGATCAAGTATGATCTTGTTTGTTGGCTCAAGACAATGGGGGAGTGTTAGATTTTCAAATCAAATCCGATTGTCTCAGCCTCCATAATTGACTTTTTTGATAAAGTTTATTTCAGATATTTTTTGAATGAACTTTTGGGAGATAAGTTCAAATCAGATTTGGGAAAATCTGATTTCTTCCTTGAACTTCTTCTCTCTTCTTTTGGACAGTAAATTTTGTATAAAGCAAAGAATGTTTTTATTCTTTCAACAAGAGATACATGTTTTGTAATCTCTCTTTTGTATGCAGCAGCAGAGACAGTTTTAATTTTTTGTAATACTCTATTTTTTTACAGAGACGTGAATGATTTTTCTGTTAAGTAGTGATTGCTTCAGATGATCTTGTAAGAGCTTTGAGAAGCTCATAGAAGTTTGTATGCAGCTCCAGTAGTTGCTAGTTTATTTCATATTGTAAAAATTGTTTTAGTTTGAATAGAAGCAAGTGGATTCTTGCATAAATACTCCAGCTCTCATGTCTACCCTGTTTTGGGGATTTTTGTATTTTCTTCATTGCTGAAACAGAGCATTTTTGTGCATTTCCAGAATTTAGTTTTCTTCTAAATTCTTCACAGTCTTTTCTATTGGCATTATATTTATTAAACGATGTAAATGATTTCTTTGTTTTGTACAAGGTTGTATGTTTACACAGTCATGATTACTGACTTATGGCCGCAGGGCTCCAATGAGGATATCCTGTCTTTAGTAAAACTACAACACAAAAAACACAAGACATAGATGTGCCTGAAATTATGTTGAAGAGAACATGTCTTTTATCAAAATAATCTCCCTCACTAAGGAGCTGGTGTTTTTTAATAGTTTTAACCACGCTGCAAGGATGCTCAATCCTGCAGCTGTAATATTAGACTGCATTAGGCACTCAAAATATTTAATTGAGAATTATTTCCAGGTTTACAATGTTAGAACAAAATAAAAGAAAATTATAAATTTCTAGCTTGAAATATGGCCTTAAGTATGTCTGGACGCTGGAGTATATCGTGGTGCATTTGAAACTACACAGGCATCTTGGCACCTCTGATGGCAACAACATCTTCAAAATAACATGCAAGATATGGAGATTAGAGGCAAGAGAAAGAGAGAGCTGCAGGAATATCTGCATCATAGCATCCCTTCTCCCTGCAAACTTTGTAAGCTACAAATTTGGCAGGGGCAGCTCCTCCCTGGGCAATTCCTTCTGCATATTTGCAAAAACTGGCCTTTTTCAGAAAGTTCCTACCTTCTGTGGAGAGAGTATTAGATCCACTCCCATTCCTGTCGCGTGGCATACAGAGACCTCAACTTGTTTTCTAAGATAAAAATGCTGAAGAATCAGTGACAATTCCTGCAAAGTTCATTCTCATTAGCTCACTTACATGGCATACAACTCAACAAACTATCACTTATATTTGTCAAATGCTTATAAATATATTAAATTCAAAGAGAACATAATTTGATTAGATAACTAATGTCTTAAGAAAACTACAAGTCATCAAATCCTGTTTTCCCTCCTGGTGATTTATGCATTTTATATGCTGGAAAGTTGCAAGCCTTGGTCGCTGCTGTAAAGATGACAGAAACATCTTTCTTCAATGCACTGTAAAAAAAATCATGCATAGATTAAAAAAACAACACTATTGCTCAAAGATTTCTGAAAACCAATTCAAACATAGTAGTCTGAGGGTAAGCTGTAGTAACTGGTAGACACAAAACCTACAAATGGTATTGTTCTCCAAAATAAATGTGGAAATGTGGGATCTACAAGTCATAGGGGTGAGCGGTGAACAGGGTATTGTTGCGCTCTTTCTGAAGAGTTGTATTCCTGGTATTCTAAAGATGTGAATAATTATCTGATTTAGTTTTGAACTTGCAATTCTATCGGAAACAATATTGAAAACCCTACTACAAGATTACAGTATGTAATAGTGCAGGAAGAATACTTGATACAGATGTGTGATAAAAATCAGATTAAAAATAAAATAAAATTATTCACCTCTGCCGAAATGTCCATGGAGAGTACCAAAGGGGAGATGAAATTATTCAACTTGTGATGCGGAATCATGGAGATAATGCTCTAGATGTTGCTAAGCCAATGGATGGGTTTCAAGCACATAAATTTTCCGAGTGTGAACTATAGACAAACTCACAGCACCAACACCATCAACATCCCACATTGAATATGTTTCTATCTGCACTTCATACCTCAGATATTATATGTTCTGGAAAGAGAAGGCAATTCCCAGAAACACATACTTTGTGTTCAAAGCAATATAACTTTGTTTCCTGCAAAACACAATCCAAAAAATCATCATTATAATTCTTAGTGCAGATTCCACAATACTTGTAGAAATAGTCCTCGAATTGACAATGGAAACAATCCCCCCAAAAAAATTATTCACCTCTGCCGAAGTGTGGAGAGTACCAAAGGGGTGATGAAAATATATTGAACCTAGAAATCCAATTTCTTTTGCAAATCACCTCCACTCTATGGAAATGCATACCTATCTGCAGAAGGCTCAACAAACTTAAACATGCACTTCTTAAGGCAAAAGCTGAAATTTAATTTTAAGTTCCTCAAATGTTTCCTTCATTTTTAGTTGCATATCAGATTTTCTATTTGACTTCTCACCTATGTTTTGATAATTTCCTTTCTGTCTGAGGCAAAGGATTTTCTCATACTATTAATGCTCTCAATCTCCTTGATAAACAAACTATATTCTAGGTGCAAATGATGAGACCTGCTTTTAATATAGCTACATGAACAAACACAACAGTTAAATATTAAAACAATCCATGGAAAGCTAAATTTAATGGCCTTTAGGATAAAGTTGGCCAAAATTGATAGAACAAATTCATCAAAATATTAGAATGAAAAGGTTAGAATGTAAATGAAGACTTTTCATAAGAATAAAAATGAAAATACTCCCTCCGACTAGAATAAAAATCATGGGATCCTTTGATGGCAACATCATCTTGAAAATAATCTGCAAGAGGGAGATTCCAGGAGAGAAAAAGAGAGAACATATCTACTCCTTTAAAGGCTGCAGGAATATCTGCATGAGAGCATCCCTTTTCCCAGAAAACTTTGTAAGCTATCATGGCAATCCATGCCCATTCATGATGTATTATGACATGCAGAGACCTCACCTTGTTTTTAAAGCCAAAAATGCTCAAGATTGAGTGACAATTCCTACAAAGTTTACTCTCACTAACTCACTATCATAGCATAGAAATTATTATAAATATATTAAATTCAAAGAAACCATAGTAATAGTTGATAACTAATGTGTTTCTACCTGTACTTCATACCTCAGAAATTCTATTTTCTGGCAAAGAACATGCAAAACCAGAAACATGTACCTTGTGCACAAAGCAATAGAGCTTTGTTCCCTGCAAAACACAATCCAAAAGAACTCGTCATTATAATACTCAATACAGATTCCAAGATAGGTATAGAAACTTTCCTTACAACAAAAAATAGAAGCATCTCCGATAAAAAAAAGCTATTCTTTATTTACATCAACTCATGAGAAATGAATGAGGATCTCATCTTGCAGTAGACCCAGCAAACTTAACAAGGGTTTCTTGAGGCAAAATTTGATAGTCAATTTGAAGTTCCTCAAGCATATCCTTCATTTTCAGTAACAATGCAGATCTTCTATTTGATCTCTCACATATGTTCTGATAATTCATTGTATGTCTGAGGCAAAGGCCCATTCTCATCCTATTAGTGTTCTCAATCTCCTTAGTAAACAAATTATAGTCTGGGTGCCAATGATGATGCTTTCTTTCAATATAGCTGCATAAACAAACACGGCACTTAAAGATCTCAACAAATCATGAAAATCTTTATTTCGTAAATAAGGTAAGCTAACCTAACCTTACTGGCCTTTAGGCCAAAGTGGATCAAAGGATCTACAAGAGTTTGTTTATTATTTCTCCAACTGCTGAGTTTCAAGTATAACTTTCTAGAAACTTTGTGTGATTATCTCAATCAAATATTTCGTATGTAAGGCTGTTTGCAAATGTGTGTGGAACGCTGCCTCATATTATTACCATTGCTTAAAAAACAAACAATCACAAATTAAAGGACCTGTGTATTCTCTCCTTAAGTGCAGCAATTTTTTCCACAGTAATAGTAGCATCCATATAGAAGTCAACACTCTCTCTCATATCTAGACTCCTATGATAGTTACTGATTGGTTTTGTAGATAATATAGAGTTGGGGTAGTATACTTTCTCGTTATCATTGCACAGAAACACTGTTGTGAGGATGTTCATTTCTTCCACAACCATCTATACCATTCAAAAACCAATTAGTTTTACGGTTGTATTGTCTATGTCATGTGCAACATTTTCTACTTTTTCTTTTTTAGTTCATAGGTGAATCTTCAGCACTCATCTTTTCTACTTTAGCTAGATGTATTTTTACTACCCATTCACTCATTTCAGTCATTTGTGAAAGGAGATAAGGGTGACTTTTACCTGAACTCCATCAACAATACACCGATCACTCACATTAAATGGATGCGTGATAAATACAAACACAATGGCTTCAAAGATTGTTTTGCATGTATTTCTGAACATGAAAGCCACAAGCAGAAGTGAAGTTAATATAATAACAATAGCATGGGTGCTGGCAATGCCCAGAAGAACCAAAGAGAACATTACTATGATTATAATCACAACTGCATTGATGAGTCTGTGCAGCTGTTTAACTGCAGTTTTGGAGTCATTAAGAGACCGATGAAGTAATTTCTTTTCTTCAAAAACATTCATCTGCCACCAAAAAGATACATTGGTCAGTATGTCCCAAGAAAGAGCTAAAGAAACTAGATAATCAGTATTGCCTTGTTTAACTTTTTATATGTTGTTTTCGTCAGAATAAAACAATAAAATCAGGTCAAAAGAACATGAAATGAGCCCAAAATTCCAAGCAAAACTACATCTAGCTATATGTTGGTAGTGACATTTACAAAAAGTATGGAACTAGTTTTAAATAGCATACCACCCAGTTTGCAAGAGAGGATTCAGTGATCCTTCCTGTATCTGAGGCTCCTATAAATTGGGGAAGGACTCTGCTCACCTCTTTTTTCCTCGTTAACTTTAGCAGGTCATCTTCCTCAATATACCTGCAAAAGATGGGACTCCAATTTAACTAAGATAATTTTTTTTTGAAACATATTCATTTTCCCAGAAGTAAATGAACCATGAGCTGTGGATTTTCCTGATATTGTCTGGTCCTATTTATGCTGGTAGGTTAATGCTTTTTCCTTGGCACTTTTGTAAGAGTTAGGTGTTTGAGAACAATGGCCTTAGCGCCAAAATGATAATACAATACAAACTGCTGCATATAATCCTTAGCAAAGCCCTTTTGATTTTAGTTTATCGTTAAATTACCAAACAAGTGAATGGGTACATGGCCTGATTGCAGTATGGTTATGAACTAGGATACCAATAAGAAAAATTACATTTCCATATTCCATAGTAGTGATCAAGAGTGCTTCTGGATCTTAATTGTGTGAGGATGCCAGTTTAAATGGCAACGACGTTCTGTTAAGACATAAATAAACTGCGAATAGCATTGTCTGTTAGAAAATTTTATTGGAACAATCTACCAGAAACTAGAATTGGCATTATCTATAGCTTTCTTATTCTCGAAAAGAAAAAACAAAGCTTAGTATGGGACCTTATTGTATGACAAAGCTTATGTAAGGTGAAGGTGTTACTTCAAAGAACAAGTCAGTGGATGCTTACTTTGTTTCACGCTTAGCAATATTTTCAAATATCCTCTTTGCCGTAAGTGCTGCTCGACGTTCACAATGAATCTTCGTGTCATGTTTATGTAAATTCAAAGACCTGTCAATTGTATTAGCAATTCCCCAATACCTAATCATTAGGATCGATCTCTTCATTTTCGAAGCAGAGACATTCCTCTGGTTCGGCTTCTGCAGTTGTTCAATATTTATCGCATTGGAGCCTCCTTCCTCTTCGTACCCTGCCCTACCATTATTTCTGTTATCAGGAGGATCTATTTGAATTTCTACGTGTCTTGAATTCTTCATAGTATTTTCATCTGCTAGGGCAGGGGATTGATGGATTTCCATCATTGGGGGCAGAGATATAGTTTCAAGTACATATTGATGGAATATGGACTCCTGAATTCTGTCAAAATATGTTTTCACATGAAAATTCAAAGCCAAAATCTTCACCAATACTATCTCGAATAGCCATATAAATGCGGTGCACAGAAGACAAAGCAGAAGTTTCCCTATGTAATCCAACAGGTTTTTATAGTTGGTAGCTCGCTCTAACTGATAGCACAAACACGCCAAAATATTAGAATGTAAAAGAGATTACGAATATAAATGAGGGCTTTGCTGACGAATAAAAATAAAAATCCTGCCGCCAACCACAATAACAATTATGAAAATGCATCTCCATTGAGAATAACAATTATGAAAATTCAATCCATAATAAGAGTGTGGAACAGAAGACTACGTTTTTATCAAACATGAGATTCCAAGCCAACCAAACTAAGCCAAACCAGAGGCATTTCTTAGCACTACTCCTCACTCCATAGCCAAAGTAGAGGACTGATGCAGGAGCATCCTGGGTGTAAGAGCAATCTTGCATCACCCAAAAATATTTCTATTTTTGAATTCAATAAGGGCTATCCTGTGCAAAGCTGCTATTTATGGAAAGTTACTATTTTTGGTAATTTTCGTATGTGCTCAGAATGATCTTATTTCTCTCTTGGAGGTTCATTTTGGTCATATAAGTCTGCCAGTAAAGTTTCATTGTCAGATCAAGTGTATATTGGAAGATATTGAAGATTTTCGGTATTGGCAGCAGGGGACAGAAACTTTGAACTCAGTTTTGAAGGCTTTAGAGGCCCCAGATGAGGTCAAATTTTGGGCTGAATGAAGCTTGCTTATTCAAGCATTGTAGAGCTCCTCGCGCCCTTTCCGAAATGGGGTTACAATAGTCAATCGGGTCAACTGGTGATGACTTATGGTCTTCGGAAGTTGGGTCACCTGAAATGGCGGAAAATGATTTTTCTTCAAAATTTCTGTTCGGGTTTCAAAATTTATTTTGAGCCGGCTATGATGTAATGAAATGTAAAATAAAAATAATTCTAAGTTTGGTCGGCCTTATTGGCTAAAATTCTGGAACCTTCCCAGGCGGTGGAAAATTGCCTATATAAGGAAGGCTGTATTATTGTCTTAGGCAGTTCAGAATAGTTCTGGGTAGTAGATCTGGGTATTGATTCGAGGCTTTGTCCTACAGAATATTGTAAGGGAATGCCCATGTGGCTTTGCATATTGTAATTCTGAAAGTTTGTAATTCCACATTTGTGGAGATAATAAGAAACCAATTTTCTGTTCTTGCATATTGTTGTTGTTTCTCTATTTCTGTTATGTGTTTGTGGTATTAAGGGGAGCACCCTTCGTCTTGATGAAGGGTGCTCCCCTTAATACCACAAACACATAACAGAAATAGAGAAACAACAACAATATGCAAGAACAGAAAATTGGTTTCTTATTATCTCCACAAATGTGGAATTACAAACTTTCAGAATTACAATATGCAAAGCCACATGGGCATTCTCTTACAATATTCTGTAGGATAAAGCCTCGAATCAATACCCAGATCTACTACCCAGAACTATTCTGAACTGCCTAAGATAATAATACAGCCTTCCTTATATAGGCAATTTTCCACCGCCTGGGAAGGTTCCAGAATTTTAGCCAATAAGGCCGACCAAACTTAGAATTATTTTTATTTTACATTTCATTACATCATAGCCGGCTCAAAATAAATTTTGAAACCCGAACAAAAATTTTGAAGAAAAATCATTTTCCGCCATTTCAGGTGACCCAACTTCCGAAGACCATAAGTCATCACCAGTTGACCCGATTGACTATTGTAACCCCATTTCGGAAAGGGCGCGAGGAGCTCTACAATGCCTGAATTAAGCAAGCTTCATTCAGCCCAAAATTCGACCTCATCCGGGGCCTCTAAAGCCTTCAAAACTGAGTTCAAAGTTTCTGTCCCCTGCTGCCAATACCGAAAATCTTCAATATCTTCCAATATACACTTGATCTGGCAATGAAACTTTACTGGCAGACTTATATGACCAAAATGAACCTCCAAGAGAGAAATAAGATCATTCTGAGCACATACGAAAATTACCAAAAATAGTAACTTTCCATAAATAGCAGCTCTACACAGGATAGCCCTTATTGAATTCAAAAATAGAAATATTTTTGGGTGATGCAAGATTGCTCTTACACCCAGGATGCTCCTGCATCAGACACCCGGGGTAATTTGAGAAGTGACCCTGTCACGACTCAGGTGTGCAGAGGAAAACCAAGACGGCTAACCTCCTCCTTTGTCAGCCATGATGAATCTTCAACAGGCCGTCCTTTCCACTTGACCAGATATTCTTCATATGTCCTGTTCCTTGTGCTTCTGCCAACACGACTGTCCAGTATATCTTCGATCTCCTTAGTGTCTGAACTAGTTGCTGGAATACTCCACTGTGCTGCTGCGATCTCATCTTCAACACTTCCTTCGTGATACTCTGTCAAATCTGAAATGTTAAACACTGGTGAAATATTCAGCTCACTAGGCAATTCTACCTCATATGCATTTCCTGAATCATGCTTCTTCAGTATCTTACATGGCCCAAACTTCTTCATTTTCAGCTTGTTATATGTACCAACTGGAAACCGCTCCTTCCGCAAATGAACCATGACTTCATCTCCAACCTGAAATTCCTTATACCTCCTTTTCTCATCTGCCTTAGCCTTATACTGTGCGTTCATCTTGGTAATATGCTTCCTCACCTCCTCATGGATGTTCTTCAAGTGTTCTGCAAAATCCTCAGCTTCAGCACTACTTATTTCTCCTTTATCTATCTTCCTTAATTCAGATGCATTTCTCGGACTACTTCCAAATACAATCTGGAATGGTGATTTACCAGTGCTCCTGTTGACAGAATTATTGTATGCAAATTCCGCCTGTGGTAAAATCAAATCCCATCCTGTTGGCTTATCTCCAACCAAACATCTCAGCAAATTTCCCAAACTTCTATTCACTACCTCTGTCTGTCCATCAGTCTATGGATGATGTGATGAACTGAACTTCAAATCTGTCTTCAGCTTCTTCCACAATGTACGCCAGAAATATCCAACAAACTTAGTGTCCCGATCTGAAACTATGGTCTTTGGCAAACCATGTAGTCTCACTACCTCTCTGAAAAACAATTCTGCTACATGAACAGCATCAGTAGTCTTCTTGCAGGGAATGAAATGTGCCATCTTTGAAAATCTATCAACCACCACAAAAATTGAATCATGTCCCCGCTGAGTCCTCGGTAAACCAAGAACAAAGTCCATGCTAATATCCTCCCAAGGCTTCTCTGGTACAGGTAATGGCTGATACAACCCTGTATTCTGCTTCACTCCTTTCGCCATCTGACATACTCTGCAACTCTGTACAGACTTCTTCACATCTTGCTGCAATTGTGGCCAATAATAATTCTCACCAACCAAAGCAAGGGTTTTATCACGACCAAAGTGTCCAGCCAATCCTCCACTATGCTTCTCCTTGATGAGATTCTCCCTCATAGAACTTCGTGGAATGCACAACTGACTCCCTCTGAATAGCATATCATCCTGGATGATGAAATCCAACCATTTCGTCCTGTCTAGAGTAACAGGTTCTTTACAAGCTTTCCAAGCTTCACCAAAATCAGGATCCTCTGGATACAAATTCTTGAGCTCCTTGAACCCAACCACTTCAATCTGCATTTCTGTCAGTAGTAGTTGCCTTCTGCTAAGAGCATCTGCAACCCTATTAGACTTTCCACTCCTGTGTTTCAAAACAAATGTATAACTCTGCAAAAATTCAACCCATTTCAAATGCCTTTGATTCAACTTTCCTTGACTATTCAAATATTGCAAAGCTTGATGATCAGTATACAAAACAAACTCTTTAGGAAGCAAATAGTGTCTCCACTTCTTTAATGCTTGAACTATAGCATAAAATTCCTGATCATAAACAGAATATTTTCTCTTGGCATCATTCAACTTCTCACTGAAATAAGCAATAGGTTTACCTTCTTGGCTCATAACAGCTCCTATTGCAGTACCACTAGCATCACAATCTACTTGAAACACCTTATTAAAATCTGGAAGTGCTAAAACAGGTTGTTCTGTAACTTTTTGTTTCAATAATTGAAAACTCTTTTCTGCCCCATTAGTCCACTTAAACTCTTTTCTATCCCCTCTCATTGTTTCAGTCAAGGGTCCACAAATACTGCTAAAATTTCTGATAAACTTTCTGTAAAAGCTAGCTAGACCATGAAAAGATCTTACCTCAGTAGCATTCCTTGGAGTAGGCCATTCAAGGATAGCCTGTACCTTCTCTGGGTCCATTTTTAGACCTTCTCCTGAAACTACAAACCCCAAATACACCAACTCTTTCTTCACAAAACTGCACTTCTTCAAATTAATCAACAATTTCTCTTCTCTCAGCTTCTCAAATACCATACGAATATGCATCATATGCTCCTCCAATGTCTTACTAAAGATCAGAATATCATCTAGATAAACAATGACAAACTTACCTAGAAATTCTTTCAGAACCTCGTTCATGAGCCGCATGAAAGTGCTCGGTGCATTGGTTAGCCCAAAAGGCATGACTAACCACTCATATAGTCCTTCCTTTGTCTTGAAGGCAGTCTTCCATTCATCTCCTTCTCTGATCCGAATCTGATGATATCCACTCTTCAGATCTATCTTTGAGAAATACACAGCTCCACTCAAACAGTCCATAATATCATCCATTCGTGGAAATGGAAACCTGTACTTGATTGTGATCTTGTTTATTGCCCTAGAATCTGTACACATCCTCCATTCTCCATTCTTCTTTGGTGCTAATACTGCTGGTACAGCACAGGGACTTAGACTCTCACGGATCAATCCTTTCTGTAACAGTTCATGTACTTGTCTGTTCAACTCCTCACTTTCTGCAGGTGTCATTCTGTGTGCTGCTTTATTTGGCAAACTCGCTTCTGGGATCAAGTCCATCTGATGATTGATCTTCCTGACTGGTGGTAATCCATCAGGCACGTTATCGGATACAATATCCTGAAACTCATTCAACAAATCTGCAACTTCTACAGGAACATCTTCTACTTCCTCTTTACCAGCTTTTGGAATTAAAGCAAAACATACATGCTCATGCCTCATACCACCTAAGAAATTTCTTCCATCAACAAAAGTTATCCTTGCATTACCACGTACCTTTTCTTCAGTCTCCTTCAATGGTTTTAGCTTATGTCGCACTCCATCCTTTGTCAGGGAATAGGTATTCGCACGGCCATCATGTACAGCACATCTATCAAACTGCCATGGTCTACCTAACAACATATGACATGCATCCATAGATATGATATCACACAATACCTCATCTTGGTATCCGCCAATCTTGAACTTCACCAGGCATTGTTCATTGACCATGACCTTGTGGTCATCCTGTACCCAGGCAATCCGATATGGATGTGGGTGTTTCTGTCTCTTGAGCTTCAACTTTGTCACCATCTCTTCTGACACCAAATTGTCAGTGCTTCCACTATCGATAATCACATCACAACATTTACCTTCGCACTTGCACCTGGTGCGAAACAGGCTCCTTCTTTGCTCAGGTTCATTCTCACCGCTCAACAGGACTCTTCTATTAATCAACGTTTCTCCTCTTTCAGCATCTTCAGAATTTGATGATCTGGCATCTTCATCTACATGTGCAACTCTGGCCTGGCCTTCATTTCTCCTGTCTGTTCTGCCTTGGCGCTGAGGACATTCAAATGCCCTATGACCTTCTTCTCCACAGTGAAAACATGTTCCACGGAAGCCACCTCTTCTAGATCCTTGTCCTCTTCCTCTTCCTCTTTGATCTCTATTATTCTGATCCTGGAAGCGATTGGAATTATTTCCTCGCTGATTATGACTGCTACTGGCCTCATCCTTCTTTTTCGGATCTTCATTTCGGCCACCATATGACCGTCCACCAGATCGTCCACCGCGACCTCTTCCATTTTGTCTGCTCTCAAACTTCTTGTTCAGCTTTTCCTCTACTTTTAGGGCAAACTGGTATGCCTCTTCAATACTATTCATTCGAACCAGATTCAGCTCCTCCTGAATGCTTGGCCTTAACCCATTAAGGTATCGGGCAACTTTCTCCTTATCAGCTTCTGCATGGCCTGTTCTGATGAGAAGTCGATAGAACTCCTCTGTATACTCCTGAACAGATCTTCCCGCTTGCTTCAAACTCTGCATTTTCTTCAGTAGGTCAAGCTCATAATCAACAGGAATGAACTGTCGCTTCAATTTATCCACCATCCGATCCCATCTCGTGATTTTCTCCTTTCCCCTTCTGTTTCGCTCCAACTGAATCTCTTGCCACCATATCTTCGCATGACCTTTCAGTCTGGCCTTCGCAAATTTGACCCTATCAGGATCCTCAACATCTTCATACTCAAAATATTCTTCACACTCATTGATCCAGTTGATCAATTCCTCTAGGTTAAGATTTCCAGAAAATGTAGGAACCTCAATCTTAGGTCTTTTCCCAATCTTGGAAATCGCCCGAAAAAGTCTTTCTTCCTCCTGGTTCACAATTTCAACTTCTCCTTCTTGATATTCTTCTTCAGCTTCATCCTCGCTTTCGTCTCTGACATTAAGATTCATTCCTCTGCGAATCTCTTCTTGCAATGCTCGCACTTGTCTCTGCAGCTCTCTAACCTCAGGTGTTACAACACCAGCTCTTCCGCCACGTTCCCTTCGTGGAGGCATTTTCGCGATGCGCGCTGAAACCCTAGCCACGGTCCTGGTGCAAACTGCCTCACAGTCGACGATCTGTTTACACACTCAAGAACTCCTGCTCTGATACCACTTGATGAAGGGTGCTCCCCTTAATACCACAAACACATAACAGAAATAGAGAAACAACAACAATATGCAAGAGCAGAAAATTGGTTTCTTATTATCTCCACAAATGTGGAATTACAAACTTTCAGAATTACAATATGCAAAGCCACATGGGCATTCCCTTACAATATTCTGTAGGACAAAGCCTTGAATCAATACCCAGATCTACTACCCAGAACTATTCTGAACTGCCTAAGACAATAATACAGCCTTCCTTATATAGGCAATTTTCCACCGCCTGGGAAGGTTCCAGAATTTTAGCCAATAAGGCCGACCAAACTTAGAATTATTTTTATTTTACATTTCATTACATCATAGCCGGCTCAAAATAAATTTTGAAACCCGAACAGAAATTTTGAAGAAAAATCATTTTCCGCCATTTCAGGTGACCCAACTTCCGAAGACCATAAGTCATCACCAGTTGACCCGATTGACTATTGTAACCCCATTTCGGAAAGGGCGTGAGGAGCTCTACAATGCTTGAATTAAGCAAGCTTCATTCAACCCAAAATTCGACCTCATCCGGGGCCTCTAAAGCCTTCAAAACTGAGTTCAAAGTTTCTGTCCCCTGCTGCCAATACCGAAAATCTTCAATATCTTCCAATATACACTTGATCTGGCAATGAAACTTTACTGGCAGACTTATATGACCAAAATGAACCTCCAAGAGAGAAATAAGATCATTCTGAGCACATACGAAAATTACCAAATATAGTAACTTTCCATAAATAGCAGCTCTGCACAGGATAGCCCTTATTGAATTCAAAAATAGAAATATTTTTGGGTGATGCAAGATTGCTCTTACACCCAGGATGCTCCTGCATCAAGGACCCTCTTCCTCGAAATGAAATTCCTCTCAATTACGAACACTCCCACACGAATTATCCACCCGGAAACCATTCCCCCGCAGAAAACAAGCCGAACCATCAAAAACCACTTCCATGACTCTAATCCCCAAATAATGCGTTTCTTCATAGGCCCAACTAGGAAGCTTGATGGCAGTCCTGCTATAAGAGACACAAAAGCTGCACATTACAAAAAAAACCATTTGTCGCATTCGGAGCACTTGTAAGTTTGAGGAATCTCCTCTTCTTTGAAGGGATCATATTCCTCCTTAAAATTATGTGCAGGTGAGGGAGATTTGTTCAGATTCCTTTCAGCCATTCTTGTTGATCTTTCCATTGCATGAAACAAAGAATTCATGTTCATGACACAGTAAATAAACCACGAAGAGTTGTGTCCCTGACACAATAAATAAACTATGAAAAACCTTTCCAATTTCCATTCCAGTCCACAATCTGTTCGAATCAAAAACTATGTGCATTCCCTCTCATTCGAAAACAAAACTTCCAAATTGCATACGAGTGCAAGCGTGAATGCACTTGAAAGAAACGAGAGCAAAAAGACAATTAATCGCTAATGTGGAATGGCACTAGGCATTGCACCTTGGTGTGCAATAGATAGGCCAAAGAGATGCATACATGAGGTCATTTAATAGGCTAATTAGAAAATAATGTTATTTTTGTCTATCCACTTGAAGGGATCATGATAAATAGGGGAGGGGAGGGGAGGGAAGGGGGCATAGATTGGTAATAGAGATAGATATGTAGGTGGAGAAGGAGACAGATATGAAGAGGGAGGGAGAAAGATATATGATAGATGAAAATATAGAGATGAAAGAGATAAATATATAGAAGAAGAGGGGGAAAGATATAAAGATAGAGATAGAAAGTGATATAGAGAAGAATAGGTAGAGAGGGGGAGATATATAGAGGTATGGAGAGATAATAAGGGGGAGAGAGGAAGATATGGGCAAAGATATAGAGGAGATACAAAGAGGGAGCGAAACAAACGAAAGGAGAGGGAGAGATTTGGAAGGTCAATTAGGGAAAATTTTACTCTACTATTGGTATATATGTGTGGAGTATATGTTGTTTCATCATTACTAATAGGCTCATACTACATATGAGAGAGAGAGAGAGAGAGAGAGAGAGATGGATGCAAGATTAAAGTGTGTTGTCATGATTTTTTGTACAACTACAAATCTACTCTAATAAATGGACTAGAATCTAAGAGAACTTGGTCGAAAGTACTAACCATTATCAACAAGTTTAGTGTCACAATTTATAAATCACTCCTACATATCAAAATATTTGTTGTAGTAGATGAACAATTTCATAAAACACATTTGACAAATAAAACTCTACATTCTATCAAACTTATTCTTCAACTTTAAATCTAAAAATTTCTTGGAAAATAATATATATTCTATTCAAAGACATTTAACTTATTTATAAAGTAATTGAAAAAAAATAATTCATATTAATCACATTTAAAAAAAAAAAAGAGAACAATATATATCTCTTAAATTTATTCTAAATAATTAACATGTAAATGTCCCATTTTCATTCAATTTTTATAATAACACTAAATAAAATTAGAAGAACATAAATTATGAGAGAAACGTCTATGGAGCACCCTTAAACCATATACATTAATCAATTAAAAGCTAAAAACTCACTATATTATATTTTTAATTAATTAAGAAACACAATAAAAAATACACCCTAAATACTAACAATTATGAGTACCAGCTACAACTCACCTGGACTCAATGTGAAGATCTATAGGTGTTTCAAATTTGGTTTTTTCTTTTGATTGTCTTCAGTTGTGAGAAATTTGAGTTTTGAATGTGCCTCAAAATATTGGGTTTTGCAACATTCCACCTCTATAGGAGAGATATAAAGTGCAATGTCCTCATCGATATGAGGAGACTCTTCAAAACAATGGCACAGGTTAATCTTGACCAGAAAAAATTTCAATATTTTGTTTTAGAGTTGCGAAAATACAATGATTTTTTCAATTTTTATTTAATTTGTAACTACAAAATATGCAGATAATGAAAAATAGATGTTGAAAATCTCCTAAAAATCTATTGTGTTTTCTGATTTTTAAAATTTTATTAATACTACATTTTCTAAGAAGCTTAATTGTATCCCAAAACAACTTGACCATGCATCATAGCACGTTAATGTACATTCTCCAACAATAGGTGTGGAGGAAATTTTCTTGATTCTTCATAAACTTTCAGAGATGATTTGTTAGATAGATGTGCTTTCCTTCCATCACAAATCCAATCCTCACTAATCTTATTAATAATCTCAAAGCCACCCCTCCACAGAAACCAAGACTCGGGCCTTGTGGGCAATTTTTGCTGGATAAACCCAAACATGCCCTGTAAAGGTATTCCCATTGTATTTTTTTTCTAATGGTGGACTGTGTACTTGGGATTGCATAGATGCAGAAGATGATATGTTTATTTCTAAAGGGTGAGCAATGGATTTTTCACTCTTCTCTTCTGATACTAAATGGACCTTTTGAAGACCCTTTTGTTGGTTGTACATTTGCTTTAGTTGAATTATGCATACTTGAATTCAAGCTTTCTCTAATTAATACCTTAGGATAAAGTATTTATGTTGTTCTAAGTGAAGCAACAAATGTATTATCATCATCAAAGAAAGTACTAGACCTCATGTACAAAATGGTCACCCCATATGCCAGTATCTTATAATTCTTTAGTTTGATATTCATTGTTGCTTTTATCTTTTAAGAATGAGGTCTTATGGAATGGGGCTTCCTAAAAAATAGAGATGGAGTTGCTTGCCATTTTATAGGAATTTTTTATAGCTAGTGGTCCCATGAATTTTATAGTCTATTCAGCTAAAAAAATTAATCTCTGAAATTTAAGGAAGCTAGTGATCTCATCAATAAATAACTTTTTCTTCCACACTTTGTACATAAAATAAAAAACTAAAAAAAAACATTTTTCCCTCTAAAATTATTTTCTAAGAAAAATCTAAAATTAAATTTTTTACAAGTGACAAAAAGTATTTCTAAGCTAGTGGGCCAATTTCTAGCCCCACCCCTTTTTTAACGTCTTAAATATCAATATTAAAAGTAAGAGCTCCTATTTTGAAGGAGAAAAATCCAAATAATCTTGTAGCCAAACAAAATTTTGTTCATGGGATGTTCTGTCCATAAAAAAAGAGCTTAAGCCCCCTCATGGGACCACTGGCTAAGTTGTACAATTGTGCCATTGCTAGTTTCTAGGTTGTCTTTGTTGATAAGAAGATAAGGTGTTCTATTTTCATACATGTTACTTTACTAAATATCAACTACTTGTCAACCACAAGACATATAGAATATTTCCATCATGACCACCAAACCTTGACACATGTCAGTAGTGCAAGAGGTCACAGCTCCCCCCCAAATAGATTTGGATAAGATATTTCTCATCCACACAATAGATAATAAAAAAGCAATTTACAAAAACATGGGATAAGAAAATATAAAATCAAAGGTCTAAATCATTCAATCATCTTGCACACTTATACTGTATTTGAGAATATAGATTTTTGAATGAGGTTATGGATCCTCATAGAGGGAATGCCTCCAACATTGATGCAGGAGCATCTCAGGTCCTTGGCAATCCCGTGTCACCAAAAATATGTTTTATCTGTTCCTATGTTGCTCAGTTCCTTATATGACCGAGTTGGTTCAATGTTGCTTGGTTTCCTTTGCTCACTGGTGTTGGTCAGTTATCTCTTTGGTGCTCGGTTACCCTTTCTTACCGACGAGTTTCTTTTGAGTTCCTATTGAGGCTGACTCTTGCAGTTAATTTTGGTCATGGATTTAATGCTGACATCTATCATTTGGAAGTGTGTTGGTCTAGATTTGAACATTTCCTTCTGTGATTGATGGATCTAAAGGATGACTTGTTTGATAGTCTCTTGTATAAATATAGTTGTTTGGTTAGAGTTTAGGGAGTAAGTTTTTGGGATAGGAGATAGAAGCTAAGAGATGGTAGATGGTTCTTAGATCCTCACATGTTGGAGGACTTCTATACTTGATTTTAATATTTGGCCTGAACGGAGAAGGCCTTATAGCCCGACATGTATGAATAAATATAAAGATAATATATGAAAGATATCTGACTTTCTCTCTCTCACTTCTTGTGTTGTTGCTTTCGCATGTTGGACTACAAGGTGGATCTGGTTAGGGTGTGCCTTTGGCCCCTTACCCCATCTACCCTTGCATCAGGTGGTATCAAAGCGAAGGTTGAGATTTGGATCTAGGTTTGCGAATCTAGGATTGAAGGTTCCTTCTTGTAAGCCCTAGTTGATTTGTTGTGGGGTAGTAGATTGCAATCTGACCTACAATTGTAGAGGGATTTCAAGATGGTTTGTGGGAGGCGAGAAGTGGATCCAGGATTGGAAGACATGTTTAGATAACTTGATGCTAGGTTAGAAGCTATTGAAATAGCCCACTGCAGAGGAAGACATCTTGAAGATGTTAGTGAAGATGAAATTGAGGAAGAACAAGGTGAAGCTGAACCTACACCAATGATGGATCAGGGTGAGGAAAGGTTGTTGAAGGCCTTGACAAATCTAAAGTCAACACCACATTTTAATCCCCCTGAGTACAATGGGAAGCTAGATTCTGATGAATTGGTGGACTAGATCACCAAGATGGAGAAGCACTTTGAATATGAAAATGTACCTGAGGAAAAGAAGGTGAAAATTTTAGGCACAAAGTTGAAAGGTCATGCATCCTTGTGGTGGGAGCATCTACAATTGGATCAGAAAAGGAAAGGCAAAGACAAAATTAAGGTATGGAATAAGATGGTAAATAAGTTGAAAGGAAAGTTCTTACTATGTGATTATCAGATTAATCTAGTTAGGCGAATGCAAAGTTTAAGGCATAACTATAGCTCAGTAAAAGATTGTACTAAGGAATTCTATAGATTAGATATTAGATCTGGACATGATTAAGATGATGTGGAAAGAATTGCTAGATAATTGAATGGTTTGAGGAGTTCCATCCAAGAAGAGATTAGTTTGGTTAAAATGGAAAGCATTGAAGAAGCCTATTAGTTTTCTTTGAAAGCTGAGGAGAAATTGAATAAAAGACATGAGAAAAGACAAAGAGGTAGAGGTGGTAGATTCCCTAGAGGAAGAGGTAGATCATATTGTGAAAACAATAGATTTGAACCAGGAAAGACAAATCTGGACAAAGGCAAGACCGAATGGAAAGGTGAAAGTTCATCTAGAGGAAGAGGCAGTAATCACATTGGTGGTTATGGCAGAGGTGGATTCTGAGGAACTTGTTACAATTGTGGAGAAGAAGGAAATAGATCATTTGAGTGTACACATGCAAGTAAGAAGGTCAATAGTAGCAGAAATGCCTTGGTGCAAGAAGATTCAACGAATGAACCTGAGAAGGAAAGTAACTTGATGGTAAGAAGAGCACTTTGGAGTGAAGGTAAAAAGGAAGATTCGGTAAGGAAAAGTTTGTTTAATACCATATGTAGAGTTTCTAACAAGGTATGGAGAGTTATAATTGACAGTGGTAGCCCAAAGAATTTGGCATTTGAGGAAATGGTTACAAAGTTGCAGTTGGAAAGGCTGAAACATCTAAAGCCCTATCAAATTTCATGGATCAAGGATGACCATATACTCTTGGTAAGTGAACAATGCTATGTGAATTTGAAGATTGGAAAGTACTATGATAAAGTGTTATGTGATATCATGCCTATGGATTGTTGTCATATTTTATTGGGTAGACCTTGACAATATGATAGACATGCTATATATGATGGTAGATTGCATAAGTATACTATTTGGGCTGATGGGAAATGATAGATCTTGTTACCTTTGATTGAGGAACCTATTAGTAATGTTTGTACATCTGTGAAAATTTTCTTGATGGAAGGAAGGAAGTTTTTAAAGGATTTGAAGAAGAATGATGTATGTTTTGTTGTGATTCCTAACAAACCGAGTGAGAAAATAGAGGATAACATACCTAAAGAGATTGATAAGATACTCAGCGAGTATAAGGAGATCATTTTTGATAATGCAGCTAATGGTTCGCCACTAAAGAGAAGCATTGATCATTACATGGATCTAATCCTTGGAGCTAGTTTACCAAATAAGGCACCACATCGGTTGACACCTATTGATAATCAAGAATTGAACCGATAGATTCAAGAGCTGTTGTAGAAAGGTTTGATCAAATAAAGTTTGAGTCCTTGTGCAGTACCTATTGTATTGGCACCTAAGAAGAATGGAGAATGTGTTAGAATAACTGAGAGGGGGTGAATCAGTTATCTAGTGTCCCAATACAAAATGTATAATCCAAAAACAAATACTTCAACTTTTGCTACTCGGTAAACTAAAATACTTATTCTGTTAGTGCTTTTACTTATTACCAATCTAAAACATATAGTAGTTACCGATCAAATCAAATATGCAACATCCAAATATGACATCAAAAAAATATCACAATCAACACATAACACAAGAGATTTAACGTAGAAACCCTGTGAAGGGAAAAACCACCTGGGACCAGCAACCCAAAATATTCACTCTTCTGAAGTGAGGTTGACCCTGTTAAAGGTTACAAAGACACTGTTATGTGTGACCTTGTTAGAGGATTTTAGACCAACCGTTATCGTCCAACCATCATTCACTATGGGGTTGACAGGATAACAATGTTCATTCTATGAATGATACATAATAAGACTTTCTTAGTCCACTCAGTTAAGAGATTTGACTGTGTACAATGGTTAAATATGTAACAGTAGGTGATCTGCCTTAATACAACTTCAATTGCAGATATACAGATCAATATTCAGCTCATACAAATCTTTCTGATCAATGTAACACTTTTGATTCAACAATATATCAACTTAATGTCCGTCGAGAATTACTCTCTATCACTTGGTAATGCTGTACAGTAGGGTTCTTCTTAACCTGTATGATCAGAATGCATGAAAACTTGTTCACATGATAATTTTGCATTTTTCTTTTCTTTCGGCATACATTTCACTATGAAATCTCTAGTCTCTTATAACAAGTAAACTGTTTTCTTCTTGTCCATTATATTTTGCCACTTAATCTCATCCACTAATTTTGCCACTTTAACCTTCCTCGGCTAATGTGTCAATAACACATTTCAATCTACTCCATTAGATCTTGCTTGAATTTTGTTAGTTGTTGATCTTCATAACAAACATTATCTATTACCTTGAAATCATACACTTTCTAGCTCATCCATCCTATCGGCTAAATTGATCATTTAATTCTTTTCTCATGCTTGGTTAACAAAGAAATGTGTCAGTGTCGGTAAACACTAGCTTGGTTTACACTGTGCTTGGTATACACTAAGCTCTATTGGTGTATACTGCAATGGATTATTCACCGATAACACTATTTTGTGTCTTTCAACTCTTTTCCTCATTATAGATGAATGTAACATAATTAAGTCAATAACATAAGGTCATAGACTCATCAACAAGTTACTCAATTAATTCCTTATCCTCATCTAACATATACATCTTCCTCATGTAGATATTTCTATTCTTCATCTCTTTCACCTTTCTTCAGATGTTTCAGTATAGTAATTTACAAGATAAGTATTGTCAAACTAGTTGACATCAATGACAACATAATATTGATTTAATCATCTTACATATCTAATCAATTAGCTCGGTGATCTTAAATCACAGATTCTTCAATCAAGTTCTAAATTAGTTGTAGTTCATCAATCTCTCCCTTTGGCATTGATGGCAACTCAAGCAATATGAAATGTACCATACACATACCAAACATGTATTCTACAACTTCTGTGAACAAATGCTATACAAGCTCTCCCTAGCTTAATATGTTTAATCACTACATTACTAAACAACATTAAAAAATACATCTTTGACATTTTGCAGATATGCTCTTTTAAGCTCTTAGGTTCCTGCTTCTATTCTCAGTAACTGATCTTCAATGCTCTTCTAGATTATCTCTCCCTTAGATAGTTCTCATCAGTGTATATTGTTTCATATTGTTTATCTCTCCCTTTGACAACAATGCCAAAGAAAAAAATAAACACTACTCTTTATGTAGCCAAGTAACTCTCTGTTGTCCAATACATTCTCTATATCTCTGTATATTGATATCCCAATCTGTTTTAGTTCTCCAAACTTATCACAACCTTGAACATGATCCAAAGTGTGAACTATGCTGCATCAACATGAATGATCTTCTGATAAGATTAGGCTAATGCAACATCCAGATCACATTAGTGATTGGTAGATAGGGGATGGACCCCTAGTCTAGTCCTTAAGTACTCAAATGTATCCTTTGGTAGAGCCTTTGTAAATATTTCTACAGGTTGTTCTTTTGATGTAAAAAATTCTAACTTCACTTGCTTCTCCTATACTTTTTCTCTTAAGTATTGATACGTAATAGATATATACTTTTTCTTAGAGTGCATCACTGGATTCTTTGAAATATTAATTGCACTAGTGTTGTCACAGTATATAATCACCAACTCAGTGATTACCCCATTCATTCCTTCCAACACTTACTTAATATATGCAATGTTTGAACAATTCATAGCAGCAACAACATACTCTACTTTAGCTATGGACTGATAAATACAAGCCTATTTCTTACTTGTCCAGGTAAAAAGTCTTTCACCAAAGAAAAATTCTCCTCTGATGGTACTTTTTATGTCATCCACATTTCCAACTCAATCAACATCGGTGTATACCTTCAGTTCAAACTTTCCTTCCTTAGGATAGCATAATCTATAATCCTCTATTTTCTTCAAGTATCTTAAGATTCTTTTAGTAGTAATCATGTGTGATTCTCTAGGGTTAGCAAAAAATCTAGCAACAATTCCCACAACATGTGCTATATTATGTTTATTATTTGTTTTAAGCAGCCAAATGAAATCTTTGAAGTCCTAATTGCTCAAATAAGTTTATGAGGCTTAGGGCCTTATTTTTATAGTTATTTTTATGCCTTCTAAGGGTACCTTCAAAATATTGTGTCAAAAACTTGAAACAAGCAGTCAAAAGGGCTTGAAAACCCCTAGAAACCCCAAAAATTCAACTTTCTTGGCCTAAAGCCTTACAAGACCTCCCTGTTTTCCATATGAGTAAATATTGCAGGGTATTCTGATGGTCCTATATTGTACGATTATTAGGTAGGCCTAGTATGAGTAAGGATGGCTTCCAGTACGAGCAAACAAGGCTAGAAGGCCAAAAAGGCCAAAAATAAGCCAAAAATGGCTACCAGGACCCCATACAAGTAATGGGTGGTCCTAGCATGAGTAATTAGTGGTCCTAATATGATAATCTACTTCCAAGGAGTTTACATGTATAATAATTCACCCATAATAGGATGAGATTTTTGAAAAAGTGAGTTTTTTGCTTGGAAAACCATAAAAAATGCAATTTCAAAGGCATGTAGGGTCCCATCGGGTGTACCAAAATGTGATCAGTGAAAACCTAATTTCTCTTGAAAGGATTAAACATTTCAATCATTATTTAAACATCATATACCTAACATATTACATAAAGTTATTTACAAAGTCATTCAGATAGAGCTTAGACAGGAGCACCCTTTGGCCGTTTGATTTTCTCTCACTTTAGGGATGTGGGTTGGCTCTCAAATCACTTGAAGCATATCCATAGTGATGATTAGGATATATTAGGATTGGTTAGGGACCATAAGAACCCTATAGTGGCACAAAACTGGGTATAGAACACCCATTTTGCCCCTAAGGCCTTAAGGATCCTACAAGCTCAATAATGCAGTCTAAGCTATGAATGATTCTAATAAGTTGATTTTAATCCAAAATAGATGTGATATGATGCTATATGATATGAAAAAAAATGAAATAAACTATTATTTATCCATTAGTTCTATGCTAAGATGAGCTATGAAATCATGAAAAACAATGAAATCTAATAATTAGTGTAAAGCTTTAAAGATCTAGAGCTATCCTAGCATTATAATATTACTATGCAATGAAAGGTGAATTGGTGTTTTTCTCTAAGGAAGTGAGGGTATTTATAGGATTTGGGAAGGGCTTGGGCTAGATGAGTTAGGTTTAGGGGTAAGGTTTGAGGTAGAGTAAGAGGTATGGTTTAGGGTATGGTAATGTTTAGCTTGGGTTAGGGGTTTCTCACACATCTATGAGAAACACTAGGGAAGTGTGCAAGGGTAACATGTGTGGAAGAAGAGACATGGGTCTCTTTATGAGGGTGTAAGAAGCCTTAAAGAGTGTAAGAAGCCTTAAAGAGTGTGGAAGGCTTTGAATGAGTGTGTAAGGCTCATTAGGGGAAGGGTTTGACCAAAAGTCAATGGAGAGTTGGATTAGCTTAGGAAAAGTAGGTAACTTCTCCTAAATAGGTTTCGGGAAGATTAGAAGGGTTTAGGAAAGGTTAGAAGATTCTAGGCTTTTGAGGGTTTAAATAAATATAAAATCTATTTAGGGATTGTGACATCATTTATTGAATATTGATCTAATAAAGAGAGAAAAATCATTCAAATTTGATTTAAATGCATTGGGGAAAGATTCTTTAATTAAAGATGTTTAATTAAAATAAAGGGATTTAATGGCATAAAAATATATTAATTAATTAAATAATTAAATAATTAACAAATGATGATGTCATCAGGGGTTTTTAGAAAAATAAAAATACTTTTATTTTCTAAGGATTTTTAAGTGTTTACGAGGATATGAGCCCAAACATCCATAAATAGTCTTAGGTCAGACTTAGAGAAGGTTTTGGACCCATAAACACCAATTAAGGTCTTAAGGATCATTAAGCCAAGCAACTTTTCAAAAGTTGCAAAAGCTACTAAGCAACTTTTACAACTAATATGACAACTTTTCAAACTTGCTTCCCCAAAGAGCTTAGGAAGCTCAAAACTAAAAACCTCAAAAATAAGACCTGGCATTATATCATACATGATTATCCCATAGTAGGTATGTAAGACTTATCACTCTACCTAAGACCTTCTAGGACTTAGTATCCCATATGGATCCCATAAACATGGTTAGCATGACTTTAGGGAAATCCAACATATAAAAGAATCACAAACATAAATCAAAATGAAGGTTCTCCTACACCATACTCCCCCCTCTACACAAAGAGAATTAAGTCTTAGTGGAGGAGAGGATAGAAGTATCTATGCCATGCTTCTTGAAGTCAGCTTCCTCTACCCATGTTGCTTCTAATTCAGGACACTCCTTCCACTTGATGAGATGTTCCCAATACACCTTGTTCCTAGTCTTCTTTTTCACCCTTGATTCAAGAATCTTCTTAGGTTGTGGCTTCTCTTTTGGAGGTAGGACTATATCACTGAGATCCTCAAGTATATCTCCACTATCTTGATTGACCTCTGATATAGGTCCCTTAAATCTAATCAGGTCTACCAGGAGTTCTACCTTGTAGGCATTGTTTCCATGCTTGGCTAGCACTTTACAAGGCCTCACTCTCTTCATCTGCAACTTGGTTGGTATTCCCTTCTTTATCCTTGACTTGTTGAGGTGACCATGACATAGTCTCCCATTGAAAATTGTATGTCTTTCCTTGTCATGTCCACCTTGGTCTTGAGCTTTTGAGTGGCTTCCATGATTGTCTTCTTAACCTACTCCGATACTTCCTTCATGGTTTGAGAAAAATCTTCACCATGGCCACTACTATGTTCCATGGCTCCTAGATCTCTGAGGTCACACACCCCTCTTGGATACATTCCAAACACTATTTCAAATGGAATCATTCTTGTGGACTATTTATGCTATTATTGTAGGCATACTTTTCTTTGGGAATGATCATGTCCTATGTTTTTCCATACTCCTTAGTGAGGCATCTCAATAGGTTGCCTAGTACCCTATTTATTACCTTTGTTTGCCCATCCATTTGGGGATGGTATGCTGACACAAAGGACAGATTTGTACCTAGCCTCTTCCATAGAGTCTTCCAAAAGTGATTCATGAAATTCACATCCCTGTTAGACACAATGCTTAAAGGCAAACCATGAATCCTAACAATCTCCTTGAAAAATAAATGAGTTATGTAACTTGCATCATGAGTGGTTCTACAAGGGATAAAGTGACTCATTTTACTAAATCTATCCACCTCTACATATACACTATCAAGTCCTAATTTTGTTTTAGGGAGACCTACCACAAAATCCATGCTTATGAATTCCCATGGCCTATTTGGAATGGGAAAGGGTTGATACAAACCTACATTACTGGATCCTCCTTTTTCTTTCATACATACCACACACTATTCCACATACCTTCTAACATCCTTTGGCATCTTGGGCCAATTGTAGAATCTTTGCACCAATTCTAGTGTCTTATTAATACCAAAATGTCCACTTAGACTTCCATTGTGCTTCTCTTGAATGAGGTTCTCTCTCATTGAACCCTTGGGAACACATAGTTGATTCCCTTTGAACAATAGCCCATTTTGAAAGGTGTATCAGAGAATGGACTGTGAAAATGATTTTCAAATTTAGTACATACCTTATATGCCTTAGAGAAATCTTCATCCTCACCATAGAGTCCCTTAAAACTTTTAATGTCAATGCTTTGCAACTAAATTTCTTGGATTGTCAAAAATCTCCTGCTTAGGGAATTTTCTACCTTGTTTAGATGTCCCTTCTTATGCTTGATGGTGAAGGTGAAGGATTGCAAGTACTCCATCCATTTCAATTGTCTATTGCTCAAATTTTCTTGGGTTTTTATGTAGATAAGTGCCTGATTATCAATCAACACTACAAACTCTTTAGGAAGGAGGTAGTGTCTCCATTTCCTAAGTGACTGAATTTCCTAAGTGACTGAACCAATGCATATAGTTCCAAGTCATATTCTAAATATTTCTTCTTAGCTTCATTGAGCTTCTCACTAAAAAATGCTATGGGTCTGCCTTCTTGGCTTATCACTCCTCCCACTACTATGCCACTTGCATCACATTTCAAAGTGAATAGCTTGTCAAAAATAGGTAATAGGAGGATGGGCTATGTTGCCACTTGTTGCTTTAGCTCTTCAAATGCTTTGTTGGCTTCTACTATCCATCTAGACTTAGTCTTCACTCCACCCTTTATAGTGTCTAGGAATGGTGCACATATACCACTAAAGTTCCTTATGAACTTCCTATAAAATTGTGCAAGCCCATAAAAAATCCTTACTGCTATCCCTGAGGTTGGTGTAGGCCATTTTTTGATTGCTTCCACCTTGTCTGGATCCATTTTTAGTAGACCCTTGGATACCAAAAAACCCAAGTAAACTAGCTCCTTCTTGAGAAATTCACACTTCTCTAGATTGATTGCTAATTGTTCTTCATGAAGCCTCTTGAGTACTATCTCCACATGTGCCAAGTGTTCTCCTTTAGTCTTGCTAAAGATGAGTATATCATCAAGATATGCGACCACAAATCTTCCTATGTGCTCCTTGAGCACTTCATTCATTAACCTCATGAATGAACTATGGGAATTGGTAAGCCCAAATGGCATTACAAGCCACTCATATAGACCCTTAGTGGTCTTAAATGTTGTCTTCCACTCATCCCTCTCCTTAATCCTGATATGATGGTATCCACTCTTAAGGTCTAGCTTGGTGAAGTATTGTGCTCCTCCCAAACAATCCATCAAATCCTCTATTCTAGGTATGGGGAACCTATACCTTATTGTGATCTAATTAATTTTCCTAAAATTAGTGCAAAGCCTCCATTTTCAACCCTTCTTAGATGCTAACACAATTGGTACAACTGACACAGTCAAGGATGGTGGATCCAATTAAGGATAGTCCTAACCTTGTAGCTAATTAGAACAACATCACAGAATACTCACAATGCAACACAAATAATTGTTTAACTCTGATTTTCATTAACATGACCAATTGTAAGGCCTTCTGAGTTAGGGCCAATTACAATTAGTAAACAATTCTACAAGATCCACAACAGATCCAATACAACTTCAGCTAGGCCATCCTTGAAGACAATTAGAAGCTGATGGAAACCTTAAGGTGGATCTAAACTTGAGCTCGCAAGCCTCCAAGAAATCTTCTTGTTCCCAAGTGTGCAACCACTAGCTCTGCTATTAAAACTATCTGATAAGAATTATATCTGCAAGTTCATGAAAGAATCTTTTCCATAACTTCACCAAATCCAGCTTTAGTAGTGCATCTCTAAGCTTCTACTACCTTTGACTACCAAAAGACTCCCCTAAACATCTACCCCGAGCTCCCCTTAAATACTAATCATCAGCCACAAGTCGGCAAGATGAAACCCCAAACCCTTCCTAAAAAATATTAAATGCCATACAAGTCAGCTTAAAAAATGTATACAAACATTTAATTCAGCATGTCAGCCTCTAGATCCACTTAGGAGAATCCAACAAAAGATACAATCAATAAATGCACCAAGTTAGCCCAACAAATCACATAGAACTCCAGTTGATAAGCTAGATCTACTGAGCAACAGTAAAATAACGGAGCAAGCCAATCCTTTCCGAGCACCAGTGTCAACCAAGCACCATAGGCATGACCAAGTAACATATTCACCGAGTGCTAGAGACTATCAATTTCCTTTAGCAACTGAGCTTCCTTCAATGACTGAGACCATCAGTCAAGGCTGTAACTGAGAAAAATTGGCCAAAACACAAACACTTATGTAGTTTCACCAAGCACACAGAATGCCCTTGCCTCAACCTTGGATGCCCCTACATCAGACACCCTAGGTTCCAAAAGATGTTCATATGTGAGAAGAACATCTTCGAGGGTTCAACACATAAACCCCAAACTGGTTCTTCACATACAAGTCTTCCACCTTTTTTGCTTGCAAATTCTTCCACTTTTGTTTCCTCTGTCTCTTCAAATCTTTTCTAGACAGTGCACAAGTTAGCTCTCCATACTGTTCATTCATTTTCTGTAGATCCACCAACTAAACTTGGCTACCAATACTCAAGCTTCTCTTGTCAAGTGTTGTATCCATCAAAGGCATTAGTGAAAACTTCATGTCATTCTTCTCAATAATAAAGACATTCTTCACACAATCATACATAGCTCTGCAATCAAATTGCCAAGGTCTACCGAGCAATATATGATAGCTATTCATATCCACAATGTCACAAAGCACAAGATCCTTATACTGGCCAATTTGACCATTAATGAAGCATTGTTCTCTTACTTCCAAAGAATGGACATCTTGCAACCAACCAATCCTATTAGGATGTGGATGTCCTAACCATGTCCTTAGCAACAAGGTTATTAGTACTACCACTATCAACAATAACATCATAGAGTTTACCTCCAGACTTGCATCGAGTCTTAAAAAAATTAATCCTCTAACAAGGTTCATCCTTTGTGCCGAGAAATGTTCATCGAAGTAGCATGTTCTCAGATTCAGGTTCATTTTGAATGTTCTCATTCACCATAGCATTTTTTCGGTCAACTTTCTTCTTTGTACACTCAAAAGAAAGGTATCTTTCCTCTCCACAGTTATAGCAAGTACCTTTAAAGATAACTCTACCTATCTTCTTCTTAGGTTCCATAGGTTTCTATTCATCTTCTACATTAGTCGGTTTATCCTTTGCCGAGTGATCAACTTTCTCCTTCCCTCGGGAGTTAGTATGTTGTTTCCTTTTCAACTTATCTTCTACCTTTAGTGCATACTGATAAGTATCTTCAATAGAATCAATCTTTAGCATACCAATCTCATCCTGAATATTGAATCTTAGACCATTCACATACCGAGATACCTTTTCCTTACCAATCTCTCAGTGTCTAGACCAAACATTAAGTTTGTAGAACTCCTTAGTATAATCTTCAACAAACAAATCCTTCTGCTTCAGATTTTACAACTTCATAAACAAGTCAAGCTTATAGTCAATTGGTATGAACTTAGCTTTCAATATTGTCACCATCAACCTCCACCGATTGATCTTCATTTCACCTTCATCCTCTTGATCTCTTTGTAATTATTTCCATCAAAGAGAAACATGTCCTTTCAAATTTGTTTGTGCCAACCTCACCTAAAGAGGATCTTCAATTTCTTCTATCTCAAAGAAATCTTCAAGTTCACTGATCCAGTCAATCAAATTCTTAGGTTTCAAAGTACCAAAGAAGGTAGAGACTTCCATTCGGTAACTACTAAACTGAGCAGCAGATCTAGGCAACTGAGTAGTTCTGTCTTCACTAGATCTATCCCTCTAGTCATTGCCACTAGATCCAGCAGATTCAAATTCTTCAATAGCTTCTTCATAGCCATCCTTAGTACCAACATTATGAGGAATACCAATAAAAACCCTCATGATCTTGGTAACCATGTCATTCTTCATCAATTCCATCTCAGATCTAAAATCTGATTTCACCTTCTCTGTAATCCTGGATTCCATAGTATCATAGAGGTCTTGAATAACTCTAGGGTCTAATATTCTCAGAGGCATCCTTAAAGATAAGAGAAACCCGCGGCAACAAACCCTCACTAATCACCTTGTGACAATCTCTAAGTTGCATACAACTCGGATCGCAACCTGCAATCTTGCAAAACAACTAGGGCACAATTTCACAAGTTTAGTGCCACAGATCTACAATCAAGATCACAAGATCCTTCCTTCAACAAGATCAACCTCACAAGATCAGCCTTGCTAGGTCAAGCTTCTCCTTCACAAGATCAACATTCACTCCAATAGGAATAAAACTTCACTCTGATACCACCTGATGTAGTCAAGGATGGTGGATCTAATTAAGGACAATCCAAACCTTACAGCTAATTAGAACAACACAATGGAATACTTGCAATGCAACACAAATAATTGTTTAACTCTAATTTTCATTAACATGCCCGGTTGTAAAGCCTTTTGGGTTAGGGCCAATTACAATCAGTAAACAATTCTGCAAGATCCACAACAGATCCAATACAACTTCAGCTAGTCTAGCTCTAAAGACAATCAAAAGCTGACGGAAACCCTAAGGTAGATCTAAACTTGAGCTCGTAAGCCTCCAAGAAATCTCCTTGTTCCCAAGTGTGCAACCACTAGCTCTACTATTACAACTATCTGATAAGAATCAAATTTGCAAGTTCATGGAAGAATCTTTTCCACAACTTCACCAACTCCTGCTTCAGTAGCACATCTCTAAGCTTCTACTGCCTTTGACTACCAAAAGACTCCCCTAAACATCTACCTCAAGCTCCTCTTAAATACTAATCATCAGCCACTGTAAAACCCCAAAAATGGGCTATATGTTCATTAACCTCCTACATCCTCAAATTGAACAAAATCAACATCGAAGTCCTAACCTAAGGCACATCTGCACATCATCGAATCTAATTCATTATCTTAAAATCTGCATCAAGGAATATTCCTAGCAATATTTCTATTTATCTTAATTATCTTTAATTTAATGATTATTTGGCAATAAATCACATTTATCCTAAAGTTTGATTAATTGAATATTCTAAATATTTAATTAATTAGATTTAAATTTTCCACTTAATTGTTTAATTAAATTTAATCTTATTTATTATTAATTATATTATTTAAATTTTGACAATGAATCCAAAATCTTATGAATAATTGATTAAATCTTTATTTAATTAATTAAAGCAAAATTGTCATTATTTAGTAATATAGTTTTTAAGTTTGATTTTAATAATTGATTAACCCATAAATCAATTGTTTTATTTCAAAAATCAGTTAAGTTGAGAATAAATCACTTTATTATAAAATTAATTCATAATAAATATGCACAATCAGAAAAGCAGGCAACTATCAATTGTCAAACAAAACGGAAACTCTATTTTGAGTTCAACTCTGCTTTTGCATGTTTTTGTGAATTAATAATCTTCCAATTTTAGATAACTCAAAAATCACAGCTGAGTTAATCTGAGTGATTTATGGCTTTTTCATGCACACCCAAAGCCCTAGATTTCTATAAATCAAGGCTTCAGCTCCTCATAATTCATCGATCAATCTCGCGAATTGCAAGCTTACTCTACAGGAATCATAGCACATTAGATTTGGAGAATTTGCACAATTGGAGCTTGAAAGATCAATTTGAGAATTCAAGCTTTTGTGAGATCAATTTCATTTACGTTCATATCATATTATTTCTAGATTAGCATTGCATATCAATTTTCATAGCATAGATTCATATCAGTTTATCATTCTTATTGCATCATAAAATCCAAAAAAATAGCTTAATTTGCATTCAATTTCATATCTAGATCAATTGCATTCAAATCCTTCATTTAGGTGTCGTCAAGGTCACTGATCTCAATTACAATCTGAGAACATCAATCTCGCACCTATTAGAAGGCAGTAAATCACCTAGTTAGTTTAGCTTTCAATTCATTGCAGATTTCATTTTTGCTAACCTCTAATGTTTTACTGAAGTGTTGTGTCTACAGATCAGGTACAAAATTCACACACACATTTTTGGCGCTCACCGTGGGGCCCTGAAATGGGTTTCCCTTCATTTCTATCAATTTTCTATCTTCTGAGGTTAAGGGTTTCAAGGGTCCTGGTATACTCTGTAGGACATTAAATTTTTTGGCACTTTTTCTATCAAAACTACAATTTTTATCATTTTATCCATACTTTCGTACATCTCTGTACAAATTCTCGTGCAAGATTTCTCACTGTGTCACGCGAGATTTCTTTCTGTGTCGCATAAAATTTCACTGGTATCATCATTTTTGTGCGTGAAAAATCACTTTCTCACATGAGACTGTACTTCCTCACATGGGACCACATCCTGACTTGCGCAAGTTTTCATCCTTCGTCACGTGAGACCGTACTTCCTCACGTGGGACCACATCCTAACTCGCATGAGATTTCATCCTGACTCGCATGGGACTGCATCTTGCCTCGCATGAGATTTTGCTATAGAGGCATAGAATTTGAATATTTTTACTTTCAGATTATTGATTTCTAACGCTTACGATTTGCTGTTGATTTGTCTTGATTTTATACTTTTGGACATGTGCTAAATTTTGGATTGTAGAGCGTTGGACCTAAGGTAATCTTCTTAGCTGATAAGACTTCAATTTGGATCCTTAAAATGAATCTCTCATGTGTTTAGCTTGAGTGTTTCTTTGCATGCTTTTTCTATGAATTTGCAGAATTGAATACTAGGTTGTGACACCTTAGGTATTTATTTAGCAGTCTTAGATACTTGTGATTGATCTAGATTGCTATATTGGGTTATTGGACTCGCTAATCCGTTGGCCCCTCATTCCACCTCATGGTTGCAAGGTCAGCGTGACATTAAAGGGGAGGGGTCTACAGGAAAGAAGCGTTAAGTGTTCCACCAGGCAACCCTTTTGTGCTTTTTGGAACTCACTTGTTTTCTAAGTTGTGGACTTATTTCTAGCTTGTGTGAGGGGTTAATTGCTCCACTTTGTGGACTCACCTCATATTTTCTTTAAGCGTCAAGTGTACCACCTTGTGCTTTTGAATACTTTTGGATAGATTTTCTTTTTGGAATATATTTGTACTCACATAGTAATTAGGCCCCATGAACACTATTTGTGGATCTTGAGAGAGTGGGTTCCCAGCAAAACCCTTCTCAACAAGGGATCCCTTGTAGGTGGGGAGGATACTTTGAGAGTCTCACATTCTACTAGATTGGTGAGTCTTCAACTTTTGATTGATACATTCTCTCTCCGGAGAGGTTGATAGATCACAAGGGGTTGATATCATAGATCTTTGTGAGATAATCTTAGTCTTAGCATGTCAAATTTATCTACCTACTTTGTTTGGGTTAAAAGTGAAAAGGTGTCAAAAAACTTGGATCTGGAGCCAAGTCCCCTTGTGGTATACTATTGTGAGTCACCTTTAGAGAGGGTTAACCATAGCGGACAATCCCTTCACAGGGTAAACTGCATTGACGGAACCTCAAACGGTAATAGCCATTTTTGCCGTGGTAGTGACAACCACTATATAAATGTCCTTGTGGAAGAAATCTCCACGGGTATGGTTCATTGTTGGGTTGTCAGATCTCCCTAGTAGCTCTTGATTGATTAAATTCTCGGACTATGTCAAAACCTTGGTGCATCGGGATTGGAGTTCACCCCTTTGGATCATAAAAGTTGCAGAGTCAAACCATTACTAAAAACCCTAGAGAGGCCAAATTTTCATTTTTAGGAATATGTGCATTATTGCAAAACTTTTTGGAACATACACAATTAGCTCTCTTAGGGATTAGCATAATTCAGTCACTTGATTGTTCATGCGCAAGGTTGCTTTTGCCCTTGTTCATTGTTTTCAGACATGCTTGAAATCACTTGCTTGCTATTCTATGTGCTTGTTTATCTACTTGGATATTAAAAATGATCAAATTTGGTATAATCTTCAAATCTTGACAGTACAATTTGCAAACAATCTGAAACTAAAAACCTTAAAATTTGCAAAATTTGACGTGAAATCCTTTATGGAGTCAAAAGCCATTTCAGGAGGTCAAAAGTCATACAAGTTATGTCAAGTGTCATTTCAGTACTGCCCATCTGTCGTATGATTGAGTACCTAGTGTTGTATGAGTTTTCATGCCAGCAAATTCAACAAGTCAAAATCTTTCTTGCAACTATCATATGGTTACCTACCCACTATCATACGAGTTTTTCAACTATCATTTCATTGCCTACCCACTGTCGTATGAGTCTGCAGAGTGTCGTTTGGGAAAATTTTGAAAAGTTTTTAGAAAATTGTCAAAATTGCTAGATACTTAGATTTTTTAGCCTAATTCCAGAATCTATCAAACAAATCACTGTGTCAAGAACACAGCAGTAGCCATTGAGAATCAGTACATATGTCTCAAAGAATCAGTACACATGAGGAAGAAACTCTAATGAGGGCCATGATGAAATCTTAACAAACTTGAGAAAGAAAAGGAACTTAAAGAGTTCTCCATGGAAGCTCTATGCCCTTTTCCATTTGATAAAGACTTGTACATGTCACCATGCCTCTGGATAGAATGTGAGCAATGTGACAACCCTTATGATACCTCTTCCATAGAGAGTGACACATCCATCTTTGAAGACTATGATGACTATGATGATAGACAATGTAATGATACTTATGACACCTCTGTTCCTAAGAATCCTCCTCATCGTGTGTTCCTGCTTACTACAAATGGGCCGTCACATTGGATAGATCATGAGGGTGATCCATATGATTTTGATTTTGAAAGAGACTTTGATGACTTTTGTGGATAATATCTAGATGATACATCTACTTCTATTGAGGAATATAAAATGTACTGTGCTAATTTGAAACATCAATACTATAAGGATCTCTCCTCTAAGAACTCTCAAGCAAGATCATGTTAATGTTGGACCTTTGTCTTGTGATGGTTCCCTATAGTTATCCTCCAGGGCTACCTCTTAAAGAAACTCAAACTAACCTTCACTTGGCTACAAATAATTTCAATAATGCTAAACCTAAAGATCCTAAGCCTTTATATGCTACAATACCTACTTCAGTTAGTCCTCCACCATCTCTTCCAAAGTCTTCCATACAATCCCAACATGCTTCCTTGTCCTTAGAAGTGGATCCATGTCAAGAGGACTCTAAGAATGATAAAGAAAAGAACATAAAGAAAGATCAAGATCAAGAACCCTCCATGTCATCCACTCCTTTTCACGATGTCTCTTATCCACCTCAGGGTTCTTTTGATCCTGCACACCCCTTTTCATGCATTCGACCATGTCTTAATTCTTCTCCTAAGCAAGATCAAGCTACTACTTACACTGTTGAGCTTATTGACAATCAAAATAACCTTACTACACTTGCACTTTCCAAAGATGATACTTCCATTAAGGTTGGTAAAAATGGTGTTGTTAATTCTGATGTTAAGCCTATTGAAAATCAAGAAAAAAATTATGCATTTATGCTATCCAAAGAGCCTTGTCAAGATCAAAGTCTTCCATCTTCTTATTCTACCACTCCATGTTCTCTTCCACTTTCTACTCTTCCTAAGTCTTTGCAAGCTTTGAACAATCCTATCAAAGAAGGTGCTCATATTCAAGATGTTCACGATCCTAGTGAAAATCCTAATGCTCACTCTAAAGATGCTGATGTCTTTGGTTGTCACATAGATGATGATGAACTTATTGATTATCTTTTTGCATTTTCCACATCCATCTTTAGACTTCCTCCACCACTACTAAGGGGTTCACATCTATCTTCCATCTTAAGTCCTTATGTCCCTTCACTTTCCCCTCCTAACTCTCCTAATTTTCCATCCATCTTGGGTCCTTACATCCCTCCATCTCCTATCTTTCCTCAAGATCAACATAGATTCATACCCTTGAATCCTTTTTATCCACCCACCCATCTAAACCAGTCATATCCTCCTCATTCTTCCACAAGTCCCAAGTTTTTTGGAAGTAACTTGAATGTTCAATACAAGAAAAAGAAGTAGTACAAGAATCCATCAAAAAGAGAAGATCACCATGTCTCCTCTAAACGACATGGAGGCATAAAGTCAAAAGAGATATCTAAGAAAAAAACTACAAGACAAGTATGGGTTCCAAAATCCATCATTGAAGATATTCTCTCTAAATTACCAAAAAGAAATGAAAAGCCTACGGCTATATGGATTCCAAAGTCTCTCTTGAAAGAGTTTGGTGTTGAACAAAAAGTGAAGTTGACATTCAAGCTTCCAAAGACTTCCACTTCATCTTCTTCCAAAAACATTCTTCCATTCCATGTGCCTAAACCACAACCTTTACTATCCATTCACCATATTCCTTCATGTATTCCTTCATTCATGATTCCTCCATCCTCTCACCACCCTTCAAGATATGTGTTGACGTTGATCTTGACTTCCTTTCCATCTACCCTTTCACAATCCTTCCATTCATTATCTTTCTACCCTCTATCCTTTTTCCTCATTTGCCTATTCCTCCTATCTTCCAACCTCACTCGCTTTACATAAAACCTTATCCTCCATTTTTCTCTTCCATCTCCCTTTCCCTATCAGCATCTTTGAGCATATCATTTTGAATCCTTGGCAAATCATGATTTATCCTTTCAAGGAGCACTATCTAAAAATCTTTCCTTCTTCCAAAAATTCAAAAAGAAATGAAAAAATAAAATAAAAATTGAAAATGTGCCTTGGTGAAAATCTGGAAACAAGCACCTTGGTAGAAAAAGTAAAGAGAAATAAATTCATCCTATGGTGAAAACCACTCCCTTGTGGCACCTTGGATAAGTACCATGATGAAAACTTGGCAATCAGGCATCATGCGTAGTTCTTCTAAATATTTCATCCATTTCATGTTCTCTCTTTGATCTTGACAATGTTGATCTATACACAAACATTTGGCTATCTTGTGAGCTATCTTACGATGATCTTGCTTTCATTCCCTCCCTGTTTAGCCTTCATATCTATCTTCCTCCATTCATTTTCACCTATCACTATCCTTTTCCCCTTTGGTCTTGATCTAATAAATAAAAGAAAGAGTAAAACATGATGCTATGAAGCCTCTTGACATGTCTACTCCTTTGGACTACATCCTTTCTTGCTCTTGCATTACAATTTTGTGACTTATCCTATGCTGACATTTCATTACTTGTCCAAATGTGCTTTACATGACAATTTTTCCCTAGCTTGGGTATTTTTGAGGAGTTTTCCCTTGAGGATTTCTTCCCTTCATTTTCCTTCATTATCTTGTCTTCCATCTCATCCACCAGCTTGCTAATCCCTCTCGTTCTCCACCTTGCTAGACATTGGGACTACACGATATGATCTTGCTTGGGAGTTTGCAATGGAGAAAGATTCAATCAAGTTTGCTAAGAACTATCAAAAGTGCCAAGTGCATGGTAACTTAATTCATGCTCCAGGGAGAGATCTAATTCCCTTCACCACACAATGGCCTTTTCAACAATGGGCTTTTGATCTTATAGGTGCTATCTATCCACACTCTTCTAATGGACATACCCATATAATCACAGCTACAGATTATTTCACAAAATGGGTAGAAGCAGTTCCCTTAATACAAGCAACTGGGAAACAAATATCTATGTTCATCCTAAACTATATCATATGCAAATATGGGATCCCTCATTCCATAGTCACAAATAATGGTGGACAATTCAAAAATAAGGACCTAGATGATTTATGTGCCAAATTCAAGATTACTCAACATTGGTCATCTATATACTATCCCCAAGGGAATGGACAAGTTGAGGCTTCAAATAAGAATCTCTTGAAAATCTTGCACATAATAGTGATTAAAATAGGAAGAGACTGGCATCTCATGATCAATCCAGCTCTCTAGGCCTACCGAACAAGTATCAAAATGCCCACAAGGGATACACCATTCACTTTAGTTTATGGGTCTAAAGCAGTACTGCCTATTGAGGTTGAAATCCCATCACTAAGAATCAGAATGCATGGACTAGTAACTGATGATGACTATAGAGTGTCTAGGTTGAAAAAACTTGAACTACTAGATGAGTGCAGACAAGTAGCATATGATCATCTCAGAGTATATCAGAAAATAATGTCTAGAGGCTACAACAAGAAAGTCAGACATAGAGAATTTCAGGTTGGTGATCTAGTCTTGAGAGAGAATCCTAAAAATCAATCACATAGAGAGCGCAAGGGGAAGTTTGAACCCAACTGGCTGGGTCCCTTTGTTATTATTGCTACTTTTGGCTCTGGTGCCGATCAACTCTCAATGACTGAAGGAGAACAGCTCTGAGAACCAATCAACATTCTCCATTTGAAGAAATTCTACACCTAAGGCATTCAGTGCTTGGTAAAATGTCCTAAAAAAATCTTAAATATCTGAAAAAGTCCTGAAAAAATGAACATCTTGGTGAAAACCTAGCAATAGGTGCCTTGATGATTCACAAAACAATCAAAAAATATCAAAAGTACAAAAAAAATTGAAAAATGAAAAATACAAAAAAATGAGAAAAAGTGGAAAAAGTGCCTTGGTGAAAACCTGGAAATAGGCACCTTGGTAGCAAAAATAGAATCTCTACCAAGATGGTGAAAACCTGACAAATGGGCACCACTTGTTTCAAAATGCTCCATCTATCAACACAATCTTGGTCTTTCCTAGCTTTCAGTCTTGCTTTAGTTTGTATATATCTCCCAGTTTGTTTTAGCATTTCTTGTTTTCAATAAGTCAATTTGTACACCAATCAGCTTAAGCGTCTATATCCTATCAATGCTTAACACTTAGGGGAAATCAATGTCATATCCTATGGTCTCCATTATATCTTAGACATGTCATATCCAGTCCAGCCTTTGAAGCTTCATCCAAGTCAGTCAGTCAGTCTCCTCTCTACAACAACAATCAAACATCAAAACAAACTAAAAACAATCTGTGCTTTTTCATGCTTTTATCTCCTTGTATGCTTACTGATTCACATTGATATTTTTACATATTGTGTTCCTTCAAGCTCTTCGATGATATCCTTCACAGGATTTAGAGAGTGATGACTAGAGGCATAATCTTTTCTTTGTCTTCTGCTTGTATGTGAAAATCTAACAACTTTGGAAATTTTGGATTGATATGGTGTTCGACAGTAAGAGCCTCTATCTCAAATTGGATGGCCATGTGTACCTTGACCTTTGATACTCAAAAAATTCAAGGAAGTTTGATCTAACTATTGTCTTTTTGAGTGAGTTCTTTCTCCTACTGTGAAATGCGATCTTACCTAAGGAGGTGAAAGATAAAGAGTCACTACAGGTAATTCACACTAGATTTAGAATGATCTCTTGACTGTTTGATGTGTATGTTAAATGAAAGGTGTATTCTGGTCATCACGACATTCATGTTTTGATGCTTATACAAATTGCTATATCAAAATGGACATGATATTCAGGTCATCCTGGCATTTGTGCCTTGGTGCTTATATCTACTCTGACATTCTGAAAATAAAATCAATATTCATATATCCATGGTTGTCTAGCCAGTGGGTGTTGTATTTATTCTTGTGCATATAAATCAATATTCATATGTCTATGGTTTCATTGCTATCAGGCATTGAATTGATTTATCCGGTTACCTAAAAGTTCAATGATGATAACAAATTGACACATGATCAGTGAGTAGGTCCTAGGTCTTAGGTTGCATTTCATTCTGCATATTTCTTTGCATTTTTGCATGTCTGCATGATCTCACAAATGTTTGGAAACACTTCAAAGCTTCAACAATTCTTCAATCACCTCTTCATATCTAACAAGTGTTGAATCATACATGAAGGTTGATCCAATGAAACAGCAAGTAGAATCCTTTTTCGGGATCAAAATTGAAATCTAAAATAATTCATATTATTAACTACTTGCATAATCAACCTTCAATCATCATAGAAATCTAAAATTCAACTTAACTGATTATCTTACATCAAACTATCAAAATTTCAACTTGGTCAACTATGGTCAACCCATGGTTTAACCTAGTCAAACTCGGTCTCCAGGACCTCTTAGCGATGTAGAATGTGTTCTCGGATGTGTATAACCACTTCTCAAATCAATTAACATGCTTCTAAACCATTCAACATTGACTTCTCTTGTCAGATTTCAATTTTAATCTCGAAGGGGGCATGGTATTGCACATCATTCAAAGTCTGTAAATCTAAATTTGTTATCTTTCATCAGTAATCAAGACAACAACCATGTCTAGTTGTTGATTCATCAAAATTCCTTGTCACTTGGGGCAAATCTATCATCGCTTGGGGCGTATCAGATTCATCGATCCATATCAATCTGGTATTCTCTTAATCTTGTAATTTGTATCAGCTTTTCACAACCATCGGTTCATTAGTGTTATTTCCTTGGTTCTTCGGTAATTGAAGGGTTCAGATGTGATACCTACGTGGTTTCTGCTAAGACAATCAAGTCTAGAATCGGTCACTCACTTCTTCACAATCCTAAGGTTCAGAATCAGGCATTTTGACACTTTTTGGCAATCATCGATTCATCACTACTACAGTGAACATTATCTTTGGTCATTCAGGACCTAATATCTTCAAGTCTTTCAATCATCATATCTTTCAAATCAGTTTCAATCATATCAAACATAGACTATCTTTGAACAATTGCACTTCGCACAATAATTCAAAGAGGGGCAAAATGTAATACCCCAAAAATGGGCTATACGTTCATTAACCTCCTACATCCTCAAATCGAACGAAATTGACATCGAAGTCCTAACCTAAGGCACATCTGCACATCATTGAATCTAATTGATTATCTTAAAATCTGCATCGGGGAATATTCCTAGCAATATTTCTATTTATCTTAATTATCTTTAATTTAATGATTATTTGACAATAAATCACATTTATCCCAAAGTTTGATTAATTGAATATTCTAAATATTTAATTAATTAGATTTAAATTTGCCACTTAATTATTTAATTAAATTTAATCTTATTTATTATTAATTATATTATTTAAATTTTGACAATGAATCCAAAATCTTATGAATAATTGATTACATCTCTATTTAATTAATTAAAGCAAAATTGTCATTATTTAGTAATATAGTTTTTAAGTTTGATTTTAATAATTGATTAACCCATAAATCAATTGTTTTATTTCAAAAATCAGTTAAGTTGAGAATAAATCACTTTATTATAAAATTAATTCATAATAAATATGCACAATCAAAAAAGCATGCAACTATCAATTATCAAACAAATTAGAAACTCTATTTTGAGTTCAACTCTGCTTTTGCATGTTTTTGTGAATTAATAATCTTCCAATTTTAGATAACTCAAAAATCACAGCTGAGTTAATCTGAGTGATTTATGGCTTTTTCAAGCACACCCAAAGCCCTGGATTTCTATAAAATCAAGGCTTCAGCTCCTCATAATTCGTCGATCAATCTCGCGAATTGCAAGCTTACTCTACAGGAATCATAACACATTAGATTTGGAGAATTTGCACAATTGGAGCTTGAAAGATCAAGTTGAGAATTTGAGCTTTTGTGAGATCAATTTCATTTATGTTCATATCATATTATTTCTAGATTAGCATTGCATATCAGTTTTCATAGCATAGATTCATATCATTTTATCATTCTTATTTCATCATAAAATCCCAAAAAATAGCTTAATTTGCATTTAATTTTATACCTAGATCAATTGCATTCAAATCCTTCATTTAGGTGTCATTAAGGTCACTAATCTTGATTACAATCTGAGAACATCAATCTCACACCTATTAGAAGGCAGTAAATCACCTGGTTAGTTTAGCTTTCAATACATTGCAGATTTCATTTTTGCTAACCTCTAATGTTTTATTGAAGTGTTGTGTCTATAGATTAGGTACAAAATTCACACACATAGCCACAAGTTGGCAAGATTAAACCCCAAACCCTTCCTAACAAATATTAAATGCCATACAAGTCGGCTTACAAAATGTATACAAACATTTAATTCAACATGTCAGCCTCCAAATCTACTTAGGAGAATCCAACAAAAGATACAATCAATAAATGCAACAAGTTAGCCCAACAAATCACATAAAACTCCAGTCGGTAAGCTAGATCTACCGAGCAATAGTGAAATGATGAGCAAGCCAAGCCTCATTGAGCACTAGTGTCGACCGAGCACCATAGGCATGACTGAGTAAGATATTCACCAAGCACCAGAGACTACCAAGTTCCTTCAGTGATCAAGCTTCCTTTAATGACCAAGATCGTCGGTCAAGGCTGCAACTGAGCAAAACTAGAAAAAACACAAACACTTATGTAGTTTCAACGAGCACATAGAATGCCCCTACCTCAACCTTGGATGCCCCTAAATCAATAGCAAATGGGCTGATGCTCTTTTTGATGAGTCCTTGATCCAATAGTTCTTGGACTTGTTTGGCCACCTCTTGATTCTGCTCCAGTGTAAGCTTGTATGCTTCCTTGTTTGGCAATGAGGCTCCTGGAATGAAGTCAATTTGATGAATTATGGACCTCTTAGGTGGTAGGGTTGTAAGTGTTTCATCACTCACAATATCCTTATACTTGCCAAGCATCTCCTAAATTTTAGTAGGTAGCGGTTGTTGAATGGGTTTCCCCTCCTTTGGCTTTACCATTATAGCATTCCCAGCACTATCCTTTTCTTGGAGTGTACTTATCATCTCCTTCCCACTACTCAATAACACATTAGGGGTCTTGGATTTCTCTCCTTCTTCTTCTAGTAAAGATTGAAGTTTGAAGGCCTTCCCATCTTTCTTGAAGGTAATAGCATTGTCCTTGCCATTGTAGATGGCCTCTTTGTCAAACAACCAAGGCCTTTTAAGAAATAAGTGGCATGCATCCATAGGGAGTACATCACACAATAGTTTAACCTTGTAACCACCAATGGAGAATTCAATCCATGCTTTCTCATTGACCAATACACTTTGGCCTTTGTTTAGTCATGTCACCTTATAGGGATTGGTGTGAGGTACTTTTGGGAAGGTTGAGTATCTTTATTGCTTCCTCTACTATAATATTGTTAGTTGAACCTGAGTCAACAATCACCTTGCATACCTTACCCATGATCTTGAATTTCACTCTAAAGAGTTCTCTCCTTTGCCTTGGTTCTTCCTTGGCTAGTTGTCTAATTAGAACTCTTCTAAACATGAGATTTTCACCCATCTCTGATTCTATTTGGTTAACCTTCAGTGACTTGACACTTGAAGTGTCCTCTTGGGTGTATGCTACCCTCTTTTATGAATTATAAGAAGATGTCTTTGTTTGAGCACCTATATGTTGGATGTCCTAAATGTCAACTGTAATAACACTTCATGGTGGAAAAATATGAGCTACCCCCTACCTGAACTTCTTCCTTTGTTTGAGCTACCTTGGTGTCCTCTTCCTTTGTAAAAACTTCCTCTAGAAGGTGTGTCACTACCATGCTCTACTAGTATGGAATCCCATTGACTCTTATGTTCATTTCCTCTACCTTGGTAGCCTCCCCTATGTCCCCTTTGATATCTTCCTCTACCTCTATTCTTGGAGGTTTGATCTTGTTTCCTCTTACCTTTTTCTTCAATCTTGATAGCCAATTGATAATTTTGGTGTACTATCTTAGGACTGAGAAGAACTATTTCTTCTTGAATGCTCCACTTCAAGCCATTCAAATACTTGGCCAGCTTAACACTCTCATCCTCTGCCACATTAGATCTCATGCAAAGCTTTTGGAATTCCTCAGTGTAGGAGCTCACATCTAGATCCTTTTACCACAAGCTCTATCTTTTCTTATGTAATTGAATCTCATATTCATCAGGTATGTAAACCTCCTTGATTTTTCTTACCATACCCTTCCAAGATAATATTGGGTTCTTTCCCTCCTTTTCCCTCTTTGTTTGTACAAATTTCCACCATGTTAAGGTAGAGCCTCTAAGTCTAGACTTGGCTATTTTTACCTTTTGTGCTTCACTGATTCCATCACATTCAAAGTTATTTTCCAAGCCCTCTATCCAATCCATGACTATATTAAGTTCCATTTTACCACTAAACAATGGTATTCCCTCTAGAGATTTTCCATTCATGGCTTTCAATGCCTTTAGAAGTGGTTCTTCAAGAAATACAAGGTTTGGCTCTGGAGTCTTATCCTCCTCAGGTATTTCCTTCTCCTTTTCTTCTCTCCAATCTAATTTTTCACTGACTTCTTCTGACTTCAATTGCACTTCACTCAATGTTTGTTCCAATTGAGCTATCTTGTCCCTCAACATCCTATTATCTAATTCTCTGTCCTCAACCTTCTTAACTAACTCCACATTGGTCACCATGATTGAAGACCCATGGGATTCACAATCTGACATGTACTATGTAATCCCAAAAACTTTTGGAGCTCTGATACCAATATGATAGGGAGGTTGAGAAGGAGTGTATCACAAGCCCTTGCTCTTAGGCTCACCTAGTGACCCTCAAGTGTATCCACCTACACCAATGACCTATAGGATTCCTTGGATGGCTCAATCCCCTAGTCTTAGACCCAACCAATCTATTAAAAGTGATTCAACAACTCAAGCTCAACTTCATACTTTTAGGTTTCTTCATGCACCTAGTGACCCTTAAGCTAGACTAAGGGTATTACACCTCCCGATGAACTAGGGAGCTTGAAAAGGAAAGGAGGTGTGGTAAAATGTCTTAAAATGTGTGAAAACACATGTTACAACCTTTACTTCACCCATTCTTCTTACCAATTTGGTAGTTCCTTTGTAAAATAGGGCTACAAGGAGTGGTCCAATTAGGCCTCCTCTTTGAGAAAATAGGGCTTTAGCCTTGATCTACCCCAAAGGACCCTACAAAAAAATTATGGATCCTTTCTAGATGAGGTAATACCTCAAGGATTTTATATTTTTTAGGTCCCTCCTAGGCTATAAAACCCCCTTACTAAAAATAGGTCTTTTTAGTGGAGTTTAGGCTTATCCCTAATTTAGTGAAGTAAAAGATGACTTTACTTGATCAAATAGATTGATCAAACCTTGTCCTTGCATCTATATCTTGGTAATGACCATAATAAAGACCTTCAACTCTTACCATGTAGCTTCCATTACTCCTCTGCAAGCTATTCTCCTTTTTCAATCAATCCCTCCTAAACAGGCTCACCATGGCTTGCCTAGGGTTGGATTGTAAAAATGCTTAGCATGCATAATAGGACCCCTCATTCCATGTATGATACATAAATTGGGTCTACTCACTATCTCCAAAAGGCCATATAGATTGGATGGTGGGGTAGTGAGTTAGACCCTCATTTCTTCAAGCTCCTTGGTAGAAACCAGTGAACCAAGAGTTTAGAAAGAATTAAACTAAACAAAGAAAAGATGAATAAAACCATAAAATAATTATAGAAATTTAAAGTAGATCTACACAAAAACACTACACATCAACCAAGAGATCTAATTTAGACCGACATTCTCTTCATTAACTCATTGTTCCATAAAATCCATACAAAACTAGACTGTGCACACACTCAGAATAGAACCTCTATACAGTATGACTTCCAACCTCGGGATATGAGCCCAAACATCCATAAATAGTCTTAGGTTAGTCTTAGAAAAGGTTTTGGACCCCTAAACACTGATTAAGGTCTTAAGGATCATTAAGTCGAGCAACTTTTTAAAAGTTGCAAAAGTTGGTAAGCAACTTTTACAACTAATATGACAACTTTTCAAACTTGCTTCCCCAAAGAGCTTAGGAAGCTAATAAGGGGTCCTAGGGTCTATCTAGGCCCTAAAATTCATATCAAAACTCAAAACCTCAAAAATAAGACCTGACATTATATCATACTTGATTATCCCATAGTAGGTATGTAAGACTTATCACTCTACCTAAGACCTTATAGGACTTCATATCCCATATGGATCCCATAAACATGGTCAACATGACCTTAGGGAAATCAAAAACATAAAATAATCACAAACATAAATCAAAATAAAGGTGCTCCTACACTAGCATGATATATTTGTTAGAACTAGGGAATAGTGAGAGGGGGGGGGGTGTGAATCAGTATTCTACAAACTTTTACTTTTACCCAATTATGGATATAACAGATTATCTTGATACTTGCATAATAGAGTAAACTAAAGAACATGCATAATAGTAAAGAAAATGAACTCATAACACATTATTTGTTACCTTGGAAACCCTGGCCAAGGGAAAACCGTGGTGGGGATGGTACCCACAAAGATCCACTAATCAAAATTATCCTATTAAGGATGTTGACCCTGTTAGGAGCCTGTTACATATATATAGTGTCTTGATCCTGATTAAGGGACTCTAGGCCTTGTTAGAAGCCTCAAACCTCCTAAGAGTTGGTCATAAAAAATGAAATGATTACACGATGAGCCCACTACCCAAACATGTAATGTACAATAATTCCTTATTACAAAAATAGGGCAAGGTACATAACCTTATACTGCTTGCTTGACTTTCACAACTTTGCATCAATATCTTTTGCATACATATGTTCACTTATCTCATCTATATCATCTATATCCTTTGCATTACATATGTCTTACATTTATACAAGTTATTAGGAATAATAACTTTTAGAGTTGGCTTTACTAAACATAAAGTGCTTTACTAAACATAAAGTGCTTTACAAAATATATTTTAACATGCACTGCCCAAGGGTTAACATATAGGATGTCATCCCTTCATATGATGAAGACATTATTTTGATAAAAAAAATAATCCCTTAACTTTTTACCAATTCTATCTTCTTCTCTATCCTGTCGGCTTCATCTTTGTTCTTGTAATACTGTAATAACTTCTTCCGTACATGTTGTAAAGACTTGCACTCTCAGGTGAATCTTCAATATGCATCATAGTATCCATGTTCAAGTGCACAAGCACTGAACTTGCTTCTATCAATGTCGCCAATCAAAACTATCTTTGGTTACACTAGGAAAATACTCCTTACACTTTGACAATTTTGCTCTGTGTTCTATCATACTTTATCTCTATCATATGTGGTCTTCATGTAGATCATATGTTGCATAATGACAACATTTAGATATCAAACTCAGCCAAATTTCCAACAATATTGTAGCCCTATTTTTGATAGGTTGTGCTCGAGTAGCACCATTTTTGTACATTCACATTTGATCGATATATATCTGAGCGCATCTTTCGGTATCATTGCACGTGTCATTTAATGTTTTGGATATTTATGTTTTATGAGATGTTCCTATATAATGAATGTATGGATTAGATATGAGATGTACATGGTTCCTTTATGAATATGCAAATGAATGTGCACATGTTTTATTGCTATATATGTATGCAATGTGAAATGTAATGATAGATAAATGTAATGTATGATTTGATTTATGCTTATGATGGATGCACATGTATATGAATATGTAGGCATAGAATGTATGCATATGAGTTGATGGTAATGCACTTTGTGAATGCAATGGAAATTTAATATATATGGTACTAGTCATCTCATGTAGGATATTGTGATACACGACATTTACTAACCAAAAGAATGTTTTTGAAGATCGAGAGTGAGGATCAGACACTTACGCAGTCAAGATGAACCCATGACATAAGATGAGAACCCTTGGTGAATAAATCCAAAAGAATAAAATGAAGTGAGCATCAAAATACTATTTTTATGCAAGTCTAGAATGAAAATGCAAGCCTAAGCTAGACGCAATTCCTAGGACTTGGTTGCTGGACCCATTAGATAATTATCATCATAGAGTTTTTAGTATCAGACAATCATAGGATGTCATAAAACCCTCAATAAAATTGAAATCATGAGAATATGAATATGACATTAGTATTAGATTTTTTGGAATGAGGTGTAAGAATTAAGGCACAAGAAACTAGAATGACCTGAACACCTATTCCTTTTGATTTAGCAAGTGAACATAAACATCAAAGCACAGTTGCTAGAATGACCTAAATTTTCCTTGTGTACAAAAATGCCAAAGATGTGAGAGTTCCTCCTTTTTCTAAGTGAATGATAAGCATACCAAAGGTTCTCGTAGTGACCCTTACGTTCACTTTTCTAGGACGAGAATAAAAAATTTTACTTGTAGTAGAAAGAAGTCACTCAAACAAACAATGAGAAGAACCAACCTCACCAAAGTTTCCATATGAAAGGAGTCAAGGTACACATGGCCATCCAACATGAGATGAAGGCTCTCATAGTGGACACCCCTCTTATGGATCCTTTGGATCATTGGAACTAAACTAGAGAACAAAAAAAAAAGAAAAGATCATGCCCCCAGTCTTCGCTTCTCTCGATCAAGATAGACATCTTGGAGTTACTAGGGGAGGAATGATAAAAAAAAAGAACAAGGATAAAAAATAAAATCTTAGCATGCTTCAGAGAGTTAAAAATCTAGTTTCAATTTATAGTTTAAGTGGATTGATGTTGGATTAGAAGTGTATAGCTCGTGAAGTCTCAACAGGACGATGATAGTAGACAGATGCAGTGAGAACCACTAGTGACTGACATGGAAAAGAGTCTCAAGGAGAGATCAGAGTGCTAACTAAGTATCAAAAGGAAGATGTAGTGAGAACCACTTGTGATAGATACAAGGAAGATTCTCGAGGAGAGAGATCTTAGTATGAATGAAACATCAATAGGCAGAAGCAGTGAGAACCACTTGTGACTGATGCGAGGAAGATCCTTTGAAAGTGATAGAACAATGCCCCTAGACCAAGAAGGTGCCCCCAAGTGTGACCGTTTTCAATCCATGTAGAGTCAAGCATAATCTAAAAGATAACTAAGAGTGAGTGCATGAGCTAGCAAACTAAATTAGGAAAAAAAAATGGGAAAGCAAACTAAAGAAGGAAAAAATGGGAAAGCAAACTAAAGCAGGAAAAAATGGGAAAGCAAACTAAAGAAGGAAAGCAAGGAGCAGTTGTACAGAGTTAAGTGGTGCCATAATAGGTATAGCTTTGTGGGACAAGATGCACTTGTTTATCAAGTTTTCACCATCTTGGAAAAAGTTCTATTTTTGCTACCATGACACCTGTTTGCCATGTTTTCATCAATGGCACATTTTTTCTTTTCCAATTTTTTTGTATTTTTATTTTTCAATTTTTTGTATTTTTTTATTTTTCATTTTTTTGCTATTATCAAGGTGCCTGTTTAATAGGTTTTCACCAGGATAATAGATGCATCAAAGTGCCTATTTACCAAGTTTTCACTAAGATGATCATTTTGTCAAGACATTTTGCAATTTTTAGGATTTTTTTAGAATTGAGTATGTACAGTAACATTTTGAAGATGTTTCAAGTATAGAATGATTTCAGATGTAGAGCATTGATCGACTCTTTGAGCTATTCTCCTTCAATAGTAGAGAGTTCATAGGCACCAGATGTAAACACTACAATGATAATATGTGGACCAAGCCAATTTGGTTCAAACTTTCCCTCATGGATCCACTATTGTTGATTCTTGGAGTTCTCTCTCAGGATGAGATCACCCACTTGGAATTCTCTTGGTCTAACCTTCTTATTGTAGCTATTAGACATCCTCTTTTGATAGGCTTGGAGGTGATCAAATGCCACTTGCCGACATTCATCCAGTAGTTCTAGCTCTTGTAGCCAAGATATTCTAATGTAATCATCAGTAATGAGGCCCTTCAGAGAGACTCACAAAGTAGGAATCTCAACCTCAATTGGTAGCATAGAATCCACTCCATAAACCAAAGCAAAGGGCATGGCCCCTTTCAATTTTATTATGCTTGTGTGGTAATTCCATGGAGCCAGATTAATCTGGAGGTGCCAGTCTCATCCAAATTTGTGAACTCTGTGATGCAGGATCTTAAGGATAGTCTTGTTTGATGCTTCCACCTGTCCATTACCCTGGGGATAATAGATGGAAGACCAGTGCTGAATGATTTTGAACTTAGTGCATAGCTCTTTTAGATCCTTATTCTTGAACTACCCCCCATTGTCATTGATTATTAAGGAGGGTACACCATACCTGTAGATTATATAATTTAGTATAAACATGGCTATAGATTTTCCATCAGCTATGGCTAGAGGGACTACCTCAACCCATTTGGTAAAATAATCTATAGTAGTGATAATGAACTTGTGTCCTTTTGAGGAAGAAGGATGAATTTGACCCACAAAATCAAAGGCCCATTGCTAAAATGGTGAGAAACTGATGAAGGAAATGACCTCCTTGGTAGGAGCATGAATCAGATTTCCATGTAGTTGACACTATTTGCAAGATTTGGCATATTGTTTAGCTTCCTTTTCCATATCCAGCCAATAGCAACCAGCTCTAATAAGCTTACAAGCTAATGCAAGGCCACTCAAATGAGAACTAGAGATGCCTTCATGTACCTCAGCTAATACACGTTTAGACTCATTGGGGTCTAAACACCTAAGGAGGGTACCGTCTAGACCTTGCCTATACAAGTCATTAGCTACAATGTCATAGTGTGAAGCACTACAAATTAGGTGATGTTTCTCATTTCGGGTGTAAGTATCTAGAACAATCTAGTCACAGAGGTAGGAGTAGATATGATGGTAGTAGGATGAATCATGTCCAATGACTAAATAGACCATCCTAGATTTAGGGGCATTGTAGGCTAGGTAGAGAAATGTTTCCACCAAGAATTCATGTCTAGAGTCATTGTATGGCATCTGTAGCATAGAAGCAAGTGTAGTCATTGCATCAGCTGCTTTGTTATCTACTCTTGGAATCTACTAGAAAGTGATATGTGCAAGTACTTTCTTAGATCATTGACCATCCATTTATAAGGCACCGGCTTATCATCCTTTATCTAATAGATGTCATTGACCTGATTGATGACCAATTGTGAGTCTCTGAAGACTTTAAGTTTATCCACATGCCATTCAACAACTATCTTCATGCCATTGATCAGAGCTTCATATTCAGTGATGTTGTTTGTGCAAGGAAATAACATCTTGTATGCTTTGGGTAAAGAATATCTTTGTGCTGTGATGAACAATATCCCGGCACCTGACCCCTGCTAGGTAAATCATCCATCAAAGAACATATTCCATGTTTGATATGTAAGAAGCATTATGGGCTCATCTAGAAACTCAATGTTCAATGGTTGATGATCTTAGAGATGAGCTTCTGCCAACTGATCTGCAATTGCTTATCCTTTGATGGACTTTCTCTCTACATACTCAATGTCAAACTCATTGAGTATCATGACCCACTTTGCCAGTCTACCTATGAGAGTAGCTTTGCTAAGAAGATACTTTAATGGATCAATCTTAGCAATGAGACATGTGGTGTGAGAAAGCATGTAGTGCCACAATTTTTGTGAAGAAAATACCACTGCTAGGCAAGCCTTCTCTATGATAGAGTAGTTTTCTTCATATGAAACCAGTGTTCTATTGATGTAATAAATGGCTCATTCCCTATTATTCTGATCTTCTTGAGCCAACAGGGCACCTAGAGATGTATCTGTAGCTAAGATGTAAAGAATGAGTGGTTTCCCATGAATAGGAGGCATCAGTATTGGTGGAATTGCAAGGTATTGCTTGATCTGTGTGAGACCTCTATCATAGTCTTTGTTCCACTCATAGGTCACACCTTTATGTAAAGTCTTGGTGAAGGGTTGTGAATTATCAACCAGTTGTGAAATGAAGCACTGGATGGACTGTAATCAACCTTGGAGCCCTCTCATCTGACTGATGTTTCATGGTGGAGGCATTTCCATGATGGCTTGAACTTTTTTTGGATCTACTTCTATGCCCTTCACATAAATGATGTAGCCTAATAGCTTGCCAGAAGTAACACCAAATGCACACTTTTTTGGGTTGAGCCTCAAACTAAATTGTTCCATTTGATCTAGTATAGGACCTAGATTTGCAATATGTGCCTTCTGTTGCATGCTTTTAGCAAAAGTGTCATCCACATAGTCTTCCATCATTTTGTGCATCATGTCATGAAAGATAGTGGTGACAACCCTTTGATATGTAGCTCCAACATTTTTAAGTCCGAAGGGCATGACATTCCAATAGAAAGTTCCCCAAGCACATGTGAAGGCATTTTTCTCTTGATCTTCTAGTGCGATCTTTATATGATTATAACTAGAGAAACCATCCATTAGAAAGTACATTTCATAGCCAATCGTCATGTCCATAATCATGTCAATGTTGGGTAACAGAAAGTCATCTTTAGGACATGCTTTATTTAGGTCCCATAAATTTGTGCAGACTTGAATGGATTTATCATTCTTGGAAACTAGAACAATATTGGAAATCCATTCCACGTAGTCAATGGCTTTGATGAAACCAACTTTGAGGATTTTTTCTAACTCCACCTTGACTAGGAGTGCCACATGTGGATGCATCTTACGAAGCTTTTGTTTAATAGGCTTAATGCCTAGTGTAATAGATAGGTGATACATGATTAGATTAGGATCCAATTCATGCATATCAGAATAGGTCCATGAAAAATTAACTTTCTTGCTTCGAAAGAAACTAGTGAATTCTTCTTTCTCTTATGTAGATAGTGACTATGCCAAATGAATAATTTGAGGTGTAGCTTCCATGCCCAAGTTCACTGGCTGGGTTGGTTCAATTAGCACTGATGATCTTTCTTGAAAATGACTAAGAATCATATCAAGTATCCCATCCTTGGGTGCCTCATAGAGGTTTTCACCCTTGGATACGTGTTTTATTTTTACTTTTTTTGGCTATGACACTGCCACAATGTGGTTTTCACCATCAGAGCACCTATTCTCTTTTCTTTTAATTTTTTGACTGAAATACTTGATATCGGCTTCAATCATGTTGACACTATTTTCACTAGTGGAGAACATTATAGGTTTGACAACGTTGAGGTAACAGGAAAGAGTATAGTCATTCTAGAATGTAAGGACTTCACTAGATGGGGAGGGAGAGTTCCATTTGATGAGCTCAGGATGATGGAGTGAAAGAGAAGTGATTGGTTCAAGTGCATTCCCAGTATAGTCATCGAAAGTGTGGACAAGAAAGTTGAGACCTAAAGAAATCTCATCTAGAGGTGTGTTCGAGTCCCTTTGAGACCTCACATTGGAAGTAGAGGGTATGTTAGCATTAGTGGGATCACACTCAGTTGTCCTAACACTAGACCCTTCACCTACTTTGAGAAGGTTTTCATACACATGAATAGCATCTATATCTTTATCAAAAGTTTCATCAAACAAAGAGTCAAACTCATACTCATGCGAGTCAGTGATGCATGATATAGTAATTCCATCAACACTTGTTGTACCATCTGACTCATTTTCATTTGTTGTGGTATTGATGGTTTTCTGGTTTTGTTCTTTCTTGAACTTCTCTTGAAAGGATGATGGCATATACAACTCACCTGGATAATCAAGATTAGTATTTTGCATTTTCCTCAACCACTCATATGTTAGTGGAGTAACCGAGGTAGTGTCATCAGAATCACTGCTAGTCTTTTTTGTACTGATTGTGTGATAAAATGTTGATACACTTCTATGAGTCATTATATCCAAGATTTCTCAAGAATGAGATCTCAAATGGTGACTCATACCTCTCTATTCATGGAGTGCAAGGGTTTATGATGAAGACCCTCAGATTATACCTAGTTTGTGCCTATGCAAGTACACCATAAAATAAAAGATTCAAAGAGGAAAAGAAAGAATGCTAGTCTCCATGATCATCAAGTATGCATGAAAATGAAAATGGAAGCTATTCCATATGATAAAAATGCATGAAACCAAAGTAATCTATGAAAGGAAATGCTTATGCAAGATTATTCTATGAAAGGAAATATGAATCTAATCTAATATGCAAGTGCAATATTAATCTAAATGGATTTCCATAGGGCATGAAAGAAGAAGACAAGAAAAGAGAAGTTGCAATATCCAAGCTCAAGTGCTCAAGAATCTTCTCCAAAACTGCTCTCCAAACCTGCAGCATAACAATACAAAAATCTTCTATATCTTGTCTAACCTAAAATGAGAAGGATGGGCTCCTTTTAAAGGAAAATGGATGGTCAAGATTAAGAGGCAAACAGAAATGAGCAATGGTGGAGATTAAATCTTGGTTGATCCATGTGTTCAAGATTCTTTAAGAGGCAAAAGGATGAAAAAGGTCCACCACTTAAAAGTATGTGCATTCAAAGTGGAGAGAAAAGGGGATTTATTTATTTATTTATTTCCTTTTTCAACACAAACAGATATTTAAATGGGGATTTTATTAAAAGAGGAATTTTATTTTAAAAAGATAATTTTATTTAATTAAAAGGGAAGTTTTCTTTTAATTAAATAAGGCTTAGGATAAAATGATCAAACCTTAGGAAAATATTAAAATAATCAAATTAATTATGATTTGATCAAGGAAATTGATTTAAATTGAAAATATTGCACGACATTGATTCAGGAAATTGATAAATTGATGAATGGGGGCCCAAAGTCTAGGTGACCATTTTAGGGTGCATACATTTTCCCCTCTTTGACTAATGTGTGATCTTCATGGGAACACATGTAGTCAAAGAATGAAGTTGAAATGTGAGATCGATTTGGGATCACAAAACAACCCAGACGTGTGATCGACAGATGGGAACACATCAGGACAAAGATAAGCTGATTGAAAAAGACAAGGCCAACACCACTATAAATAGGTAATTGTCAAGTCTCAAGCAAGGTTTCCCCAAGTGAAGCAATTGGTAGGATTGATAAAGCTGAATCAAGGATTGAAGTTTGATAGGTATTTCCCTGTCATGATCGAAATCAAAATGAGATAGAGGAGAAATAGTAAATTGATAAATTTGATCAAATCAAACTAAAGATAAGGTTCTTGATGTAAGATGAAAGATATAAGGATCCCATAACCAAGATAAATAATCAAGCTTAAAATATTATGCCCCAAGGTTGAATTAGAAGAAAAAAAGTGGGGTGAAAGAAAATGGAAGATAAAAGTTTGGAAGAGGTGAAAAGAAATGAAGAGAAGAAAGAGAATTTGCCTCAAAATCAATCAATTGTTTAAGATAGAAAATTTTGATTGAGATCACAAAAGAAAATAAGGAAATGAAGATCAAAATGTGATCATAGTTGATTAAAAGTCCAAAAGAAAGATGAAGGAAAACCCTCTTAAACTCATAATGCAACCTAAAAGTGCAAATTAACATGAAGTCTAACAATGCAAGCTACATGAAAATGCAAAGGTGTACTTGCAATAGAGAAACTATAACATAGGATTTTGTGTTCATCATTCATTAGAGAATGTTAAGGAACTTATTTTCATCACTGGGCCATTATTAACAGACATCAAAAAATCACACAATCATCACTAGTCACAAGCACAACTATGAATATATGAATGTGATTTATATCAGATTGGAATGTGGAAAGATTCTAACATAAGCATCAAAGACATAAAGGTGAAGATGACTTCGATGTTAGCTTACCCAATTTAATATAGAAAAACCATGCTTGCATCAAGGCATAGATGTCAGGATCACTATAAGAATGGTTGTGCAAAAATAGTCAAGGATGATGCCTCAAATCTCCTAAGTGTTTCAAGGGAACAATAATAGACACTCCAAAGTTTCAAGACCACACCCACATGCCCCATGCCCCATGCCCCAAGTCCTCTAGCTATGCACCCTGGAGAGACTTCTTAGACAAGGACACTCAACGAAAATCAATAACAATCATCACATAAAGAAAAGATCATGACATAGCTCAAGCATTAAGTGTTGTGTTTAAAAATTTAAATGTGTTAACTGATACTGAGTTCCAAGGACAAGGATCAAATGCTTGCAAGCAGGTAAGATCATGTGATGAAACTAGTTAAGACCAAACCAATAAGTTTTGAAAAACACTCGATGTCAAGGGTTGTGTTGAAAAACATAGTTGGGGTGGTGTTGCAAAACACCATTTGCGAGGTGTCCTAAAGACTAATGCATCCAAGAGACCAAATCCAACATAGTTATGCCCCCTAGACAAAGACAAAGACCAATTCCAAACCAAGGCAACAAGGACAAGGCATGATGGAGAAAGGCTAAGTGTCGAGGACGCGTGCTAAGAAACAAGGGGTGCAAATGCCTCAACTAGCACCCATTTCTAGGTTTTCACCACTTGGATTTTATTGCAATTTTTCATTTTTTTAGGACTTTTTATAATTTTTTTGTATTTTTGCTACAAAGGCACCTGTTTCCAGGTTTTCACCAAGGCACTTTTTCTATTTTTTAAATTTTTAAATTTTTTTTACTTTTTTTGGTATTTTTGGAATATATAATTTTTTTGAGATACATCAAAGCACCTATTGCTAGGTTTTCACTAAGATGATCATTTTTTCAAGACATTTTCCATTTTTTTAGAATTTTTAACAATATACCATTTTTTTGGATTTTTTCAAGATCAATAAGTATGTACAAAAGATGCCCCCAGACAAAATGGGCATCATGGATAGAACTTCTTTAGGTGCAAGACATTGATAGGATCAAGGAGCTTCTCTCCCTCTTTAGTAGATAATAAATAAGAACCTATCCCAAAAGCTACTGTAATGATGTAAGGTCCAAGCCAATTAGGTTCAAATTTTCCCTTTTGATCTCTATGATGTTGGTTCTTAGGGTTTTCATGTAGGAAAAGATCTCCCACTTGGAATTCTCTAGGGAGAACCTTTTTTTTGAAGGTCTTGGACATACACTTTTGATAAATCCTCATATGGTCAAATGATGCTTGACGTTTCTCATCTAGAAGTTCTAACTCTCGAAGTCTCATGGAATGGTAGTCTTCATCTATAACTAGACCTTTGAGGGAAACTCTAAGTGAAGGAATCTCAACCTCTAAAGGTAACACTACTTTAGCACCATATGTAAGGGCAAAAGGAGTATCCCCAGTAGCAGTATGAATACTCGTTCTATAGGCCCATAAAGCCAAATTTATCTATAAATGCCAATCTCTACCATTCTTACAAACTATTTTATGTAGGATTTTAAGAATGGTTTTGTTTGATGCCTCTGCTTGACCATTTCCTTGCAGGAAGTAAATGGAGGACCAATGTTGTTTAATCTTGAATTTCTTGAAGAGTTGTTTAAGGTCCTTATTTTTGAACTGGCCTCCATTGTTAGTGATAATCTCAGAATGCATGCCATATCAAAAAATAATATAGTTCAAAATGAATAGAGAGATTGTCTTTCCCAAGGGAACAAAAAGTGGGACAACTTCTACCCATTTAGTGAAGTAATCAATATTAGTGATAATAAACTTGTATCCACCTGATGAGTTGGGATGAATCTACCCAACAAGGTCAAAGGCCCAGCACTGAAATGGCCAATGAGATATAGAAGGAATGAGCTCCCTTCCTGAAGCATGTATCAGGTTACCATGTTTTTGACACTTTTCACATGACTTTGCAAAAGCTACTACATCAATTTGCATCGTAGGCCAATAGTACCCCATCCTAAGAAACCTTCAGGCTATGGAAAGACCATTGGAATGTCCCCCATAGATGCCCTCATGAATGTCAACTAACACTTGGTTGTATTCTTCCTTTTATAAGATTCTAAGAAGTGTTCCATCTAGACACCTCCTATAAAAATCACTAGAGATATGGGTATGGTGAGAGGCATTTCGAGTAAGGTTTCTGTATTTCGATCGGTTAAAGGTTTCAGGGATAATGTCATCATGAAGGTATGAGTAAATGGCACCATAATGGGATGACTCATGGTTGACTAGGGTACATATAACATGACTTTCTTGGGATTCATAGATAGGGTGATGTAGCTCTTCCACTAGGAATTCAAATCTTGATTCATGTTTCTCTAACTGAAGGAGTGAAGCAAGTGTAGCCATAGCATCAATTGCTTTGTTTCTTGCTTTAGGGATTTGTTGAAATGTGACAAATGTGAAGTATCATTTCAAGGAATCAACCATTTTCTTGTAAGGTACTAGTTTCTCATCTTTTTTTTGATATTCTTCATTGACTTGGTTGATTATCAGCTGTGAATCCCCAAAGATGTGTAATTCTATGATTCTCCATTATATAGCCATCTTAAGTCCATTTGTTAAAACTTCATACTCAGCAATGTTGTTTGTACATGGTAACAATAGCTTGTAAGACTTAGGAATTGTGTACCCATGAGGAGAAACAAACAACACACTAGCTCCTGAACCATTTTGCATAAAAGATCCATCAAAGAACATCTTCCATGTTCTTTTAGTCATATACATGAGATTCTCATCTGGAAAGTCAACTTGAATAGGTGTACTATCTCTAATTGGGAAATCAACCAATTTGATCTACTATAGCTTGTCCTTTGATTGCTTTATGTTCAATGTACTCTATGTCAAACTTAGAAAGGATTATAATCCATTTAGAAAGTCTACCTATGAGGACAGCCTTACCAAGTAAATACTTGAGTGGATTTATTTTTGCTATGAGATGTATTGTATGCACAAGCATGTAATGTCACAACTTTTGGGAAGAAAAAACAATTGCAAGGCAAGCTTTCTCAATGCTAGTGTAGTTAACCTCATATGAAACAAGAGTACAACTAATGTAGTATATTTCTCTTTCTTTCCCATGTTCATCAAGTTGAGCTAGTAATGCCCCCAAGGAAGATTTTGTTGCTGAAACATATAGAATAAGTGGTTTCCTTAGGATAGGAGGCATTAAAATAGGGGGATTTGCCAAGTATTTCTTGATTTGATCTATGGTCTTTTGACAATCCTCATTCCAAACACATTTGACTCCTTTGTGTAAGTTCTTGTTGAAAGGTTGAGCTCTATCTTCCAACTGTGAAATGAACCTCCTTATGGATTGAAGACATCCTTGAAGACTCCTCATTTGACTAATGTTTTTAGGAGGTAGAAAATCTATGATTGCTTGGATTTTTTTAGGGTCTACCTCTATTCCTTTTGCTAAAATGATGAAACCTAGTAGTTTTCCAGAGGTGACACCAAATGCACACTTCTTAGGATTTAACCTTAATTGAAATTTTTCCATGCAATCTAGAATGACTTCTAAATCATCTAAGTGTGTGTCTCTTTTCTTAGACTTGGCCAAAGTGTCATCCACATAATCTTCCATATTTTTATGCATCATGTCATGAAAAATGGTTGTCATAGCTCATTGATAGGTGGCTCCTACATTCTTTAATCCAAAAGGCATAACATTCCAACAATAGGTATCCCATGCACAAGTGAATGAAATATTTTCTTAATCTTCAGGAGCTATCTTAATTTGATTATATCTAGAAAAACCATCCATCAAGGAATAAATGTCATAAAGGCATAACATTCCAACAATAGGTATCCCATGCACAAGTGAATGCAATATTTTCTCAATCTTCAGGAGCTATCTTAATTTGATTATATCCAAAAAAACCATCCATCAAGGAATAAATCACATAACCCACAGTCATGTCCACTATCATGTCTATATTGGGAAGTGGAAAATCATCCTTTGGGCATGCTTTATTGACATCTCTAAAATCTTTGCAAATTTGAATGGATTTGTCATGTTTGGAAACTGGTACAATGTTTGATATCCACTCAGCATAGTCAATAGCTCTTATGAATCTTGCATGAAGGAGTTTCTCTAATTCTACTTGACTAGAAGAGCTATGTGAGTATGTATCTTTCTCAATTTCTATTTAACTGGTTTGACACCTGGAGCTATGGACAAGTGATGCATGATAAGATTAGTGTCCAACCCTGGCATATTTAAATAAGTCCATGCAAATTTGATCTTCTTTCTCTGTAAGAACTTTGTGTAGACTTCCTTTTCTTGTGGTGACAAGGACTAAGCCAAATGTACTATTTGTGGAGCCTCATCTGTACCCAAATTGACTGCTTGTGTTGGCTCAATAAGCATTGAAGATCTATCTTGAATGTAGCTAGGGAGATGATCAAGTACCTCATGCTTAGGCACCTCAAAGAGATTTTCACCCTTGGATATGTCATTTATTTTTACTATTTTTTATTCTAACACCGCCACACAGTGGTTTTCACCATCATAATTCTTATTCTTTTTTTCTTTTCTTTTTATTTTGTGACTAAGGTACTTAATATCTAGCTCTGTCATGCTGGTAGCTGGTTCACTAGTGGAAGAGACTACAAGTTCAATGGCATTCAAGTAACAGGTTATCTCATAGTAATTTTGGAAAGTTAAGAGCTTAGGTTCTTGATAGCATTGGGACCAATCAATGAGGTAAGGATGAGCAAGAGGTAAGTCAATGACTAGTTCAAAGTTATGAATGTGAATGATATCATCTTTGGTGACTGAAGAGTCAGAGTCTCTCAAGTATCCTTCTAAGCTACTCAAATCAGGATTCATCCTAACAAGTGAAGAATAATCCACTAAGGCAATATGTGGGTTCAAGTCCTCTAATCCTACATGTGACTCGTCAGCTACCTCAAGTTGAGAACTATAAGTGTGGATGAGATCAACATCCATGTCAACTATGGAAGAGTCTGAGAGAGAGTGCCATTCATACTCGTGTGAATCTATTTTTGAATCTTGACTAGGATGTTTATACCATGAAAGTTTAGGACATCTTGATGTGGAAGCTCTAATGTCATCAAGGGTAACATTTCTCTCCATCAAATGAACAATATTATTTCATTGACATTCTCTATTAGGATCTTCTACATGTGATTCTTCTTATTCTAAGTTCGCAACTATCACATGATAAATTGGATTATTTGAGTCTCCCCAAAGGATATTAGTGGAAGGGACCCAATATTTACATGTATCTTTTTGATTTGTCAAATTAGGCATGTATTTTGGTTTATCTTCACTATCCAACTCATCAAGGATGGGAGAAATGTTTTTTTCATGATTCGTAAATCCTAGGCCAACCATCTTCTTAGACCTGTGTCCAAAAAGAGCATGATTAAGAGGTTTAGCTCTAGCATCCAATCTGTGACTAAGAGGGCCATGTCTAGGATAACCCATCTATTTGACAAAAGTATACCCTCTTCCATAAGCCTTAGGAGAGGGAGAGAAGTTCTCATTATGCATGTATTTTTCTTCTCTATAAATCTAGTCTTTAACATCCACCTCTTCTTTCTCATCTTGAATAGGCATTAAGGACTCTATAAATGTGCCAAATAAAGTCATAGTTGAAGATGAAGGTCTCACTTCCTGTGAAGGATTTCTATAAGATCTAGGTGAAACTGGAAGCTTTGTGAGGGAGTTGAGCTGATACCCTCCCATGCCAAGGTCTACTGACTTAAGCTTTTCTTTACATTCTACTAAGGTCACATTGAAATCTTCTACTTCTCTATTGAGGGGAACATGAGCATTTGCTGAAATTGAGTTGACAAATAAAGTGCTATCCCCAGGTATGCAAATCTCTACTCCATTGTAGGGGAACTTAACACACTGATGATAGCTAGATGGCACTACTTGCATATCATGAATCCATGGTCTACCAAGTAAGATATTGTATGCCAGAGGACCATCATCAATAATTTGAAACAAAATATCCTTCTCAATAGGGCCAATTCTAATAGGAAGGATGGCCAATCCTTTGGAACTTCTTTCTACCTCATCATAGGCTTTGATTGTGATCTTCTTTCTAGTATCTATGACTTGTTCAGAATAACCCAATGTCTTTAAAAGACTGAAGAAACAAATATTAAGCTCAACACCCCCATCTATCAACACACACCTAATATAGGGTTTTTGGGTCATGACTTCAATATGAAGAGCAAGATTGTGTGGGTGGCTCAAAGTTTTGTCATCATCCTCTGAAAAGGTAAGGTAATGAGGGCTGGCAATATGGTTAACCATGTTTTGGAATTGATCAACATCTAAGCTGTTAGGGACATTCATTGCATGTAAAGCATCCTCAAGAACTTTCTTGTGTCTCAGGGACAACTCTAGGAGCTCAAAGATCAAAATTTGAGCTGGGGTTCTCTACAACTAATCAACAAGATTATAGCTCAACTTGGGATTCATAGCTGGTTTTGAGGTGACATTCTTGGATGTCACTTTCTTTGGTTTACTGGGTTGACTTGAACCAGGCCCTCTAATGACAATGAGACCTTGACTTCGTGTGACGACATTGAGAGCTTGGGACCCCTTAGCACTACAACAGGTTCTTCATCAAAAATAGGAGGAGAGTCCATGTCTAGATCATAACCATAGGGATCTTTATTTCTCATTATGTTGATATTTTCCTCTACAACTTCAAGCATGTTGACAACATTTTCCGCAACTGTGTAAGTGTAATTGATCTCAACCTTGCTATTCTTAGGTTTAGATGTTTCCCCCTTCTAATACTTGGGCAAAGGCTCTTTGAATGCCTTATGATTAGCATTGGTGTTCAATCCATCTACCTTAAGTTTTCCACCCTCAATGAGATCTTGGATGATATGCTTAAGTTTCCAACAGTTCTCAATATCATGTCCAACACCATTATGAAATTTGTAGAAGGCTTTCTCATCCCACCAATGTGGCTTAACATTAGGTATGTAATGCTTTGTGGGATCTTGAGGATGTTCAAGGTTATTAGAAATGAGTGTTTTGAAGACATCCTCATATGAATCACCAAGTTTCAAAAATTGACGCCTCTCTTTCTTAGGCTTATCTTGGTATCTTGGCTTGCTTTCTTGTTGATGAGATGTGTTGAGCCTCATTTCTTGAACATCACTAGACAAGTGAAGAACAACTTGATCCTTGGGTTGAGAAGAGTCCACAAATCCATCATTGACCATCTGTTTATTCCTATTCCAATGTGAGTTCTTTCCTTTATCCTTATTAGAGTTGTTATTTTGACCATTGTTGTTATTTTTGTTGTTGTCCAAAATTCCTTTTTCTTTTAAAGCATCCTTAATTCTACATGCGGTTTCAACCATGGCATCAAAGGAATCAAAAACCATCTTCTGAACTTCATACCGCATTTTGGGAACCAATTTGCTAACAAGGATGTCAATGTTCTCATCTTCAAGAATGGTCCTAGAGTAGCGAGAGCATTGTCATCTCCACCTTTGCAAGAGAGTGACAAAGGATTCCCCTTGATGTTTCATTAAGTTTCATAAGTCCAACATGGTGACATAAATCGAAAGGTTGTATGCAAAGTGTTGGACAAATCTATGGACAAGCTCTTTGAAAGTTTTGATAGGGGGAGTTATGTTGGTGAACCATTCCATTTCTTGACCCTTAAGACTTCTTGGGAACAATCTCATAAGGTACGAGTCATCTTGATGGAACTCAAAACTCATAATATAAAACTACCACACATGATCATGTGGATCTTCATTACCATCATACTTGTCATATGGAGGGATCTCAACCTTTCTAGGAAAGTCTTTCATGCTCACACTCTTGTCAAAAGGATTAGGAAAAATTGAATCAAGAAAGAATTCACTCTTGGGTGCCAACATATTTTCCATCATACGCTTAAGTTGTTTGACCTCTTCTTCTTGGGATGGACCTTGCTTCTTGATCTTCTTGTCTACATCAAAGTTGTAGGGGACCCTAGCACCCTTGTTGATCAAAATCTCTAGAAACTTGTCTTTTTTTTGCTCCAAGTATCTCTCCACATACTATTGGAAGAGTGGTTCTTGTTGTATCTTCATGAAATCTTGGGAGTTGAGGTCAAAACTTGAGCTACTACCCCCATATTATGAACCATGGTGAGCACATTGGGTTAGAATAACTAAGAGGGGGTGAATCAATTATCTAGTGTCCCAAACCAAAATGTATAATCCAAAACAAATTCTTCAACTTCTGCTACTTGATAAACATGAAATACTATCACTGTCTGAGCTTTTACCGATTATCAGTCTAAAACTTATACTAGTTACCGATCAAATCTAACATGTAATATGCAAAGTATGATAATAAGAAAAATATCACAATCAACACATAACACAAGAGATTTAATGTGGAAACCCTGTGAAGGGAAAAACCACCTGGGACCAGCAACCAAAAAATGTTCACTCTTCTGAAGTGAGGTTGGTGAAGACCCAACCTTGTTAAAGGTTACAAACACACTATTAGGTGTGACCTTGTTAAAGGATTTTAGACTAGAAGTTATCGTCCAACCAGTAGTCACCCTAGGGTTGATAGGATAACAATGTTCACTCTATGAATGAAACATCAAAAGACTTTCATAGTCCACTTGGTTAAGAGATTTGACTGTGTACAATGGTTAAATATGTAACAGTAGATGATCTACCTTGAAACAACTTCAATTGTAGTTTACAGATCAATGTTAAGCTCATTCATATCTTTTTGATCAATATATCATTTCAGATTCAATACAATATCAACTTATTGTCCATCGATAATTACTCTTTGTAGCTCAGTAATTGTTTTGCAGTTTGGTTCTTATTAACTAGTATGATCAGAATGTGATAATTTTGCAATATCCTCTTCTTTCGGTGTCATTTCAAAAATGAAACCAATGCCTCTTATATAGATGAGTAAATCATTTTCTTTTTGTCCATCATATTTTGTCGCTTAATCATATCCATAGATTTTTCCACTTTATCCTCCTTCGGCTGATGTGTCAGTAACACGTTTCAATTTGCTCCATTAGATCTTCCTTGAATTATGTTAGCTGTTGATCTTCATAACAAACCTTATCTATTACCTTGATTTCATACATTTTCTAGCTCATCAATTTATCAGCTAAGCTAATCATTTAATTCCTTTATGTTCTACTCGGTTAACAAAGAAATGCATTGGTGAACACAAGCTCGATTAACACTATGCTTGGTATACACTACACTCTGTCAATGTATACTGAAATGCTTCATTTATCGACAACATTACTTTGTGTCTTTAAGCTCTCTTCTTCATCATAGATGAATGCAACATAATAAAGTTGATATCATCAAGTCATAGACTCATCAACAAGTTACTTAGTGTATTGCTTATCCTCATCTGACATATACATCTTCCTCATGTAGATATTTTTGTTCTTCATCCCTTTCACCTTTCTTCAGATATGTTGGTATAGTAACTTACAAGATAAGTATTGTAAAGCTAGTTGACATCAATGACAACATAATACTGATTTAGTCATCTTGCATATCTAATCAACAACTCTTTAGTAATCTTAAATTAAAGATTCTTCATTCAGGTTCTAAATCAGTTGTAGTTCATCAATATCTCCCTTTGGGATTAATGGCAACTCAAGTAATATGAAATGTACCATACACATACCAAACATGTATTCTACAACTCTGTGAAATTTTTTTGTACAAGCTCTCCCTAGCTTAATATGTTTAATCACTACGTTACTAAACAACATTAAAAAAAAAAAATGTAGCTTTGTCATTCTATAGATATAATATTTTTAGCTCTCAGGTTCCTGTTCCTGTTCACTGTGACTAATCTTCAATGTTCTGTTTCTTTCTTTCAGATTATCTCTCCCTTAGATAGTTCTCATTGGTGCACGTTTAACTTTTCCTTTCATATTATTTATCTCTCCCTTTGACAACAATGCCAAAGAAACAAATAAATAATCAGCTCTGTAGTAGCTAAGTAACTCTTTGTTGTCAAATATAGTCTCTATATCTTTGTATACGGATATCCAAATCTGTTTCAATTCTCCAACCTTAATCACAACCTTGAACATTATCCAAAGTGTGAACTATGCTACATCAATAGGTGTGATCTTCTGATAAGTTTAAGCTGATGCAACATCCAGATCACATTAGTGATCGATAGACAGGGGACAGACCCCAAGTCTAGTCCTCAAGTATTCAAAAGTGTCCTTTGATAGAGGCTTTGTAAAGATATCTACAAGTTGTTCTTTAGATGTAACAAATTCTAACTTCACTTTCTTCTCTTGTACTTGTTCTCTTAAGTAGTGATACTTAATTGATATATGCTTTGTCTTAGAGTGCATCACTAGATTCTTTGAAATATTAATAGCACTTGTGTTGTCACAGTATATAATCATTGGGTCAGTGATTACCTCATTCATTCCTTCCAACACTTTCTTGATATATGAAATGTTTGAGCAATTAGTAGCAGCAGCAACATACTCTACTTCAGCTATAGACTGAGAAATACAAGCTTGCTTTTTACTTGTCCAGGTTACAAGTCTTTCACCAAAGAAAAATGCTCCTCTAACGGTGCTTTTTTTGTCATCCACATTTCTAGCCCAATCAGTGTTAGTATAGACCTTCAATTCAAACTTACCTTCCTTAGGATACCATAATCCATAATCCTCTATCTTTTTCAAGTATCTTAAGATCCTTTTAGTAGAAATCATGTGTGATTCTCTAGGGTTAGTAGAATATCTAGCAACAATTCCCACAACATGTGCTATATCTGGTCGACTGTGAACTACATATTAGCTTACCAATCATGGATCAGTAAAGTGTCTGGTTTACCTCTATAGTTTCATCTTCCTTTGTCAATTTACTTCCAGTAGTCATTGGTGTTCTTACAGGTTTAGCATTTTCCATGCCAAATGTCTTCAAGACTTCCTTTGTGTACTTAGACTGTGAGATAAATATCCCATCACTTTGTTGAATCACTTGTAGTCCTAGAAAGAATTTAATCTCTCTGAACATAGACATCTCAAATTATTTTCTCATCTCATCAACAAAAGATTTACATACATGATCTTGACCTCCAAAAATAATATCATCAGTATCACCTTTCATGTACAAATTATTGTTCTCACTAGTTCTTACAAATCCAATACTTAACAAGTATGCAATCTTTCATACCATGCTCTTGGTGCTTGCTTCAAACCATATAAAGCTTTATGTAATCTACATACCATGTCTTTGTTGTCTAGATCAATGAATCCTTCAGGTTATTTTATGTAGACCTCTTCTTCAAGTATACCATTCAGAAATGGTGACTTCACATCCATTTGATAAACTCTGAATTTCTTGTGTGTAGCATATGCAAGTAGCATTCTAATTCCTTCCAATCTAGCAATAGGTGCAAATGTCTCACCATAGTCAATGCCTTCTTCCTATGCATATCCCTTGCATACCAATCTAGCTTTATTTCTTGTCACCTCACCATTTTCATTCTGTTTGTTCTTGAATATCCACTTAGTACTGATAACATTTTTATCTTTAGGTTAGGGTACTAAGGACCAAGCTTTGTTCTTCTCTATTTGTTCTATCTCCTCTTTCATTGCATTATCCCATTCTTCATTTTCTAGTGCAACTTTCAAATTTTTTGGTTCAAATTCACAAACTAAACATGTACCTTGTCTTTCTTTGCTTCTTGTCTACATGCTAGCTTGTCTGTCTACAATAATTTATGTCTCAGGATGATGTGTTTTGACAAAACTAGCTAGCACTCAGTTTCTTCTTTCTTGTTCATCCTGTTCAGGTTCATGTGCTTGCTCGGTAGCTCCATCTTATTCATCAGTTTCCCTTTCCTGTTTCTTGGGGTTATTTTCCTGCTGACCAGTTATCATAGGTTGAGATTTCGGTAGATAATCAGGATGTTCAATGTAAGTGAATCTACCATAGTCTTCTGGTTCTCTTCTTCTTTCTTCTATGTTTTTGTTGTCAAACTCATCAACATGGACATTAGTACTTTCAATTATCTTATTTGTAACCTATTCAGACATTTGTATGCTTTACTCTTAGTAGAATATCCCAAGAATATTCCTTCATCACCTTTTGAATCAAATTTCCCATTTCTCTCATCTTTCAAAATAAAACATTTGCTTCCAAAAATCCTGAAATAAATTACAGTAGGTTTGTATCCAAACCATAGCTCATAAGGTGTCTGGTTGGTGTCCTTCTTTAGTTGTACTCTGTTAAGCACATATACAATTGTGCTGATAGCTTCCCTCCTATATGTTTCAGAAATATTCTTTTGTAGCATTACTATTATTGCATAGTCAATTATTGACCTATTCCTTCTTTTAGTAATCCTATTTTGCTGAGGTGTCCTTGGTGCATAGACCTATCTTTTGATACCATTCTCATTACAGAAATTAGTAAATTCATCAGAAATAAATTCACCTCCCCTATCAGATCTTAAGCATTTTAATTCTTTTCTAGTCTCTTTTTCTACCTTTTCCTTATACCACTTAAACATCTTAAATGCTTTAGATTTTCTTTTAAGAACATAACTATCATTAGTCTAGTATAGTCATCAACAAAAAGAATAAAATATCTATCACCATAATAGCTCTGAGTTCTTATAGGACCACATAGGTTGGTATGAACCAACTCAAGTATCTTCTTTTCTGAATAGTCTTTTCTCTTAAAACTAGACTTAGTCATCTTACCTTTCTGACATTTATGACACATAGCATGATCTAGTTTTAACAAGTCAGGTAACCCTATAACTCTTTTCTTCTTACTAATCTTGATCATATTGTAAAATTTTACATGACATAACCTCTTATGCCACAACCATGCATCTTCATCCTTCATTAATAAACAAGAAGAATGATCAATATCAAGATAAAATAGATTACCTCTGGATTGTGTACCAATTCCGACAAGTCTTCCTCCATCATCATAGATTTTTGCCTTCCTGCTCTCAAAAGCAAGTCAGTGGCCTGAGTTATTCAGCTATGCCACACTTAACAAATTATAGTTAAGTCCATCTACCTAATATGCATTTTCATATTTTATTTTGTCATTAATCATTAGTGAACCTTTACCTCTCACCATAAGAGGTGCATCATTTCCCATCCTAACAGATCCTCCATCATATTCATCAAGTAGATCAAATTTCTCTATATCACCAGTCATATGATGTATACAGCCACTGTCTATGATCCATGTATCATTTTTTCTTACTTTAGAGATCGGTGTTGTTTCTTCATATTTCTCTTCTTCCTCTGAGTCATCTTTCATAGCAACAAATACTACTTCTACATCATCATCGGTATCAAATTTAGATTCAAATTCTTCGGCTATGTAATATACCTTTTTCCCTTTTTCATAGCTATCTTGGTTATCTCTGTTGTTGTATTGGTAGCCTCTATTAACTCTTCTCCCATAGCTTCCTTCAGATCAGTCTTTGGATTTATCATCATCTTTCTTATTCAGACATCTAGCAGCGATGTGGCCAACTTCTTTACAATTAAACATGCTAAAGGTAGTTTACCTCTGTACCTTCCTTTACCTTTGGGCAATCTTCTGGCCATAAGAGCTTCAAGCTCATCAAGCTCATCATCGGTGTCACTATTACTATCATTATTATTACTATTCCTGCTACTAGGCTTACCAATCTTTAAAGAAGTCATGAAAGTGGATTCAATAGATGGTACAACACTATTGTTAAAGTTATTTAATTCAAAGGTTGTAAGCTTATCGATCAATGTGTCAAGAGTAAGGTTTGATGTAGCTCTTGTTTCATGAATTGCAGAGATCCTGATTGCATAAATTGGTAGTAAAATTTTGAGAATCTTGCTTATCATTGTTTCATCCTCAATAACTCCATCTGATGCTCTAATAGCATGTACTACCTCTTTTAGTCTATTTGTGTATTGCACAATGTTCTCACCTTCTTTCATCTTCATATCATCAAAGTGACCTCTTAGACTTTTTTCTATGGCTCTCTTAACATTCAAATCTCCACTGTATATTAGAGTCAGTTTATCCCACATGGCTTTGGTAGTAGTGCATCCCTTAACGTCTTCAAATTGGGCATCAGTAAAGGAAGCAGCAAGTTCCATCATAGTAATGTTGTGTTCATGCTCATCTTTTAGTTGATCAAGTGTTAGGGGACCTGGTGTCAATTCAATGTAGCCATTCTTCATCAATTCTTGTGCTGAGTTCCCAATTCCAGATATGTGTAACATCATCTAGCTTTGCCATACTATGAAGTTATCTTTGTTCAGCTTTGGCACTTCCCTCTTATACATCTTGAGACCTTTGTGCTGGAGTTCTTAAAACTCTATTCTAAGCAACCACTGCTCTGATACCAATTGTTAGAATAACTGAGAGGGGAGTGAATCAGTTATCTAGTGTCCCAAATCAAAATGTATAATCCAAAACAAATTCTTCAACTTTTTCTACTCAGTAAACATGAAATGCTATCCCTGTCTGAGCTTTTATTGATTATCAGTCTAAAACTTATACTAGTTACTGATCAAATCTAACATGTAATATGCAAAGTATGATAACAAGAAAAATATCAAAATCAACACATAACACAAGAGATTTAACGTGGAAACCCTATGAAGGGAAAAACCACCTGGGACCGGCAACCCAAAAATGTTCACTCTTGTGAAGTGAGGTCGGTGAAGACCCAACCCTGTTAAAGGTTACAAACACACTGTTAGGTGTGACCTTGTTAGAGGATTTTAGACCATAAGTTATCATCCAACCAGTAGTCACTCTGGGGTTGACAAGATAACAATGTTCACTCTATGAATGAAACATCAAAAGACTTTCATAGTCCACTCGGTTAAAATATTTGACTGTATACAATAGTTAAATATGTAATAGTAGATGATCTACCTTGAAACAACTTCAATTGTAGTTTACAGATCAATGTTCAGCTCATTCATATCTTTCTAATCAATATATCACTTCAGATTCAATACAATATCAACTTACTGTCCATTGGTAATTGCTCTCTGTAGCTTGATAATTGTTCTGCAGTTTGGTTCTTATTAACCAATATGATCAGAATGTGATAATTATGTAGTATCTTCTTCTTCCAACGTCATTTCAAAAATGAAACCAATGTCTCTTATATAGATGAGTAAATCATTTTCTTTTTGTCCATCAGATTTTGCTACTTTATCCTCCTTTGACTGATGTGTCAGTAACACATTTCAATCTACTCCTTTAGATCTTCCTTGAATTATGTTAGTCGTCGATCTTCATAACAAACCTTATCTGTTACCTCAATTTCATACATTTTCTAGCTCATCAATTTATCATCTAAGATAATTATTTAATTCCTTTATGTTCTGCTCGGTTAACAAAGAAATGTGTCAATGAACATAAGCTCAGTTAACACTATGCTTGGTATACACTACACTTCATTGATGTATACTGAAATGCTTCATTTAATGACAACACTACTTTGTGTCTTTCAGCTCTATTCTTCATCATAGATGAATGCAACATAATAAAGTTGATATCATCAAGTCATAGATTCATTAACAAGTTACTCAGTGTATTCCTTATCCTCATCTAACATATACATCTTCCTCGTGTAGATATTTTTGTTCTCCATCTCTTTCACCTTTCTTTAGATATGTTGGTATAGTAACTTACAAGGTAAGTATTGTCAAGCTAGTTGACATCAATGACAACATAATACTGATTTAGTCATCTTGCATATCTAATCAGAAACTCCTCAGTAATCTTAAATTATAGATTCTTCATTTAGGTTTTGAATTAGTTTTAGTTCATCATATTGAGAAGGTTATCTTGAGTTCCTAGGAGGTGTTTTCCTCCTATAATTCTGTTGTTGTGAAGCCCTTCTTCCTCTAGGGCTAGGAGAGCTTGAAGGTGTTCTTGAATATCTTCCACTTTGTGGAGTCTTGGAAGGAGTTGATGGAGGAGATTCATTTCCACCACCAACACACATGTTGTTGTAATGATCAATAAGTTGTTGAGCCAAGAGTCTATCTTTCTCTTCTTGTGCGGCTCTCCTTTCTATTTCCAATAAGGTTTATCTTTTTGACTCTAGGAGTCTAAATTTCTCTTCCTTTGCAGCTTTTTCATCTAGGAAGGCTTTCTTTTCATGCTCAATTCTCTTAATTCTTTCACTTGTGTATCTTGAAGTTGTTTGGAGCGGTGAACTTGGTCTTGAATGTTTAAATAAGTCATTGGTATATGTTGCATTCACATGAGTATCATAAGGTTCATTGTCTTGATTGTCATGTTGTGATTGCTCTTCTTGATAGGATTTCTTCATTTCTCTTTCAGTCCTTTGGTGTGCATCCAAATATCTAGTTGATATAAGGGGCGAGACAGGTCAATTTTCATTAGAGGTACTACCAAATAGAATGATATCTCTATGTCTTTCAAATATGTTGTCAAGACTTCTATCCCTTTCTTCCCTCTCTCTTCAAGTCATTGTGTAACTCATATCCATATATGAATGAGAAGGTGCTAAGGGTGTGCTCAACTCACTAAGGTTTCTCTTGGGATCAAATCAAACTTTTGAGCTGTTCCTAGGGTATTGATCAAAGATAGGCTCTTTTCCCTTACGTTTTTGGCGAGTTTGAACTAAAGGTAATTGGTCAAAGACTATTTGAGGTCATTTTCCTTGATTTACTTGAGACCTTATTGTAACAAACATGAAATAAAAGGTACTAGGTGATAAGATGACCCTAAGAAATGCTGGTACCAAACTAGGATAGTAAAAGCACTCACTTGTCCAAAAGAGAGATGATAAGGTAGAATTTTTGCAATAGGCATAAACCAACACTGCCACAGAGGTGCCCAATGATCGGATAAGTATCCTAACACATATGGATTAGGAGGATGATTTACCCAAGTTATACTTGATTGATTTTGAATTTGGATGGAAAATGAATTGGAAAAGAGATTACTAAGACTCTCCAAGTGTGTTATCAAAGGATCCAAAGGTTGATCTTCTCAACAAGGATGATTTCTAACTTATCGATTCCAAGCAAGGTCACTTGTGAAATCAAAGATTACTAATTCAAGAGGTCAAGACACATGAACCCAAGGTGAAAATAGGCTTCTAATAGTGGGGTAAGTGACCTACTATAATTTAGATTGACCAAGGAAACCAAAAATGATAGGAATCAGCTCACTGATTTGACAAACTAGGGAAAGGTTCGCACAAGAAAGTTCAGGCCTGCGCAAAGAAATGCCAGGGATCGCATGAGAAAATAAAATCTCACATGAGAAAATGCCAGGCTTGCACAAGAATGTGCACAGAGCTAGGCAACAAAATAGGATCAAGACACTTGACAGTAAGTTTGTAAACTCAAGAACTCAGTTTTTGTTCATTTTAAAAGATCAAGCAAACACATCAATCGATTTTTATCATTGGTCAAGCACATAAGACAACAATCAAGGAGTTCAAGAAAACAATTGTCTTCAAATAATGAGCAAGGGGAAAAGAAACCCTACACATGAATAAGAATAGTGACTTAGTATGCTACTCCTTAAAGATTCTACTTGTGTATGTTCTAAAAATATTTTTCCAATCATGCACATAGTCTTAGCAAATAAAAATTTGGTTGCACTAGGGTTCTTAGTAATGGTTTGAGTCTAAAACTTTCACAATCTCAAGAGGGTGAAATCCAATCTAGGCGCACTGGGGTTTTGACACATTCTGATAATTTAATCAATCAGAGATGCTGAGGAGATCTGACAGCCCAACAAGAAACTACACCCATGGAGATTTCTTCCACAAGGACATTTATACAGTGGTTGTTGCTACCATGGTGAAAATGGCTATTACCGCTTGAGATTCCATCCATGTGGTTGACCCAATAAAGGTAATGTCCACTACAATTAACCCTCTCTAAAGTGACTCACAAAAAGGACCACATGGGGACTTGGTTTAGCTTCACGGATATGAGTTTCTAGTACTACCCAAAAAAGGAGTAGAGCATAATCCTCTAGCCTCTTCACTTCACCCAAACATAGAAAGCAAGTTCATTGACATGCTAAGATTGAAACCACCTCACCAAGGTTTGTAATGTCAACAACAATGTCCACCAAGCTCTCTAAGTGGGACTAAGAAAGAATGTACTGATCAATGTTGAGGACTAAACCAAGTAAGACTGTGAGATAATAACAATGTCCTTCCTACCTACAAGGGGCTCTATCATCAAGAAGAGCTTTGCAAGAAACCCACTCTTTCAAGGATACCACAAATAGTGTTCATAGGGCCTAATTACTATGTGAAACATATATGCAAGAAAATGAATCTATGTTCTTTTTAGAGCCCCAAAATTGAAGTGTGATCTATGAAAACAATAAGCACTCAAGCTAGACACATGAGAGATTCATTTTATTCCCAAAATCCAAATGTTATAGATATTATAGAAACTCACCTTAGGTCCAAAGATCTGCAATCCAATGCTATGCTACCTCAACAATAAAAATCAGGGAAATAATCATAGCAAGCATTAAATGTCAGAAAAAAACAAGTAAAAAGTAAATCTCCAATTTTAGGTATCTACTGTCAGAATTTTGCACGAGACAGTACACAAGGCCGCATGAGAAAGTACACAAGCCTGCATGAGAAAATGCCTTTGTCATGCATAGAATTACTAATGCAAGAAAATCCTCATGCAATACAGTGGGAAACCTTGTGCGAGAATCTGTACCAGAGTCGCACGAAAGTTTAGATAGTGCACAAAAATCGTTAGAAAAATAAAATAAAATGATATGAGACAAGAAATGTAATTTTATGCCCCATGGTGGGCACCAAAAATGTGAGGTCTCAAATGGCAATTCATAGATCTCTATTCATGTAGTGCAAGGGTTTATGATGAAGGCCCTCATATTAGACCTAATTTGTGACCATGCAAGTACACCATAAAATGAGAGATTCAAAGAGGAAAAGCAAGAATGCTAGTCTCCATGATCATCAAGTATACATGCAAATGAAAATGGAAGCTATTCTATATGATAATAATGTATGAAAGAAAACTAATCTATGAAAGAAAATACTTATGCAAGATTATTCTATGAAATGAAATATGAATCCAATCTAATATGCAAGTGTAATATTAATCTAAATGGATTGTCATGGGGCATGAAAGAAGAAGACAAGAAAAGAGAAGTTGAAATATCCAAGCTCAAGTGCTCAAGAATCTTCTCTAAAATCACTCTCCAAACCTCCAACATAACAATACAAAATCTTGTATATCCTGTCTAACCTAAAATGACAAGGAGAGGGTGCCTTTTAAAGGAAAATGGATGGTCAAGATTAAGAGGCAAAAAGAAATGGGCAATGGTGGAGATTAAATCTTGGTTGATCCATGTGTTCAAGATTTTTTAAGAGGCAAAAGGATGAAAAATGCCCACCACTTAAAAGTATGTGCATTCAAAGTGGAGAGAAAAAGGGATTTATTTATTTATTTTTATTTTATTTTATTTCCTTTTTCAACACAAAGAGATATTTAAGTGGGGATTTTATTAAAAGAGGAATTTTATTTTAAAAAGATAATTTTATTTAATTAAAATGGAATTTTTCTTTTAATTAAATAAGGCTTAGGATAAAATGATCAAACATTAGGAAAATATTAAAATAATCAAACCTTAGGAAAATATTAAAATAATCAAATTAATTATGATTTGATCAAGGAAATTGATTTAAATTAAAAATATTGCAAGACATTGATTTAGGAAATTGATAAATTGATGAATGGGGGGCCAAAGTCTAGGCAACCATTTTAGGGTGCATACACTGATATGTGGTACAAGATCATCTAGTTCACCAAAGAATGTAGCAAGATCGAGAGGAATGGGATAGGAAAAGATATCTTCGTCAGAGTTGTCCTCTGGATTTGCAACTATGGTAGTGTCTTCAGGGTCTGGCTGGGATATTGGTTCTGGTATAAATTTATTATTCCCTAAATGAAATGGGATTTTCTTGAAGCCTAGACCTATGGTATATTTGGTTTGATGACCTGTGGATTCAATTGGTTCAATAGGCCATTGCCATTCACCCCTATAGGGCCACTCCCTTTATATCCAAAGTGCTTCATGTTAGGAATGAATGAAAATATATGTATGAGGAGATTTTTGTGAGGCATTGAGATATTGTTTGGTATGTTTTAGTGATCATTCTATAGCAGTGGTTGTTGCATTCATGACTTGGATTGTCATTGATGTCAACACAGTGATATTCTGGAATTTAGTAGGAAAGAAGACACAATTTTAGTTGGTGCACATGTTGTATTGCAGATTGGTTTTTGTGTAGTTGGTAGTATGTTAGTTAGTGTGTTCTTAACATATGGTTAAGTGCACAAAAATATTTATATTCATTTGAGAAAGTTATAAGCATTTTGGTGAAAATAGTTTTCTGACAGAGCTCATGTGTAGCGGTTTTTGGAAATCAGTATATATCTTTTAGCTGGATTGGAATTTGTTTTTACATAGTTGCAGGGATGTTGAAGACTCATTTATGATGACATGGTTCATAGTGAAAACTTTGAGGATACATTTGGAGAAAGTTGTAGTACTTGGAAGCTGACAGTTTTATGTGATTTTTGATGTAACGTGTTGAAATAATTATTTTGTAATTGAGGACCGAATCATTTGTAATTATTTGAGTGTGGTATATATAAGAAGGAATGTTTATAGTTTTATTATGTTTGGAATGAGATTATGATGAGATGATGATGGTAATTGTTGTGGATCTATGCAAGAAGTGAAGAAAAGGGCCAGTATTGCAGTGAAGGAAGATTTATGAGTACATAGATCAGAGTTTGTGATCTTGTGTAGTAGAGAGTGTGGTTGTGGTATAGTGAGAAGGAGGTAATCTATTTCATATTATTCTATTGAATAATCTTAAGGTCTTTTGGATAGTGGGTTCATAGATCTTGCCTTGAAGCTATTTGGGCAGTGGGTCCTTCTGTCTTCCATAACTCTTAACTGGGTTAGAATCTTTTAATAGGGATTCATATGTACTAAATGTATTTTATAAGACTCCTAACAGGGTCCATCCTCTAACAAGGAACTTTCATATTAGTACATCATTTTGTGGGCATCATTCCCACCGGGGTTTACTCTTTTCAAGAGGTTCCCTAGTCAACATATCTTGTGTCATTATGAAAATTGTGTATGGTTGATTATCATATTGGATATATTGTTTAAAGCTATTAATAAAGTTGAATAGTTAAAATATCAGATAACTGATTCACCCCCCCCCCCCCCTCTTAGTTATCTTGGGGATCTTTACTTTCTAACAATTAGTATCATAGCATCAGGTCCTTGAAGGAAAAGTTTAACAACTTAAGGAGATCCATGGTGAATTTCAGGAAAGAAAGCCCTAAGTTTGATGGAGTAAATTTTGACAGCTGGAAAGAGAAGATGAAGATACATCTCTTATGTTTAGGACCAGGCTATTGGTTGATTACAAGCAAAGCAAAGATTGTCATTGAGGAAGACAAACTTGAAAGTTGTACTAATGAGGAAAGAGATATCTTTATGTGTAACATACTTGCAAAAGAGGCAATTTTGATAGCACTTCCAAAAAATGAATATAGTCAGGTAAAAGATCTAACTAGAGCTCATGATGTTTGGAAAGCTTTACATGATACTTTTGAAGGAGATGAACATGCTAAGAAAGCTAGGTTACATAATTAGATTTGTGCATTTGAAGATATAAGAATGATGGAAGATGAATCTATTAGAAGCTATATGGGTAGAGTGTCTGAGATTGTTACAGGGATAAAGTCTTGTGGAGGTGTAAAGATAGAGCATGAAGTGATATGGAAGATCTTGAGAACATTAACACCGATATTCAGGTAGAAAACACAGATGATTGAATAAATGATACCTTGCACACAAAACTTTTCAAGAGAAACCCTTCTTGGAAGATTAGAAGTAGCAGAGATGAATCTAAGAATGTCAGGAGAGTTACCTAGAATGGAGATAGCATTCAGTGTTCTTAGCATTAGACCTACATTATCAAGAATCACAAGCGTAAATGGAGATTATGCCAGTAGTAGTAGAACTAGATCTGAAGAAGATAAGAAGATTGAATAAGGTATTGCATTACTTATGAAAAGAGAACCTGATGGTAAGAAAATATTTAAATGTTGGACTTGTCAAGAATATGGTCATTATGCATCTAAATGTCCTAAAAGAGTCAAGAAGTATAGAAACAAATCTAGAAGACCTAAGAAATGTTATTATGTTAATGATGAGGAAATTGAGGCAGGAATTGAGAGACACTTAAGTGATAGTGACAATGATAATGATGACATAAGATTTGTGGCAATTAAAGAAGAAAATACTGAATCAGATACTAAGGAAGAGAAAGCCTTAGTTTCCCAAGTTGAGAATAGAGTAGAATGGATTATAGACAATGGTTGTTCACATCATATGACAGGTGATAAAGGAAAATTCATAAAGTTTAGCAATTATGATGGAGGAGTAGTTAGAGTTGGTAAAATGCAGCTTGTTTAATCAAAGGAATAGGATCTATTAATCTTGATGGAAAGACTAACATTGATGATGTTTACTTTGTTGAAGGATTAAAACATAACTTGTTGAGTGTTGGACAATTAGTTGATAAGGGATATCAAGCTTGGTTTACTGAAAATTCTTGTGTGATTAAGGATAAGGATGGAAATTTGATTGGAAAAGGATCTAGAACCAGAGGTAATGTATTTTAGTTGAATCCTACTAAGATGACATGTTTGATGACTAAAATTGATGATAGTTGGTTATGGCATAGAAGGTTTTGTCATATAAACTTTGATAACATTGTGAAAGTAAGTACTACATTTGTAGTAAGGGATTTACCTAAGATTATGAAGCCTACTAATATGATTTGCAAAGAATGTGTGATGGCTAAACATAAAAGGAGTTCGTTCCCTAGCAAGAAGTTCACATCTACTAAGAAGTTGGAGATCATTCATATAGATTTGAGTGGACCTACAAGAAGTAAAGGATTTCATGGTGAAAGGTACTTTATGATTATTGTTGATGACTTTACAAGAATGATGGGGGTTGCATTCTTGAAAGAAAAGTCTGAGGCACTTGATAAATTTAAGGTTGTTAAGAATAAACTTGAGAATGAATCAGGAATGAGAATTAAGTGTTTAAGATCAGATAGAGGAGGTGAATTTACATCTAAAGAGTTTGATACTTTTTGTGAAATGAATGGTATCAAGAGACAATATTCAGCCCCTAGAACACCTGAACAAAATGGTATTGCAGAAAGAAGAAATAGGTCAGTGACTGAAGCAACTAGAACTATGTTATATGAAAGTGATTTGGCTAAAATATTCTGAAGAGAAGCAATGAACATAGCAGTAGACACAATGAACAGAGTGTAGATAAGAGCAAATACAAACAAGACACCTTATGAATTGTGGTTTGGATACACACCCTTAGTTAAGTATTTTAGAATCTTTGACAACAAATGTTATATTAAGAGAGATGATGATATAGGAAAGTTTGATCCTAGAAGTGATGAAGGAATCTTTCTTGGATATTCTTTGAAAAGTAAAGCTTACAGATGTTATAACAAGAGAACTAAAACTATTGTTGAGAGTGAAAATGTTAGAGTTGATGAGAAATTCAAAATTCAGGAAAGAATGTTTGGTTATGAATCTGATGAAGGTACTAATCTACAGTCTAACAATGAATCTACTAAACAATTTTTTGAGACTAACAGTGAATTGACAAATGAGAACAATGTTGAAGAAAGTGTTGATCAAAATAGAAGAGAAACTACAAATGAGACAAGAGGAGAAACTATGACACCTAATAGGTACACATCAAGACATCATCCTATTGAGTAGATTATTGGAAACTTGGACAGAGGAGTTCTTACTCAGAATAAGGTACATTTATGCTTGATTTCACAAGTTGAACCTAAGACTACTACTAAAGCCTGTGAAGATGAATGTTGGATTAAAGCTATGAGAGAAGAATTAGATCAGATTGAAAGAAAAAAGACATGGGAATTGGTTCCTAGACCTAAGGATAAGAATGTGATTGGAACTAAATGGGTATTCAGAAATAAGATGAATGAGCAAGGAGAAGTAATTAGAAACAAAGCAAGATTGGTATGTAAGGGATATTCACAACAAGAAGGAATCGATTATGAAGAAACCTTTGCTCCTATGGCAAGACTTGAAGCAATGAGAATGTTTTTAGCTTATGCAACATATAAGAAATTCAAGGTATATCAGATGGATGTTAAGTTAGCATTTTTGAATGGTGAGTCGGAAGAAGAAGTCTACATTGAGCAGCCTAAAGGTTTTCCTTTAACTCAAGAAGGAGATATGGTATGTAAACTTAAGAAAGCATTGTATGGATTGAAGCAAGAACCTAGAACTTGGTATGCAAGACTGGACAAGTGTTTACTGAAATTTGGATTTACAAAAGGAACAACAGATAGTAACTTATACATAAAAGAAATTGAAAATGGATTGTTGATTATAGTTATCTTTGTTGATGATATTATTTTTGGAGGAGAAGATGAAGCTAGTGATAGATTTGTAGAAGAAATGAAGATAGAGTTTGAAATGAGTATGATTGGAGAAATGAAATACTTTTTGGGATTGCAGATAACACAAAGCAAGGATGGTATATTTATTAGTTAGACTAAATATCTGAATGACTTACTGAAAAAATTTGGAATGGAAGATTGCAAGCCAGTTGGAACACCTATGGTGATAGGACTTAAATTTTCTAGCAAAGATGAGACAACAGAGGTTGAGCAAAAGAAGTATAGATCTATGATTGGAGGATTGTAGTATTTGACACATAATAGACCAGACATAGCACATTCAGTTGGAATTGTAGCAAGATTTCAAGCAGAACCTAAAGAATCACACTATGCAGCAGTTAAAAGGATACTGAGATATTTGAAAGGAACAATGGATTATGGTTTGTGGTATGATAATTCAGATGATTTCACATTATGTGCATACACTGATGTAGATTGGGGAGGCAGTGTTGATGACAAGAAAAGCTCCAGTGGTGGAGCCTTTTTTCTTGGAGGAAGATTGGTTTCATGGTTAAGTAAAAAGCAGAATTGTATTTCATAAAGCACAGTAGAAGCAGAGTATGTTGCAGTAGAAAACAATTGCAATCAGATAATTTGGATGAAGAAAATGTTGAAAGACATTGGAATAAAGTTTGATGAACCTATTGTCATACATTGTGACAATACAAGTACAGTCAGTAGGTCAAAGAATCTAGTGTTACATTCAAAGACAAAGCATAGAGAGATCAAATATCATGTTGTGAGAGAGAAAGTTGCAGAGAAAGAAATCAGATTGGAGTACATCAGCACCAAAGAATAGATAGCAGACATATTCACTAAGCCTTTACTGAAAGATGCATTTGAGTATTTGAGAGGTATGCTTGGGGTCATTTCCCAACCTTCTCTTGAATAATGATGCAGATGGTTGCATCCATCTAGTGGTTCATGCATCTATCTTTTTTGGGATAGATGATGGTACTTCCTAAGTGGGGGAGTATTTGTATTTGAGCTGAGTCATTGAGGACTCTAGTGTATTGTATTTTTATTTATTTTTTTAAAAGTGTGTATTGACATTGAGCTATTGTTTGACATAGTGATAGATTTTCTATCATTGATGTCAATGGGGGAGAGATTCATGAAAAACATTATGAAATTGTAATGGGAGAGAAAATTTATTGTATTATGGGAGAGAATCATTATTGTATTAGAGAGATCTATAATAGAACAACAATGATTGGATTTTTGGAACATTGGATGTTTTTCATCTATGTTGCCATCAATGCCAATGGGGGAGATTGTTAGGAATGAATGAAAATATATGTATGAGGAGATTTTTGTGAGGCATTGAGATATTGTTTGGTATGTTTTAGTGATCATTCTATAGCAGTGGTTGTTGCATTCATGACTTGGATTGTCATTGATGTCAACACAGTGATATTCTAGAATTTAGCAGGAAAGCAAACAAAGTTTTAGTTGGTGCACATGTTGTATTGCAGATTGGTTTTTGCACAATTGGTAGTATGTTCTTTAGTGTGTTCTTAACCTATGGTTAAGTGCATAAAAATATTTATATTCATTTGAGAAAGTTATAAGCATTTTGGTGAAAATAGTTTTCTGATAGAGCTCCTGTGTAGCGGTTTTTGGAAATCGGTATATATCTTTTAGCTAGATTGGAATTTGTTTTTTTAAAATTACAAGGATGTTGAAGACTCATTGATGATGACATGGTTCATAGTGCAAAATTTGAGGATACATTTGGAGAAAGTTGCAGTACTTGGAAGCTGACAGTTTTATGTGATTTTTGATGTAACGTGTTGAAATAATTATTTTGTAATTGAGGACCGACTCATTTGTAATTATTTGAGTGTGGTATATATAAGAAGGAATGTTTATAGTTGTATTATGGTTGGAATGAGATTGTGATGAGATGATGATGGTAATTGTTGCAGATCTATGCAAGAAGTGAAGAAAAGGGTCAGTATTGCAGTGAAGGAAGATTTGTGAGTACATAGATCAGAGTTTGTGATCTTGTGTAGCAGAGAGTGTGGTTGTGGCATAGTGAGAAGGAGGTAATATATTTCATATTATTCTATTGAATAATATTAAGGTCTTTTGGATAGTGGGTTCAGAGATCTTGCCTCGAAGGTGTTTGGGCAGTGGGTCCTTCTGTCTTCCATAACTCTTAACCGGGTTAGAATCTTTTAACAGGGATTCAAAATCTCCTAATAGGGATTCATATGTACTGAATCTATTTCATAAGACTCCTAACAGGGTCCATCCTCTAATAAGGAACTTTCATATTAGTACATCATTTTGTGGGCATCATTCCCACCAGGGTTTACTATTTTCAAGAGGTTCCCTAGTCAACATATCTTGTGTCATTGTGAAAATTATGTATGGTTATCTTTGTATGGTTGATTATCATATTGGATATATTGTTTAAAGCTATTAATAAAGTTGAATGGTTAAAATATCAGATAACTGATTCACCCCACCCCCCCCCTCTCAGTTATCTTGGGGATCTTTACTTTCTAACACTTCATGATTTTGAAGGCTTCACTGTATGGTTCTTGTTCTAAGTCATGAGTTGGAGTGATTTCCTCAGATGTGTCTTTGTTTCTATAAACCCAAGCTGTAATAGCCATGTCTTCATCCTCATCTTATAGTGGCATTGTGGCCCATACAAAGGAACCATCATAGACTATTTGAGGAGAAATATCAGAAGGTTTATTACTCTTAGAAGGTCTCCCATAGGAGTGCAGAGATGGAGGTAGAGCTGCTAATGACAACATAGGTTTAATCTAATACCCCCCATGCCCATATCTTTGACCCTCAGAGTCTGTTCCATATCTTTAAGTTGGGCATCAAAGAATTTAGTAGACTTTGTGTTGGTTGGGACAAAGCTATCAATAGATTGTGTGAGTGTATTGCAAGAATAGCCCATATTGGTAGGTATTGTTACTTCTACTCTGTGGAATGGGAACTTGATACATTGATGATATGTAGATGGAACTGCATACATTTTTTGAATCCATGGTCTTCCCAATAGTATATTGTATGTAAGGGGAATGTCTAGAACTTGACAGATGACATTCCTCTCAATAGGTCCAACTCGGATTGGCAGCACAATCAGAGCTTTGGATTTTCATTCCTCTTCATCATATGCCTTGATGGTGATCTTATTGTGGGAATCTATGCAATCTTCATCATAGCCTAATTGGGTGAGCGGGTTAGCAGAGAAAATATTACGGCCAACACCATTATCAATGAGGACATGACAAATGCACTTTGGGCCTATCATGACTTCAATATGCAGGGGGGTATTGTGCAGATGGCCCAGCAAATGGTCATCTTCTTTAGAGAAAGATAGATAATGGGGTGAGGTCATCTGACCCACCATGTATTGAAATTGGTCAAGATCCAGATCTTTTGGGACATTTTCCTTAGTGAGGGCTTTATCAAGAATCTACCTATGAGTAGGCGAGATCTTCAATAGCTCAAAGATAGTGATCTGAGTGTTGGTATGTTGCAACTAATCTAGGATGTTGTAATTGGAAGTGCTAGGTGTGGGGACCAATTTTGAGTTCTTTCTAGCAGGGCCAACAACAAGTTTATCCACAGGTTGTTTCAGTGCAGATGTAGAAGGCTTGGGACCCTTAAGAAATAACTTCGCATGAAATCAGGTAACAATGTTCACACAAGCCTGAGATTATTTTGGTTTGGAAGAATGAGACACAGGGCCTCGCAGGACAAATGGAGTCTTAGGCCTAGGAGCATCCTCGCTCCCCTTGATGGTGATCACATCACAGTATTCAACCTCAACAAGTTCAACCATATTAATGACATTATCATTAGTATTGTACGTATAATTAACCTTGTTGGCATTCTTAGGTTTAGAAGACTCACCTTTCTCATGTGGAGGAAAAGGGTCTTTTAATGCTTGGTGATCCGAGTTATTTTTATTCTATACAAGGAAATGTACCTTCATAGAATTAGTATTGACAATAAATGAAATAGAAACTAAATAAACCACAATCTAGAAACTATTTAGCAAATGAAAGATCAATTGAGCATCTTATGGCTCTCTATCTACGAGTGTTAATAGAAGCTCTCAGCAAGCTACCATTAATTATAGTCCTAGAATGAGAAATGATAAAGCTTAAGCTAAAGCTAACAATTAGTTCAAATTGAATGATAATTAAGCTCTTAAAATGTCTTTCTAGCTATAAAATGCAAGAGCTTATATGCAATTCTCAGATTTGTGGATATGAATTATGATTGATTTTTAGTCTTCCTTTTATAGATTTATGCAAGGGTAGGGGGTGTAGTTATGTTGATCATGATTAAGCTTGATTTGAGTCTTTGGTTCCACCCTTTGAAGATAATGCAAATTTTGTGTCCTCAAAGCTTGGGATGAGAAGACAAGATCAATTGACAAGATTCTCTTTCACTTTGAGTGATTGTGATTGAATTTGGTTTGATCCATGTGAATGCATTTTCTCAAATCCTATTGGTTGATTGAATTTCCTCGCTTTGTGGTTGTTGAGAGAAATTAGGATTTATTAATTGATTTAAATTGATTTATTTAGCCATGTACCCCTTGAATGGGTTGAATTTGATTTAATCCAAAACTATATAATTAATAGAATTAATTGCACTTTGATTTAATTTCACTTCATTAAAATGCTCTCAATTTTGATTTATCTTGAATTAAAGCTTGATTTTAATTTTTATTGGCTAAATGTTTGATTGGATTCAATTGTTTTGATCTTGTCATTTATTTGCTTTGATTTATGACTTAATTGTCTTTGTCCATTGGATCTTATGTCAAAGTTGAATACAGGTAGAAGTCTTATGACCCTTGTTTTGATGATAATCATACTATGTGGCTTCATTCCACCAAGAAATTCATAGTTGTGGATCATAAGGATGCAAACTTTCTAGAGGAGTAAGTATTTGGTTTTGCAAGAGAGTCTTATAAACCACGTCTAGGTGTTTTCCTAGGGAAGTGAACTCTCGTTTGGGTCGAGGGGCCCAAGGTTTGTTTCTACAAAATCTCAAAGGTGGATGAGTATCTATTGTATCCTTTTCAATGGCTTTGGCAGCCTACATACTGGAGGTAAGGTTGAAAACAATCTTCAAAGGTTTTGGGGTGACATTGTCAACAACTCCATCATTCACAACATCCTCGTTTTTGTTGGTAAACTTAGCTTTGTCTTTTCTTGAGGAGGAGGACCCTTGTTTTTTTATCCTTGTGCAAAGCCAACTCTCCTTTCTTAACCATGAATGCTTATATTCTCACATCTTGTTTAATCATGTTATCAAAAGTTAGGGGGCCTTGCAGCTATACTTGATACCCAAAATCAGGGACAAGATTGTCTAAAAAGATGTCACACTTTTCAGACTCAAGTATTTTGTGAGGATATTTTGTACAAAGTTATCTCCATCTCTAGAGAAATGCCAAGAAAGGTTCCCCTTTTTATTCTTTTGGATTGCAAAGATCTTAGATATTAATCAGATGCTAGATATTGTGTGAATAGTGTTGGAGGAACAAATTGGCGATCTCATCAAAAGACTTGATGCTAGTGGGTAGTTGAGAGAACCATTCCATAGAAGATCCACCCAAGCTACATGGAAAGAGATGCATGAGGTAAGTTTGGTTGTGTATAAACTCCATAGATAGAGCACCAAACTCTCTTAAGTGATCTTGGGTATCAGAAGTACCTAGATTTTTGTCATATTTGGGAAGTTCTACTCCTTTGGAAAAGAAGGCATGTGAAGACTTGTATCGAATCGGAAAGGAAAAATGTTTTCCTGTGTGAACTATTGTGTTGGTTTATCCTTATCCTTTTCAAGTTGATTGATTTGGTCTTGTGTGTCTCGAACTAACCTTTGCAATTTAGCGGTCTCGATTTCTTCTTCTTTGACCACAAGTGTCTCTACTTTGTAATCAGGAGGTAACTTGGCCCCTTGTTTGGCCAGTTAGAGAAAATATTTCTCCTTCTCTTCTATAAGGAGGATTTCCATCATCTTGAGAAGACTTTTATTGGCTTTTGTGACATCTATGTCATTTTGGGTTATCTCCTCATCATCATTACTGAGAATTTCAAAATTGCTTGGGGATTGATATTAATTCTAGCTATTTTGAGATTGATATTGATATTGATGCTGGTCATTTTGAGATTGATCATGACCTTTTCCATATTCACCCTCTTGGTATTGATTTTCCATCTTGTCAATGTGTGAGTGTGTTGCATGCACAGACTTAGTATGAGTATGTTTAGTATGTCGAGAGGTCATGTCCAAGGTAACCTTTGTTGTGTCAATAGGGTTAGGTTCAGATGGTGACCCTTCAAAGTTTTTTTGGTCTTGAAACAATGGGTTATGCTATTCTTGAAACAATAAGTCAAGTTAGCTTTGAAACAAAAAATTATAACACTCTTGGGACACTAGATTCTAATTTGAACTAACATCTATGTGAAATGAACGCCTGACACAAGGTCAACTATTAGGAGATGAGGATCAAGATGGGCTCTCTTTTGATGCATTCAGTGAGGAGTGTGAGGATCCCCCACAACACTCAGATTTCATGATAGGTTTGGGATGACCTATTCCTTGATTGTGAGGTCTACCTCTACCTTGTCCAGTACTATGTAAGGGGAATACGTTGTCACTTCTAGTTGTAATAGTCATAGACAAAGATTAAGTAATGAGAGAGGACTTAGGATTATGCTTAGAACTTTATCTTTGGGATAGCGAAAAAAAGTGATAAAGTGAAATGCACCTGGCATGACTCATCGAGAGTAAGGCTAGAATAGCCAAGATGTGACTATCACATCGCAAGGTACAAGAGCATAGTAGGAAAGGATAGATAATAGAGAGACAATGTGAGTTTAAGTAGTAATCACTTGATTCTCAACTTGAGACATCTAGTTTCAGGCAAATAGACCCCAAACAAAAATTAGATCAGATAGAAAATTGACTAACTAACAGGAATAAGCTCGCTATTTTGAAAATCAAGGGACATTCTCACATGAAGAAGTGCAGTCTCACATGAGTAAATGCCAAACTATGTGCAAAGATGTTCAATCTTGCATGGGAAAAGACCAAAGTTTAACAGTTTGACATAGTTTTCGAGACAAAATCAGATTTTGAGACACAGCTTGAGCTGTTCTCTGGCAGAATGTCCAATTTTTGGACTGATTTAGTATATTTTTAAATCATAAAATCTCAGTTTGAATGTTTGAAATCAATCATTTACAAGCATAGATTTTGGACTTAACAAGTAATAGTGAAGCAATCAATAGTCGAAAATAGTTCCATCGAGGATAAAGCAACTTGGAAGAATCATGGGAGTCTTGACAAGTTTGATCATGTTGGATAGTTTAAGACTCAAAACAAACACTCAATTATCCCTACAAAGAAAATGGTAGAGAAGAAAAAATATGTACCTCACAACTTATGTGCATGTGTTCACCTCACATAGCCTTGTCACCCCCTAGAGGGCACCCATGTTTTTGGTGTTTCCAAGGACTCAATAATATATGTTCAAAGGTTACTCTTGAAGTAGGGGCTAGTGTCATATACCACCTTCAAATGTCTAGGTACATGCTTATGGTGAGAATCTAGTGGAGGGATTCTTCCCCCTCCCTGCGCAAAGATTATGTCTCTTTTTGGAGGTGAAAAAGGTAGGAAACTAACTAAGAGAGTGTTTAATAGGCTTCCATTCACACTAACCCTTGATGCCCCTAATATAGGGCTAGTTCCTCTCAGCCACATCGACACCTAAAAGATGTACACCCCTGCAAGCAAGGGAGTGGTGCCGCTTAGTACAATAGACATAGCTTTCTCAAGATGATAGTCATGGATCAAGAGAAAGAAGTTAACACAGCTTTGGAGTCTTTAGACTCAACAAAGATACTTTAGTATAGTGAGGTGGAATCATCAAAAAAAGGTGTGTACTCACTTGGGTCATTCTTAGATATTCAACTTCCAACAAGTCATCTAAAGGTGACACAGACTTGGTTTGGATTCAAGGGTTGGAGTTTTTGATTCTCTCAAAGAGAGAAGAGCACAATCTTCTACCTCTTCACCTTACCCAAACATACCAGACATGTCTATCACTGAGCTAACTCCTCCTCAACCAATCCATAAGCTTTTTGGTTTCTAATTCTCTCAAAGAGAGAAGAGCATAATCCCGTAACAAATGGACATGCTAAAGATTTATTACCTTTCCTTGCTTCCTCAGGTATCTATCATGCTAGAAAAATCTGGGTCTTGAATTCATCCATGGGCATCACTTCCATGTAATAAAGATCCTATTACCCTGTCCTGCTATCAAGACCCTTAAGAAATCTTTAGAAGGCCCTATTTAAACTATGTGAATAAAGCAATAAATAGACATAATGTTTTTTTTAAAAATAGCTTTGTCAAACATCCTGTAAGAAAACCGTCAATAAGTATGCATGGTTGTGTTTTTTAAGTCTTCTTCAAATGTCCTGCAGCCCACAATTATGCTGTATCAGAAAAGTAGAGACATGGAAAATCATAGGAAATAGTAAATGTCAAAAAACAATAGTAGAAAGGTACAAGAAACTGAAAACTTTTAAAACTCTAATGTTAGATTTTGCGTGAGGAAATGCACAGTCCCGTGTGAGAAAGCACCTTTTTCACAGGAGGAAATGCTAGAACCAACAAAATTTTGCACAACATAGTGAGAAACTTCACGTGAGATTCTGTACCATGGATGTACGGACATATGAACAGAGTGTGGAATTTTGATAAAAGATTTAGAATTAATGAGGCTAGAAATTAATTTTCTACCCCACGGTGGGTGCCAGAATGTTTATAGCTAAATGTGGACCTCTTATTCAGCCATAGACTTCAACATAGTCATTACTCATCAGCCACATATGAAAATGAATATGGAATTACTCATTTCGCAGGCCCGTATGAATCAACCTGTTGCCTTCTATCTAGGTAGGGTTTTGAGAAACTCTCAGAATAGAGAGTCCAACAACCATAGACTATTCTAGAATAAATTATTTTTAAGCTAAGATGCAATTTGAGATTTTATGCTAAAATGTGAGTGCAATACTAATCTAGAAAGCTTGTAAGAAGATGAATCTAATAGCAATAAAACTAAATAAATTAAGAACAAATGCATCATTATTCTAAGAAATGAAAATTATTCTAATATGCAATATGAAAATAGCTTTGGATGCAAAAGTATGAGACAATAATTTGCCAGAGTTTTGATGCTCAAAAATTGCCTCCCCAAATGAGGAATGAGAGGGTTCTATTATAGAAAAGCCCGGTGGAGATTGAAGAGTTTCTTGCAAAGAAATGGTTGACCCTTCATCTCCTTGGGGGTAGGTGAAACATTTGGAGAGAATATTTAATTAAATAAATGAAATATGACCTCATGGGTGAATTTTCCAATTGTTTGAATAATTAAATTCAAATGAGGATATTCATTTAAAGAACCAATTATTATTTAATTCCTCTTGATGTTTTTTAGCTTAAAGGGGTGGATTTAATTTAATTGAACTGCTAGGACTTTGTAATTAAATTAATCAATCATAGGGTTTATTTAGCCAATTATGGTCAATATTTAGGAATTAAATATAACATGTGATTAATGCAAATTTAAGGTTTTCTACATTTAACACCAAGTTGAGTAAAGTCAATTAGGGGACATAGTTGCCTAGTACAATAGGACTTTGATGATGTAGAAATTTGAAGGAATGAGACTAAATGCACCAAAATTTGTTAGGATTGCAAGATGTCAATTTTGGGGTATTACACACCCTGAGCTGAATCCAACTCAGATTGAGAAATCCATGAACTGTCTTCAATCGGTCTATTCTTCCACTTTACCAGATATTCCTTATACTATTTTCCTCTTGTACTTTTACCAATTCTTTGCTCCAAAATATGCTCAACCTATTCTATCTTCTTCTTAGGATAATCATTTGGTACTATTATTTCTTCATCTAATTCATGATACTCATACAAATTAGCAATGTTGAAAATAGGTGATATATCCATGTCATCAAGTAACTCAATCTCATATGCATTTCCACTGTCAAATCTCCTCAAAATCTTACAAGGGCCAAATTTCTTCATTTTTAGCTTCCCATATGTTCCAACAGGAAATCTGCATTTCTTCAAATGAACCATCACTTCATCACCAACTGCAAAAGTCTTAGGTCTTCTTGATCTATCAGCTTTGTCTTTGTATTTTTGATTACTCTTCTCCAACTTATGTTTCACATCTTCATGAAATGTCTTCATGTACTCAACAAACTTTACTCCTTCATAACTTCTCTTTCTCTCATTAGCAATATCCCTTAAATCAAATATACCTCTCAGTTGTGATCCATTTGCAATATCAAAAGGTGACTTTCTAGCACTCCTATTCATTGAATTATTATATAAAAACTCTGCTTGTGCCAACACAAAATCCCAATTAATCAGTGAATCTCTAACTAAACATCTCAAGAGATTACCCAAACTTCTATTCACAACTTCAATATGTCCATCAATTTGTGGGTGAAGTGTAGAACTATATTTCAAATTGGTGCCAAACTTCCTCCAAAGAGTCTTCCAAAAGTATCCAACAAATTTACTATCTTGATCAGAGATAATACTCCTCAATAATCCATGTAATTTGACAATTTGCTTAAAGAAAAGATCTATTATATGCACTACATTTGATGTCTTTCTATAGGGTATAAAATGTGCCATCTTAGAAAATCTATCCACAACAACAAATATAGAATCATTACCTCTTATTGTCTTCAGTAAGCCAAGAACAAAATCCATACTGATGTCAATCCAAGGTTTCTTAGGAACATAAATCGGTGTATACAATCTAGTATTCTGACTCACTCCTTTTGCAACTTGACAAATTTCACAACTTTTCATAAATTTCTAAACATCCTTATACAACTGTGGCCAAAATTATTTCTCCTTAAGCAAACTCAATGTCTTATCAATGCCAAAATGTCCAGCTAAACCACTACTATGTTTTTCCTTTATCAAATTAGTTCTCATTGGTCCTCTTGGTATACACAACTAAATACCTTTAAACAACATACCTTCTTGAATGAAATATTCTTCCCTTTTTGTACTCGGTTGTTCTTGAACAAGTGCTCTGGACTTTTTCCATGGCTCATAAAAATTAGGATCAGTTTCACACAAATCTCTCATGTCATCAAAACCAATAACTTTAATTTTCATCTCGGTCATCAAATATCTTCTTCTACTTAATGTATCAGCAACTCAGTTAGTGACTCCACTCTTATGCTTTATCACAAATGTATAATTCTACAAATTCTCAACCCATTTCATATGTCTCTGATTCAACTTACTGTAACTACCCAAATACTATAAATATTTATGATTAGTGTACAACACAAACTCACTCGGTATCAAATAATGTCTCCATTTCTTTAGTGCTTGAATAATAGCATAGAACTCTTGATCATACACACAATATTTTCTTCTTGCGTCATTCAACTTTTCACTAAAGAAAGAAATAGGTTTACCTTCTTGACTCAACACAGCTCCTATTGCACTTCCACTTGCATCACATTCAACTTGAAATACCTTATTGAAATCAGGCAATGCTAACGTAGGCAATTTAGCAACCTTCTACTTTAGCATCTCAAAACTTTTATTAGCTCCATGTGTCCTCTTGAATTCTCTTTTGTCTCCTCTCATAGTCTCATTCATAGCATTAAAAATTGAGCTGAAATTCCTAATGAACTTTTGGTAAAAACTAGCCAATCCATGAAACGATCTTACCTCACTAGCATTCTTAGGTGTAGGCCAATTCAAAATAGCTTCAACCTTTTCAAGATCTATCTTCAAACCATTAGCGAAAATCACAAATCCCAAATACACAATCTCCTCTTTCATGAATGAACATTTCTTCAGATTTATCAGCAACTTTTCTTCTTTCAACCTCTGTAATACTTGTTCAACATGCAACAAATGTTCTTCTCTAGTCTTACTGAATATCAGAATATCATCTAGGTATACAACCATAAATTTACCCAATAATTTCTTCAAAAATTTATTCATCAACCCCATAAAAGTACTCGGTGCATTATTTAAACCAAAAGGCATAACCAACCACTCATACAAACCTTCTCTTGTCTTACAAGAAGTCTTCCATTCATCACCTTCTCTGATTTTGATATGATGATACCCACTTTTCAAATCAATCTTGGTGAAATACTTTGCTCCAGTTAACCTATCCATTATGTCATCCATTCTCAGTATAGGAAACCTATATTTCATTGTTATCTTGTTGATTGCTTTGGAATCAGTACACATTCACCATTTTGATGAACTACAACTGATTTAGAACTTGATTGAAGAATCTATGATTTAAGATCACCAAGCTAATTGATTAGATATGTAAGATGATTAAATCAGTATTATGTTGTCATTGATGTCAACTAGTTTGACAGTACTTATCTTGTAAGTTACTATACCGAAACATCTAAAGAAAGGTGAAACAGATGAAGAATAGAAATATCTACATGAGGAAGATGTATATGTCATATGAGGATAAGGAATTCATTTAGTAACTTGTTGATGAGTCTATGACCTTACTTTATTGACTTAATTATGTTGAATTCATCTATAATGAGGAAAAGAGTTGAAAGACACAAAGTAGTGTTATCGGTAAATAAACCATTGTAGTATACACCGATGAAGCTTAGTGAATACTAAGCACAGTGTAAACTGAGGTAGTGTTTACCAACACTAACACATTTATTTGTTAACTGAGCATGAGAAAAGAATTAAATGATCAGTTTAGCTGATATGATGGATGAGATGGAAAGTGTATGATTTCAAGGTAATAGATATTGTTTGTTATGAAGATCGATGACTAACAAAATTCAAGGAAGATCTAATGGAGTAGATTGAAATGTGTTATTGACACATCAGTCGAGGAAGGTTAAAGCAACAAAATCAGTGGATGAGATTAAGTGGAAAAATATGATGGACAAGAAGAAAAGGGTTTACTTGTCTATATAAGAGACTGAAGATTTCATAGTGAAATGTATGCCAGAAGAAAAGGAAACTACAGAATTATCACATGAACAAGTTTTCATGCATTCTGATCATACAAGCTAAGGAGAACCCTACTGTAGAGCATTAACGAGTGACAAAGAGTAATTACCAATGGATAGTAAGTTGATATATTATTGAATCAAAAGTGTTACATTGATCAGAAAGATTTGTATGAGTTGAATATTGATCTGTATATCTACAATTAAAGTTGTATTAAGGTAGATCACCTACTGTTACATATTTAACCATTGTACACAGTCAAATCTCTTAACCAAGTGGACTAAGAAAGTCTTATTATGTATCATTTATAGAATGAACATTATTATCCTGTCAACCCCATAGTGAATGTTGGTTGGACAATAATGGTTGGTCTAAAATCCTCTAACAAGGTCACACCTAATAGTGTCTTTGTAACCTTTAACAAGATTGGGTCTTCACTGACCTCACTTTAGAAGAGTGAATATTTTGGGTTGTCGGTCCTAGGTGGTTTTTCCCTTCACAGGGTTTCCACATTAAATCTCTAATGTTATGTGTTGATTGTGATATTTTTTTGATGTCATATTTGCATGTTGCATATTTGATTTGATCAGTAACTACTATATGTTTTAGACTAGTAATTGATAAAAGCACTCATAGAATAAGTATTTTAGCTTACCAAGTAGTAGAAGTTGAAGTATTTGTTTTTGGATTATACATTTTGTATTGGGACACTGGATAAATGATTCATCCCCCTCTCAGTTATTCTAAGAATTAGTATTAGAGCATTGGTTGTTTAGAATGGAGTTTTAAGGACTTCAGTACAAAGATCTCAAAATGTATAAGAGGGATGTGCCAAATTTGAACAAAGAGAACTTCACAATATGGCAAATTCGGATGAAGCTGCACATATCTGGAATTGGGAATTTTGCACTAGAATTGATGGAAAATGGCTATATAGAACCAACCATTGGTCCCCTGACACTTGTTCAATTGAGAGATAGGCATGAACACAATGTTACTATGACAGAGATTACTGTTACCTATACTGATGTTGAATTTGAAGATATTAAAAGCTGCACTACTGCAAAAGCCATGTGGGATAAACTTTCTCAAGTTTACAGTGGAGATGTGAATGTCAAAAGAGCCAGAGCAGAAAGCTTAAGGGGCAGATTCGATGATATGAAGATGAAGGAGGATGAGAATATTGTGCAATACAAAAATAGACTAAAAGAGGTAGTACATGCTATTAGAGCATCTGATGGAGTTATTAGTGAAGAGACAGTTGTAAGAAAAGTCCTTAGAACCTTATTGCTAGTTTATGTAATCATAATATCTGTTATTCATGAAACAAGGTCTACAGCTGGTAATGTCCTTACACTTGACAATCTGATTGGTAAACTTACAACCTTTGAATTGAATAACTTTGACAATAGTGTTGTTCCATTTGTGGAGTCCACTTTCATGTCTTCTCTGAAGATTGGTAAGTCTAGTAGGAATAGTAAAAATGATGATAGTGATAGCAATACTGATGATGAGCTTGATGAACTTGAAGCTCTTATGGCTAGAAGGTTACCCAAAGGTAAAGGAAGGTATAGAGGTAAGCTACCTTTTGCATGCTTTAACTATAAAGAGGTTGGCCACATCATTGCTAGATGTCCACATAAGAAAGATGATGATAGATCCAAAGACTGATCTAAAGGAAGCTATGGGAGAAGAGTCAACAGAAGCTATCAACACAACAACAGAGACAACTAAGATAGTAATGATAAAGGCAAAAAGGTATGTTACATAGCTGAAGATAATGAATCTAAATCTAATTCTGATGATGATATATAAGTTGTAGAAACAACACTGATCTTTAAAGTTAACAAAAACAATACATGGATCATAGACAGTGGCTATACACATCACATGACTGGTGATGAAGATAAATTTGATCAACTTGAAGAATACAATGGAGGATTTGTTAAGATGGGTAATGACACACCCTGTATGGTAAGAGGTAAAGGATCCTTGATGATAAATTATAGGATAAAATGTGATAATGCTTACTGGGTAGATGGAGTGAACTATAATTTGTTAAGTGTGGCACAACTCAACAATTCAGGTCACCAAGTTGCTTTTGAGAGAAAGAAAATGAAAATCTTTGATGATGGTGGAATATTAGTTGGAATTGGTGCACAATCAAGAGGTAATTGATTTTATCTTGATATTGATGAATCTTCTTGCTTGATGATGAAAAATGAAGATGCTTAGTTGTGGCATAAAAGGTTATGCCACATGAATTTTGATAACATGATCAAGATCAGTAAGAAGAAAATAGTTAGAGGTTTGCCTAACTTGTCAAAACTTGATCATGCTATGTGTCATGAATGTTAGAAAGGTAAGATGACTAAATATAGTTTCAAAAGAAAGGATTATTCAACAAAGAAGATACTTGAGTTGGTTCATACTGACCTGTGTGGTCCTATGAGAACTTAGAGTTATTATGGTGATAGATACTTTATTCTTTTTGTTGATGACTATACTAGATTGATGACTGTTATGTTCTTGAAAGAAAAATTTGAAGCATTTAAGATGTTCAAATGGTATAAAGAAAAGGTAGAAAAAGAGACTGGTAAAGAATTGAAATGCCTAAGATCTGATAAAGGAGGTGAATTTATCTATGATGAATTTACTAATTTTTGTAATGAGCATGGTATTAAAAGATAGGTCTTTGCACCAAGGACACCTCAATAGAATGGGATTTCTAAAAGAAGGAATAGGTCAATAATCGACTATGCAAGGACATTGATGTTGCAAAATAATGTTGCTCAAACATATTGGAGGGAAGCTGTTAGTACAACTATTTATGTTTTGAACCAAGTACAACTGAAGAAGGACACTAACAAGACACCCTATGAGTTGTGGTTTGGACACAAATCTACTGTAAGTTATTTTAGGATTTTTGGAAGCAAATATTTTATTCTAAAAGATGAGAGAAATGGGAAATTTGACACTAAAGGTGATGAAGGGATATTTTCAGGATATTCTACTAAAAGAAAAGCATATAAATGTCTGAATAAGGTTACAAATAAAATGATTGAAAGTAATAATGTCTGAGTTGATGAGTTTGATGAAAATAATGTAGAGGAAAGTATAAAGGAACTAGAAGACTATGGTAGATTCACTTAAATTGAACATTTGGAGTATCTACCGAAGCTGAGCTTGTGATAACCGGTCAGCAGGAAAATAATGCAAAAGAACAGGAAAGGGAAACCGATGAGTAGGATGGACCTACCGAGAAAGCAAATGAACCTACATAGGATGAACAAGAAAGAAGAGACTGAGTACTGGCAATATTTTTTAGGAGACATCATACTAAGACACAAATTATTGGAGATAGACAAGCTGGCATGCAAACAAGGAGTAAGACAAGACAAGGTACATGTCTAGTTTGTGAATATGAACTGAAGAATGTAAAAGTTGCATTAGAAAATGAAGAATGGGTGAATGCAATGAAAGAGGAAATAGAATAGATAGAGAAGAAAAAAATTTGGACCTTAGTACCCTGACCTAAAGATAAGAATGTTATCAATACTAAGTGGATATTCAGGAACAAGTTGAATAAAAATGGTGAGGTTACAAGAAACAAAGCTAGATTGGTATGCAAGGGATATGCACAGGAGGAAGGAATTGATTATGGTGAGACATTTGTGTGTGTGTGAAAATTGTACCTAATCTGTAGACACAACACTCAGTAAAACATTAGAGGTTAGCAAAAATTGAAATCGTGCAAAATTGAAATCTATCTAACCAAGCGATTTACTGCCTTCTAGTAGGTGCGAGATTAATGTTCTCAGATTATTATCGAGATCAGTGACCTAGATGACACCTAAATGAAGGATTTGAATGCAAAAGATGGATATGAAATTGAATGCAATTAAGCTATTTTTTTTATATTTTCTATGCAATAAGAATGATAAAAACCGATATGAATCTATGCTAGATGAAATTGATATGCTATGAATTGATCTATCTAACAATGATATGTAAAGCTATGAAATTCTATGCTAAGATATAAAAACTATGCAATCAAAATTGATCTCACAAAGCTTTGAATTCGCAAGTTGATTTCTCAGCCTCCAATTCTCCAGCGTGATTGTGCAAAATATGAGATGATTTGTAAAGAGCTAAAGCCTTAATTTATAGAAATCTAGGGCTTTGGAGGTGCATGGGAAAAGCCATAAATCACTCAAATAACTCAACTTGATTTTTGAGTTATTTTTAAATAAAAGATAATTAACTCACAAAAACATGCAAAAGCTAAGTTTTAACTCAAAATAGAGTTTAGCTTTAATTGATAATTGATAGTTGTCTGCTTTTATGATTGTGCATGTTTTATTTATGAATTAATTTAATAATAAAGTGATTTATTTCCAACTTAACTGCTTTTAAAAATAAAACAATTGATTTATGGGTTAATCAATTATTTAATCAAACTTTTATTAAAAACTATATTATTAAATAATGACAACATGCTTTAATTAATTAAATAAGAATTTAATCAATTATTCATATGATATTGGATTCATTGTCAAAATTTAAATAATATAATTAATAATAGATAGAATTAAATTTAATTACACAATTAAGTGGCAAATATTAAATCTAATTAATTAAATATGAAAATATTCAATTAATCAAACTTTAGGATAAATGTGATTTATTGCCAAATAATTATAAAATTAAAGATAATTATGATGATTAGAAATATTACTAGGAATATTCCCCGATGCAGAATTTAAGATAATCAATTATGATTCGATGATGTTTAGATGTGCCTTAGGTTAGGACTTTGATGTCGATTTCGTTCGAATTGAAGATGTAGGAGATTAATGAACTTATAGCCCATTTTTGGAGTATTACATTTTGCCCCTCTTTGAATTACTGTGCGAAGCGCAGTGGTTCAAAGATAGTCTGTGTTTGATAAAGATATGAAATTGATTCAAAAGATAAACCGATCTCAAGATAGAAATCGATTGAAAGATATTGAGATAGGAGTTGATTGATATTGAATTTGATAGGGAGATAATAGGTCCTGAATGACCAAAGATAATGTTCACTGTAGTAGCAAATGAACCTATGATTGCGAAAAAGTGTCAAAATGCCTGATTCTGAACCTTAGGATTGATAAGAAGTGAGTGACCCGTTCTAGACTCGATTGTCTTAGCAGAACTAGCAAGTATCACATCCAAATCCTTCAGTTGCCGAAGAACCTAGGAAACAACACTATGATCTGATGGTTGCAAAAACTGATACAGTTTACAAGATTAGGAGAATACCAGATTGATATGGATCAACGAATCTGATATGCCCCAAGTGATGATAGATTTGCCCCGAGTGATGAGGTCTTTTGATGAATCAGTAACTAGATGTGATTGTTTGTCTTGATCACTGATGAAAGATATTGATAGATTTGATTGACAGACTTTGAATGATGTACAATACCATGCCCCCTTCGGGATTAAAATTGAAATCTGACAAGAAAAGTCAGCGTTGATAGTTTAGAAGCATGTTAATTGATTTGAGAAGTGGTTATACACGTCCGAGAATGCATTCTGCATCGTTGGAAGGTCCCAAAATACCAAGTTTGACTAGGTTTGACCATGAGTTGACCATGGTTGACCAAGTTGAAATTTTGATAGTTTGATGTAAGATAATCAGTTAAGTTGAATAGTAGATTTATGTGATGATTGAAGGTTGATTATGTAAGCAGTTAATAATATGAATGATCTCAGATTTTGATTTTGATCCCGAAAAAGGATTCTACTTGCTTTTTCATTGGAGGAACCTTCGTGTGAGATTCAGCTCTTGTTAGATTTGAAGAATTGATATGAAAAATCGTTTAAGCTTTGAAGTTCGTTTAGCCATTGTGAGATCATGAAAACATGAAAAATGCAAAGAGACATGCAAAATGAAATGCAACCTAAGACCTAGGACCTAGTCACTGATCATGTGTCGATTTGTTATCATCATTGAACTTTTAGGTAATCGGATAAATCAATACAATGCCCACTAGCCATGAAATGATAGACATATGAATATCGATTTGTATGCGCAAGAATCAATACAACACCCACTGGTCAAACAACCATGGACATATGAATATTGATTTTATTTTTGGAATGTCGGATTAGATATAAGCATCAAGGCACAAACACCAGGATGACCTGAATATCATGTCCATTTTGATATAGCAATTTGTATAAGCATCAAAACATAAACATCATGATAACCTGAATACGCCTTGCATTGCAAACACATCAAACAGTCAAGAGATCATTCTAAATCCAATGTGAATTACCCGTAGTGACCCTTTATCGTTCACATCCTTAGGCAAGATTGCATTCCACAGTAGGAGAAAGAACTTACTCAAAAAGACAATAGTTAGATCAAAGCTCCTTGAATTTTTTGGGTATCAATGGTCGAGGTACGCATGGCCATCCAATTCGAGATAGAGGCTCTTACAGTCGGACACCATTTCAATCCAAAATTTTCAAAGTTGTTAGATTTTCACATACAAGTAGAAGACAAAGAAAAGATTATGACCCCAGTCATCACTCTCTAAATCCTATAAAGGACATCATCGAAGAGCTCGAAGGGACACAATATGCAAAAATCTCAATGCGAATCAGTAAGCATACAAGGAGATAAAAGCATGTAAAAAGCATAGATTGTTTTCAGTTGAGTTTTGATGTTTGATTGTTGTAGATGCAAAATCCTTTCTGGAGACGAGACAAACTGACTGACTCAACAGGAAGATTCAAAGGACTCTGACTGGATAGGAAATGTCTAAGATACATAGGAGACCATAAGATATGACATTGATTGCCCCCAAATTTGAACATTGATAGGATACAGACGCTTGAGCTGATTGGTGTACAGACTGACTTATTGAAACCAGGATATGCAGAAACAAACCAGGAGATATGTACAAACTAAAGCAAGACTGAAAGCTAGGAAAGACCAAGATTGCACTGATAGATGGAGCATTTTGAACAAGTGGCGCCCATTTGCCAGGTTTTCACCATCTTGGCAGAGATTCTATTTTTGCTACCAAGGCACCTGTTTCCAGGTTTTCACTAAGGCACTTTTTCTTTTTCTCATTTTTTTTGTATTTTTTCATTTTTTCAATTTTTTTGTACTTTTGATATTTTTTGATTTTTTTTGTGAATCATCAAGGCGCCTATTGCTAGGTTTTCACCAAGATGTTCATTTTTTCAGGACTTTTTCTAATTTTTAAGATTTTTTTCAGGACATTTACCAAGCACTAAATGCCTTAGGTGTAGAATTTGTTCAGATGGAGAACGTTGATTGGTTCTCAGAGCTGTTCTCCTTCAGTTGTTGAGAGTTGATAGGCACCAGAGCCAAAAGTAGTAGTGATAACAAAGGGACCCAACCAATTGGGTTCGAACTTCCCCTTGCGTTCTCGATGTGATTATTTTTTAGGATTTTCTTTCAACACTAGATCACCAATCTGAAATTCTCTGTCTAACTTTCTTGTTGTAGCCTCTAGACATTCTCTTTTGATATACTCTGAGATGATCATACACTACTTGTCTGTGCTCATCTAGTAGTTCAAGTTCTTGTAACCTCGACACTCTATAGTCTTCATCAGTGACAAGTCCATGCATTTTGATCCTGAGTGATGGGATTTCAACCTCAATAGGTAGTACCGCTTCAGACCCATAAACTAAAGCGAAAGGTGTAGCCCCCAGTAGGTGTTCTGATACTTGTTCTGTAGGCCCAAAGAGTTGGATTAATCATGAGATGCTTTTTCTAATACTTGTGCTGATACTGGTTCTAATACTGATTCTGATAATTGTTCTGATACTAGTTCTGATACTAATTCTGATACTGATTCTGATACTAATTCTGATAATTGTTCTGATACTAGTTCTGATACTTGTTCTGATAATTGTTCTGATACTTGGTATACTTGATAGCATCTTTTTCCATTACAAACTCCCAAGCAAGATCATATCGTGCAGTCCCAATGTCTAGCAAGGTGGAGAACAAGAGGGATTAGCAAGCTGGTGGAAGAGATGGAAGATAAGAGAATGAAGGAAAATGAAGGGAAGAAATCCTCAAGGGGAAACTCCTCAAGAATACCCAAGCTAGGGAAAAATTGTCATGTAAAGCGCATTTGGACAAGCAATGAAAGGCTAGCATAGGATAAGCACAAAATCATAATGCAAGAGCAGGAAAGGATCCAATCCAAAGGAGTAGACATGTCAAGACGCTTCATAGCACCGTGTTTTACTCTTTCTTTCTTAGATCAAGACCAAAGGGGAAAAGGATAGCGACAGGTGAAAATGAATGGAGGAAGATAGACATGAAGGCTAAATAGGAAGGGAATGAAAGAAAGATCATCATAAGATAGCTCACAAGATAGCCAAATGTTCATGTATAGATCAACATTGTCAAGATCAAAGAGAGAAGATGGAATGGATGAAATATGTAGAAGAACTACGCATGATGCCTGATTTTCAAGTTTTCATCATGGTACTTATCCAAGGTGCCACAAGGGAGTGGTTTTCACCATAGGATGAATTTATTTCTCTTTACTTTTGCTACCAAGGTGCCTGTTTCCAGGTTTTCACCAAGGCACATTTTCAATTTTATTTTATTTTTGAATTTTTGGAAGAAGGCAGCTTTTTAGATAGTGCTCCTTGAAAGGATAAACCATGATATGCCAAGGATTCAAAATGATATGCTCAAAGATGCTGATAGGGAAAGGAATATGGAGGAGGAAAATGGAGGATAGGGTTTTATGTAAAGCAAGTGAGGATGGAAGATAGGAGGAATAGGCAAATGAGGAAAAATGATAGAAGGTAGAAGGATAATGCATGGAAAGATTGTGAAAGGGTAGATGGAAAGGAAGGAAAGCTCAACATCAAAACATACCTTGAAGGGTGGCGAGAGGGTGGAGGAAATGTGAATGAAGGAATACGTGAAGGAATATGGTGAATGGATAGCAGAGGTTGAGGTTTGGGTGCATGAAATGGAAGAATATTTTTGGAAGGAGATGTAGTGGAAGCCTTTGGAAGCTTGAATGTCAATTTCACTTTTTGTTCAACACCAGACTCTTTCAAGAGAGACTTTGGAATCCATATAGTCGTAGGCTTTTTATTTCCTTTTGATGATTTAGAGATAATATCTTCAATGATGGATTTTGGAACCCATACTTGTCTTGTAATTTTTTTCTTAGATATCTCTTTTGACTTTATGTTTCCATGTCTATTAGAGGAGACATGGTGATCCTTTTTTGATGGATTCTTGTATTGCTTCTTTTTCATGTATTGAACATTCAAGTTACTTCCAAAGGACTTGGGACTTGTGGAAGAAGGAGGATATGACTGGTTTAGATGGGTGGGTGGATGAAAAGGATTCAAGGGTATGCATCTATGTTGATCTTGAGGAAAGATGGGAGATGGAGGGATGTAAGGACCCAAGATGGATGCCAAATTAGGAGAGTTAGGAGGGGAAAGTGAAGGGACATAAGGACCCAAGATGGAAGGAAGGTGTGAAGCTCTTAGTAGTGGTGGAAGAGATCCAAGGATGGAAGTGGAAGACATAAAAGGATAATTAATAAGTTCATCAACATCTATATGACAACCAAGGATATCAGCATCTTCAGAGTGAGCATTAGAATTTTCAATAGAATCATGGACATCTTGAATATGAGCACCTTCTTTGATAGGATTGTTCAAAGCTTGCAAAGACTTAGGAAGAGTAGAAAGTGGAAGTGAACATGGAGTGGTAGAACAAGAAGATGAAAGAATTTGATCTTGACAAGGATCTTCGGATAGCATAAGCGCATAATTTTTCTCTTATTTTTCAATAGGCTTAACATTGGAAGGAACACCATTTTTACCAACCTTAATGGAAGTATCATCTTTGGAAAGTGAAAGTGTAGTAAGGTCATTTTGATTGTCAATAAGCTCATTAGTGTAAGTAGTAGCCTGATCTTTCTTAAGAGAAGACTTAAGACATGGTGGAATGCATGAAAAAGGGTGTATAGGATCAAAAGAACCATGAAGCGGATAAGAGACATCGGGAAAAGGAGTGGATGACATGGAGGGTTCTTGATCTTGATCTTTCTTTATGTTCTTTTCTTCATCATTTTTAGAGTCCTCTTGACATGGAGCCACTTCTAAGGACAAGGAAGCATGTTGGGATTGTATGGATGACTTTGGAAGAGATGGTGGAGGACTAGTTGAAGTAGGGATTATAGCATATGAAGGCTTAGGCTCTTTAGGTTTATCATTATTGAAAGTCTTTGCAGCCAAGTGAAGGTTAGCTTGAGTTTATTTAAGAGGTAGCCCTGGGGGATAACTATAGGGAACCAGATGAAAAGTATCAGGGCTGGTGTCAAATGAAGGTTCTGTGAAAGATTTGAAAGACTCGGAAGCTTTAGGAAATGTATGGGTATTGGAGGAAGTAGGGGATGGAAGGGAACCTTCACAAGACAAAGGTCCAACATTAACATGATCTTCCTTGAGAGTGTAATCTTTATTTTCAGCCTGAGAGTTCTTAGAGGAGAGATCCTTATAGTATGCATGTTTATAATCAGCATGGTAAAATTTCTCTTCCTTAAGTGAAACAGATGGATCATCTAGGTATTGTGCATAGAAATTGTCAAAGTCTCTTTCATAATCAGAATCATATGGATCACCCTCATGATCTATCCAATGTGACGGCCCATTTGTAGTAAGCAGGAATGGATGATGAGGAGGACTCTTAGGAACAGAGGTGTCATAGGTATCATTACATTGTCTGTCGTCATAGTCATCATAGTCTTCAAAGCTAGATGTGTCACTCTCCATGGAAGAGGTATCATATTGCTCAATTTTTTTCCGGGGGCATGGTGACATGTACAAGTCTTTATCAAATGGAAAAGAGTATAGAGATTCCATGGAGAACTTTTTAGATTCCTTCTCTTTCTTAAGATTGTTAAGTTCAACTTGCATAGCTTGCAGCTGCTTCATCATAGCGGCAATCAAAATTTCTTCATCATGTGTACTGATTCTTTGAGATATGTGTACTGATTTTCAATAGCTACTGATTTGTTCTTGACACAGTGATTTGTTTGATAGATTCTGGAACTAGGCTAGAAACATTGGATATCTTGCGATTTGACAATTTCTAACAACTCTCTCAAATTTTTCCAAATGACACTCTGCAGACTTGTACGACACTGGGTAGTCTATGAAATGACAGTTGCTAAACTGATATGATAGTTGGGTAGCAATGAAACGACAATTGACAAAACTTGTACGACAGTGGCTAACAATTTTTGGCTTCTTGAATTTTGCTGGTTTTAAAACTCGTACGACACTGGGTTCTCAATCATATGACATATGGGCTTTACTGAAATGACATTTGACAAAAGTCATACGAATTTTGACTTCTTGAAATGACTTTTGACTCCAGAAAGAACTTTATATCAATTTTTGCAAAATTTAAGGTTTTCAGTTCTGGATTGTTTGCAAATTGTATTGTCCAAATTTTGAAGGTTATACTAGATTTGATCATCTTTAATAGCCAAGTAGATAAACAAGCACGTAGAATAGCAAGCAAGTGATTCCAAGCACGTCTGAAAACAATGAACAAGGGAAAAAGCAACCTTGCGCATGAACAATCAAGTGACCAAATTGTGCTAATCCCTAAGAGTACTAATTGTGTATGTTCTGAAAAAGTTTTGCAATAATGCACATATACCTGAAAGTGAAAAATTGGCCTCTCTAGGGTTTTTAGTAATGGTTTGACTCTGCAACTTTTATGATTCAAAGGGGTGAACTCCAATCCCGGTGCACCAGGGTTTTGACACAGTCCGAGAACTTAATCTTCAAGAGCTGCTAGGGAGATCTGACAACCCAACAATGAACCATACCCATGGAGATTTCTTCCACAAGGACATTTATATAGCGGCCATCACTACCATGGTGAAAATGGCTATTACCGCTTGAGGTTCCATCAACGTAGTTTTCCCTATGAAGGGATTGTCCACTACGGTTAACCCTCTCTAAAGGTGACTCACAATAGTATACCACAAGGGGACTTGGCTCTAGATTCAAGGTTTTGACACCTCTTCACTTTTAACCCAAACAAAGCAAGCAGATTAATCCGACATGCTAAGACAAAGTTTTGTTCCACCAAGGTCTATGATATCAACTCCACGTGATCTATCAACCTCTCCGAGGAGAGAATGTATCAATCAATAAGAGAAGATGCACTAACCAATTTTGATTCACCAAAGCTCGTGATATCAACCCCACGTGATCTATCAACCTCTCTGAAGAGAGAATGTGTCGATCAATAAGAGAAGATGCACTAACCAAGTTGAATGTGAAACGCACTAAGTATCCTCCCTACCTACAAGGATTCCGTCGTCAAGGAAGGATCTCGCTAGGAATCCAATCTCTCAAGAATCACAAATAGTGTTCATAGGGCCTAATTACTATGTGAGCACAGATGTATGTTTCGAAAGCAAATCTACCAAAAGCATCCAAAAAGTAGAAAGAGGAACACTTAACGTTTAAAGCAAATATGAGATGAGTCCATAAGGTGGAACACTTAACACCTCACACAAGTTGAAAATGAGTCCCCAACTTAAAAAACAAGTGAGTTCCTAAAAGCACAAAAGGGTTGCCAAGTGGAACACTTAACGCTTCTGTCATGTTGACCCCTCCCCTTTATGGCGCTGAGATTGCAACCACGGGGTGGAAATGAGGGGCCGGCGGATTAGCGAGTCCAATAACCCAAGATAGCAATCAAGATCAATCACAAGTATTCTAAGACTACTTAATGAATCCTTAAGGGATTACATCCTAGTATCAATTATGCAAGTGTGTAGAAATAGATAAAAGCATGAAAGGATGCACACAAGCCAAACACATAAGAGATTTATTTTAGGATCCAAATTGAAATATTATCAGCTTGAGAAGAATACCTTAGGTCCAACGCTCTGCAATCTAGAATTTAGCACACGTCCGAAAGTACAAAATCAAGACCAATCAACAGCAAATTGTAAGAATTAGAAATCAATAATCTGAAAGTACAAATCTGCAAATTATGTGTCTCTGTAGCAAAATCTCGCACGAGGTAGAATGCGGTCCCGCGCGAGGAAACACTGTCTCGCGCGATGAAGAATGAAGTCTCGCACGAGGAAGTACTATCTCGCGCGACGAAGGATGAAGTCTCACGCGAGGAAGTGCAATCTCGCGTGAAAAAAATATGAAGCCTCATGTGAGGAAGTGGAGTCTCGCACGATAAAAGATAAAGTCTCACGTGAGGAACTGTAGTCTCGCGTGAGAAAGTGATTTTTCACGCACAAAAATGATTCCAGTGAAATTTCGTGCGACACAGAAAGAAATCTCGCACGACACAAGTGAAATCTCATGCGAGAATTTGTATAGAGATGTACGGAAGTACAGACAGAATGATAAAAATCGCTGTGTACAGACAACTTTGATACCAGGACCCTTGAAACCCTTATCCTCAAAAGATAGAAAATTGATAGAAATGAAGGGAAACCCATTTCAGGGCCCCACGGTGGGTGCCAGAAATGTGTGTGTGAAAATTGTACCTGATCTGTAGACACAACACTCAGTAAAACATTAGAGGTTAGCAAAAATTGAAATCATGCAAAATTGAAATCTATCTAACCAAGCGATTTACTGCCTTCTAGTAGGTGCGAGATTAATGTTCTCAAATTATTATCGAGATCAGTGACCTAGACGACACCTAAATGAAGGATTTGAATGCGAAAGATGGATATGAAATTGAATGCAATTAAGCTATTTTTTTTATATTTTCTATGCAATAAGAATGATAAAAACCGATATGAATCTATGCTAGATGAAATTGATATGCTATGAATTGATCTATCTAACAATTATATGTAAAGCTATGAAATTCTATGCTAAGATATAAAAACTATGCAATTGAAATTGATCTCACAAAGCTTTGAATTTGCAAGTTGATTTCTTAGCCTCCAATTCTCCAGCGTGATTGTGCAAAATATGAGATGATTTGTGAAGAGCTAAAGCCTTAATTTATAGAAATCTAGGGCTTTGGAGGTGCATGGGAAAAGCCATAAATCACTCAAATAACTCAACTTGATTTTTGAGTTATTTTTAAATAAAAGATAATTAACTCACAAAAACATGCAAAAGCTAAGTTTTAACTCAAAATAGAGTTTAGCTTTAATTGATAATTGATAGTTGTCTGCTTTTATGATTGTGCATGTTTTATTTATGAATTAATTTAATAATAAAGTGATTTATTTCCAACTTAACTACTTTTAAAAATAAAACAATTGATTTATGGGTTAATCAATTATTTAATCAAACTTTTATTAAAAACTATATTATTAAATAATGACAACATGCTTTAATTAATTAAATAAGAATTTAATCAATTATTCATATGATATTGGATTTATTGTCAAAATTTAAATAATATAATTAATAATAGATAGAATTAAATTTAATTACACAATTAAGTGGCAAATATTAAATCTAATTAATTAAATATGAAAATATTCAATTAATCAAACTTTAGGATAAATGTGATTTATTGCCAAATAATTATAAAATTAAAGATAATTATGATGATTAGAAATATTACTAGGAATATTCCCCGATGCAGAATTTAAGATTGGAAGATTGGAAGGAGTTAGAATGCTACTTGCATATGCTACACACAAGAAATTTAAAGTTTATCAAATGGATGTGAAGTCGACATTTCTGAATGGAATACTTGAAGAAGTCTACATAGAACAACCTGAAGGGTTCATTGATCTAGACAAAAAAGACATCGTATTTAGACTCCATAAATCTTTATATGGTTTGAAGCAAGCACTGAGAGCTTGGTATGAGAGGTTGCATACTTGTTTGTTAAGTATTGGATTTGTTAGAACTAGTGAGAACAACAATTTGTATATGAAAGGAGATACTGATGATACTATTCTTATTGCTGAGATATTTGTGGATGATATTATCTTTGGAGGTCAAGATCATATATGTAAATCTTTTTCTGATGAGATGAGACAAGAATTTTAAATGTCTATGTTTGGAGAGATTAAGTTCTTTCTAGGCTTACAAGTGATTCAGCAGAATGATGGGATATTCATCACACAATCTATATACATAAAGGAAGTATTGAAGACATTTGGCATGGAAGATGCTAAACCTATGGGAAAAACAATGGCTACTAGATTAAATTGATAAAGGAAGATGAAACTACATAGGTAAATCAGACACTTTACCGATCCATGTTTGATAGGTTAATGTATGTAGTTCATAGTAGACCACAACTCTTGAGTGCCTACAAATCAAAGAATCTGCTAATTGTTCCTATTCATTCCTAATCATTCCTAACCAAATTAAAACCTTCCTAATTGGTCCTAAAAGAAATCAACATCATCCCTAATTTCTTTCAGTTGGATAAAATAATTTTAAATCATGCAAATCTAGGGCTTTTAGAATGCATTCATGCAAAGTAGGAATATTTCATGTTTTGGGAGCATAAAAAGAACATCAAGTTTGCATTGCAAATTTAAGTGGTTCCTAATCAACTCAATAATAATTCTAAGTGGTCCCAAATCAAACTAAAATGCATCAAAGAGAGCTAAAAAGAACTTCATTTACAATGTCTCAAAGTTTTGTTAAAAGTCTCAATGCAAACTAGGAACAAAATGAAACAAAATCTTTGCTAATCTTTCCAAATTGGTTTCTAAACATTCCTAAAGGTTCAAAAAGTTTCCTAAATCAGTCCTAAAGATTTTTTATTGATGTGAAAAAGTCTCTTGTTGCAAAATATTGAATGTTTCCTATGTTTTCATGCATCAAACTAAACCTAGGAATCTCATTTTGGGTGTAAAACATACAAACTAACACACAAAAGTCTTGAATGAAAAACCAAAAGTCCAAGGAAGTCATTGTCATTTTGAAAATCAAAAACAATGTTGAATGAACTAAGTGGTGAAATAAAAAACATCTCTCTTCCTTTCTCTTTCAATTTCAGTTCAAACAAACACAATCTTGAATGACCTAAAGATCAAAACAAAGCACATTTCAAAGTTCTAAAGCAACACACTGTTAATCTCTACTGAGCATTTAAGGTTGTCATTAGTATCAAAGGATATAAAAGAGATTGGTCAGACACTTATATTGAGTTGGTTGGTAAACAAAAGTAAGACAAAGTAGTCGGTAAAGCCTTTACACCGAGTATTATATAGTTTACTGAGCACTAGCAGACACCGACACTGATAGATATCTATGATTTCACCTTGAAATCTATTAATGCACTACCTGCATTACCAATAGACATCACTTCCACTAGGTTCAACATATATGAAGAAGCCAAGTCACGGATCACTACAAACATAGAGATCAGAAAAGTGTCTAGAAGGGCGAAGAAAATGAGGAAAGATCTCATAGAAAGATATGGAAATGCATCAGACTCATCTAAGGAGTCACCGGTTAAAGAAACAACTAAAGGTTAATTATAGTTAGTTGAAAAGCCCTATGATAGTGAGGAGACCAAATTAGACAAAGAAAAGAATCCCACACTAGTTCCTCCTACCAATGTTAAATAGGGAAAGCAGTTACAAGAACAAAAGGGTATGAAAAAAAGGTCATCAACTATAGTCTCATCCTCACCGATGAAAGAAGAAATAAAAGTTAAGAAATTGAGGGTAGCTACATCAACAAGAAAGTATGTTAAAAGAAAGAACAAGGTTGTAGCTGAGGCAGCAAAGAAAAGAATAAAATTGGTCAAGAGTAAAGAAGATCTCGAGGAGACTGACAATGAAAATGATGCTAATCAGTTCAAGGTTGTCAAACACAAGGCAAGTACCATAGATGAAATAATTGAAGATATAATTGAAAATGGAAATCTTGCTGATCTAGGAATAGATAAATTTGACAAGATATCAACTAAGGATCAAACAAAGATAGAACATGTTGGCATCTAGATGATGATAAAATTCAAAAAGTTACTAATGGAATTCGCATGTGCATTACTGAAGGATTTGGATGATAAGATTTATGAGAAATGGGCTATTGCACTAGATACAGAGAAAAGGAAAAGAGAAATATCCTTAGTTAGGACAACCCCACATCTAAGCATTGGCGAACTTGAAGAATACATGGGCAAGTACCAAACAAGATTTATGACCAAGAATCAGGCCATGTAGATAATGGATGAAAATGTAGTGGATATGGACATCACATGTGGCTCCCTATGGACATCTATTCTGAAAGAAAAAGAGAAAGTTGAATAGGAAGCATTCTTGAAATTGTCTAAAAAGGGACAAAATTCCAAAGGTAAAGGAATTTACATTGATGACAACAATGGGAAGAAGACAAAGGACACTGGTATATCAGTTATCAAGGTAATTGATATCACTGAACAAAAGGAAGAGATAAGAGTTTCATAGGATGCACCGAATCAAGTAGAGATCCAATTGCAAAAGAAAATTGATGTTGATGTACTCATTGAGGACATCACAAATAGTGATCCTAATGATAAGGATGATGAAGATGTGTCTATTGCACCACATTGAGATAAATCACAAAACACTAAAATTGTATTCACATCTTTACTAGGTGAACTTCTTGTACTTGCAGAGGCAGTTGAAATACTTTCACAAGCACAACCTAATGACTCTTATCCCAAGAAAGATAATGACACAATAAGGATACAAGCACCTGAGCAACCTGCAGATATAAATGAGCCTAACAAAATAGAGGCAAAATCTATAGAAACCAAGGTATCAGAAGAAACCAAGGCAACTGAGGTGAAACCACCTGACACTACATCCGAAGCTCTGACTCATTCTGGTGAACCCACCTGACACTACATCCAAAGCTCTAACTCATTCTACCGAGACAATGGCAACTGAGGAGTAGAAGAAGGAATATACTATGTCAATTGGAAGGATACTCTGAAGAGTGGAGAAAAAGCTATTGTTATTATTGAGAAGAAGTCACCTCTTGCACCAAAGAAGAAGAAAAAAGGAAGAGGGCTGGTCACCATTGATGAAGTCATAATTATACCAGAATGTGACCCAAGGACTCTAAGCCCCAAGGAACTGAGTAAATATGGGGAGCTATGTTCAAGGAAGGTGGCACAAGAAAAGTTGACGCAAGAACATAAATGCAAAGAAGTGTTAATTGATGTGAGGGATATTCTACAATAGATAGTATGGGAGATAAACATTGATGAGAATACTCCCATCATAGATCAAATTTCTACACTTGCGTAGAAGATCAATGCCCCAAATATAGATGTTGATAAAAGAATTGAAGAAAGGGTAGAATCTAGAATACAGGATAAATTGGAAGACAGGATAAGCAAAGAAGTTGCTATTAAGAAGGTGAAATTATATGAGGTAATTGCCGAGGTAAAATCCATCACCCAGATAATCTATCAATTTTTGCTAAAGCTTTGTACTTCAGACAACTTCACTGTAGAAGTCAGTGATAAGATAAAAGGATTGGAAGTTGAAATCAAGTTAAGTACAACAACAGTTATAACCAAGCTGAATGCTTTCTTAAAACATATTCACTAAGCTCAAGAACTCCTGCAGTTGATAGCAGACTTACAGAAACAAGAAGAGAAAATCATTGGTTAGGTCACTGAGTTACAAACAGAACTCATTCCATACCTAAAATTTTTTGAAGAGCATATTGTCAAAGTTGAGCAACTCATTGCAACACCAGAGATTTCGGTGTTAGATAATATCTTTGACATGCATGCACAAGTTGGTCTTGAGCATATTGCTCATACCAACTTGAAAGAGGAGTGGGAAAACCTCTTGGAGTCAATTAAGAAAACCCATCCAAACATTTTTGATAAGATGTAAGTATACAATATATTTTTTTGTATTTGGCATTACTATCAAAAAGGGGGAAAATATGTATATGCCAAATAAGTACATTTTTTCTATGTATACTACATACTACTGGGAGCATGCACCGAGGGGGAGTACATAGTACTTAGAAATTTTTAATGTGGATATGTATATAGCAGAGATATAAGGAACATATAGAACATTTTGACTATATACATTTGAAGTTTTGATACTAATGCCAAAGGGGGAGATTGTTAATCTCTATTGAGCATTTAAGGTTGCCATTAGTATCAAAGGATATCAAAGAGATTGGTTGATCACTTATATTGAGATGGTTGGTAACCAAAAGTAAGATAGAGTAGTCGGTAAAGCCTTTACACTGAGTATTACACAATTTACCAAGCACCAACAAACACTGACACCAACAGACAATAAACACCGAGCATCACAATATACACTGAGCATCTTATGCAGTGTTTACCGAGGATCATAGGAAATGACATACTAATCTAAAATGGCACATTCTTCTATGCAAATGGTTACAATAGTTTATAAAACATTTTACCAAGATCAAGGAACATTTATTGTAAATGATACTCATTAAATGTAATGATTATCTTATTGTAATAGTTGATCTAGGTTAATTTTGCACTGTAGATCTTAGGGTTATGATTATTCTTGTAACCTAATTTTTGTTTAAGTGGAAAAAATAGAATACTATATATTTGTGTGTTCGCATCATTTTTTTGGTGTGTGAATTGATATATGAATCAAGGAGCACTTGAAGCTATTGCCTAACTTCAAGTCTATCAGTTAACAGAGTAGAACTGAGTATAGAAGTTATCAGATTGAGTAGAATCAGAGAAGGCTACTAAGTAGATTCAGAGCAGAGATTCATCACAAGTAAAGTGATATTTTATCAGAGATTATAGATCTATTTTGGATAATTGAGTGTCAAGTAGCAGATAATTGCATATTACTTTCTGACAATTGTAATAGAGCTTTGGATAAAATCTCTTAATAGATTAGACTTAACAGTCTTATGTAAATCTCTTAACCAAGTGCACACTTCATTAGTGTTATTAAAATCCTATAAATAGGTAGATCTAGCTGATCTAATATGTTACTCTTAACAAGGTAAGATCACCAGAAGTGATCAAAACTTGTAGCCCTAACAGGCAAACCTTTTCTATTTGCAGTAGTGAAGAATTTATGGGTGTCATCCCCACTGCAGTTTTTACCTTCTAACAAGGGTTTCTGCATTACCAAAATAATTTTTTTTATGTGATTGTCATTTTGATTTCATGTTGTTTACTTTCACAAGGTAACTAGATAAATGATTCATACAATTAGATTCAAGTTGTTTTGGTTGATAATTACTATTTACTATTTTATATCAAAAAGGTTTACAAGTGAAATTTTTAAGGGCACTGATTCACCCCTCCCCTCTTAGTACCTATCTCTCCTAATTCCAACACACACAAACTCAATCTTGAATGCCCAGATAAACAAACTTGCAATCACTCGAACGTTTACTTTTTGAAGGAAGAAACAATAACTCAAAGCTTTAAACACTTGTGTCTTCAAAGTTTTCAATTCAAACACACTTAAAATAAATTTGGGAAAATAATCTTCATGATGTGCATCTAGGAGATTCCCATTTATGCAAAATCATTGTTAATATAAGTAACGTGAAACACTTGAACTCAGACAAATTCACTTTTTTTACTTTTAGTGAGGCTTGTCTAGGGAGAAAAGTGCTTCCTTTCTAGAGAACAACCTCAAATTGATATCTTCCTTGATCCGTATAGAAATAAAGTTTTGAGAAAACTCTTTCTTTTATCCCCTCAAGCTCAGGTGAGGCATGTTGATGGTAGCCCAAGGTATGTGAATAATCCCTACTAATTCGGTATGGTCAACTAGGCTCTTAAGTGAGTCATGTGCATACAAGCTGATTGGGAGGACTCCATAAAATAATTACAAACTAGTTAAAATAGAGGCTACCCTATCCACATCCGAAGGTATCAGAATCCTTGTGCAAGGACCAATCCAAGGGGTTTACTAGATCACCTTAAGAATACTCACCATATGTATCCCCTTTTAGGGGGTATCAAGCTATGGGCAAGGATTGTGATACTCACCTCCTTAGGTAGATCTTCTTGAAGTGATTGAATAGTCAAAAGACTTTGTGAAAACACTTGTTGGAATATACATATTTCAAAGCTTTTTAAAGATTCAGAAGTTAGTTATCTTGCTTGTATCCCACAAGGTTGCTTTGTCCCTTGTGGAGATTGCTTTTCCAAAAGTCTTTGATGAAATCTATCCTTTTCCATTGCAAAACATCAAACTGATCTACAACTTGATTCGAGATAATCAAAAAACCTTGTAGAAGAATCCTTTGAAATTAGATAGCCAAAGCTTTGTTCGAATCCAATTATCAAAATCTCTCTAAGTTATGTTAGATTTGATCAAACACATAAAGGCTAAACTTCTCAAATCCCAAGCCTATCAAGAGAAGAAAGTTGTAGAGAGAAATCTTAAAAGCCATCAATCTATTGTGCAAGCAACCCAAGCTGAAGAAAAGTACCAAGAAAAGCTTGATAACAAGGGAAACAATGTAAGAGTCAAGAAATTTGCATACTAATTTTGAGTAAACCATCACTACATCAATCATGAAAGAGAAGACTAGCAGGATCAATCACATATCCATTTTACCTTTGGATCAAAAATCCTATCTCGACAATCCTTCATCCTAGCTCATCCTAGTTTTCATCCTTGCATCACTACCAAACCTTAGTTGCATCCTAGAGTCCTTCTTAGTTGCATTTGTTGTCATCTCCCTAGTTGCATCTCGGTCATCCTCTTAGAAATAACATCATTCCATCATCCTTCACCATCATTCCATCAAAAATCCACACTCAAAAATTCCAAATCCTTGATCCAAATCTAGCATCCATCATCCAAATAAAAACCCACCATCTTTGTACCAAATCTAGTAATCCAAATCCATAAGCACTTAGTGTTCAAAACCTTTGAGTTGTTTTCAATCCTCATCCTAAATTAGAACATCCCCTTTTGATAGAGCATTTTCTAAAGGAAATCTAACTTGTCCTTGCATAGCCTCATCATCTCGAGCAAGAGATTGTCTTGCATTGATAAGAATCTAGTTGACCAAAGATCATTAGTCTATCCTAGGTCAACCAAATCCTACCACTGATCCTCCATCAGGGCAACAACAACTCATTTTTTGATACTTAGTAATCTTCCACCAACATCCCACCAATCACCCACCAAATCTTGATCCAAATCAGAGTATCCCACCAAGCCCCCATCATCGCCAAACATCTCACCAATCTTTCACCATCTTCCGCCATCCTTAATCCAAATCCAAGCATCTCACCAATCCTTGCATTGCATTCTAGAAATCCACCATCCTTAGAAGTTTCCTAGGCTTGCATCCATCATTCTTTAGGGTCTTTTAGGAACATATTGCATCCATATAGCATCTACATCTCCACTCCATGCCTGTCAAGACAAGTTCTAGAAAATGAAGGAACATGGATCCTTATCAAGTCCCCAGCTCATCTGATCCCAACATTTCTACCAGTGCGATGGTAGCTTATGATCCCCAAATTCAGCAAACTATTAATGCATGGGATGATTCCAATATCCCCTTGGCTCCTTTTGCGATAGAAACATTTATGAATCATTCAGGAAATGCACAAATGATTATGTTCTCACTGATCAGAATCAAAGAAACATGTGTGCTAACTTTACACAAGAGGGTACTCCCATTCCACCATATCTCCAACCTCGCATCCCCATCAACAACATCTGAATCCTAGCAAAAGTATATACCCCCATCATCCAATAGATTCCTGATCCACTTCTCCACATATCACAAGTAGCTTCACCCATCCCTCCTCTTTTGCAAAGTAGTTTCACAGGCCCTACAACACAAACAACACAATCCACTCCATTTCCTCTCATAGGCACACCATCATCTTCCATATTAGCTCAATCCACCATCCCTACCCAAAGCTTTTCGCAAAACCAAGTGCCACCTTCCACATAAGCCTTTTCACAAGTACTTCAACCACCTTCTATGGGCAAAGAAACATCATTGTTTCCAGGGGAAACGCAGTCATTCCCCTCAACTTTCCAGCAAGTTTCTACTTCAACACCATTTTTCTAGGGGGACACAATCATCCTTCTCTTTCACTTCACAAGACTCTTCTTCTACACCATTCTTTTTGGGGGGACACAATCATCCTTCCCTTTCACTCCATAAGCATCTACACCCATGAAATCATTTCTAGGGGCAATGCAATTGTTCTCCTCTTTCTCCCAGTAAACTTCTACATTAGCATTAACCTTTTCATGGGGAATGCAAGCATCTTCATTTATCCCCCAAAAAACATCTACCCAGGGACAAGCCCAATAAAATGCCTCCACCACAGGTATGCCTTACATGATTTTTTCAAATCCATTATTCATGTCCCAAACTCCCATCACATCTACCTTTCTAGCATCCTCTACATCATAGTTCTTGCCGCACACTAGTTCTCAATGGGGCCTCACTAAAGAAGAGATGTTATCTTTCAGAATACCAACCCACTTCTCCACATCCATGCTAGAAAACCAACAAGCCACCTTCTCCCAAGTAGCACAACAACAACCATCACAAACTTTTCCAGCTTCATCCTTTTCCCCATTTGCAAACCATCTATTCACACCACCCAATGCTTCTAAGCAAGTTCCACCACCTTAGCAGCAAAGTTCATCCCATTTCACAAGCTACCTTGCCCAACCACCTCTTGCTTTTGTCTTCCCTACATTAGTTCCACCCTTAAGCAATGTGAGAATGCATCCATCCTACATCAACCAAGCACAAATCTAAGTTAAGAAAGGGCCATCTTATCAACAAGCTGCAACAACAATACTTCCAATCATAACAAAAAGTCCCTATCATTCCCTAGTAGCAACAAGCTTCATCCTATCTAGTCCAACAACAACAAGCAGTTCCATATCCTCCACTATAATATACCCCCACACCACATCAGCAATATCCTCCCCAACAATCATCACTTCAAAATCTATTCCAATCTACCTATCTCATGGGAAATCTCCATATCCCACTCCACAATATCCACCCCAAAATCATCCTTATTCACCATCACCACTAGATCATTTTCAAATGGGAGTACCTGCTCCAATGGCAATCAATACTAAGTGGGAAGCAATGAAGAATTCTCTTAAGGAGATCCAAACTGGTACAAAGATTAATACCTTCAAGTTTGAAGAGGTGTGTCCCTACCCATTTGACTGATCAATCAAAACTATTCCTTTCCCTAAAAAATTTGAGAGAACCAAGTTTGATAAATATCGAGGAAAAGGAAACCCAGTGAATCACATCAAAGAGTTCTATATGGCATGCCAAGAAATGGCTTATGGTGACAATTATCGTTTGCGCTTATTTACCAAAAGCTTGGGAGGAACTACCATCGAATGGTTTTACAAGATACCATGTGGGACCATCACAACTTTTGCCAAGCTCTCTGAGAAGTTCATTGCTGAATATGCCCATAATGTTGAGAATGAGTTGATCCTATTAGACCTTTGCAACTCAAAACATAAAGAAGGAGAAAGCCTAGAAAACTATTTTTAGAGATGGTAGAACCTCACTACCAGGTTATCTTACCAACTGCCTGAGAAGCATCTAACCAAAATCTTCATCAATAACCTACATCCCAAACTAGCCCACTTCATGAGGATGAACTATATCCAAACGTATCAGGATATCAAAAGAAAAGGGATAGATATTGAAAGAGGTCTCCTAGAAGAAGGCACAATCTAACATTTCAAGAATGATTCCCAAACTAAACCTGATAATGATAAACCCCGTTACTAGAATCATAACAAAAACACAATCACTGATGGAGCTATGGATACCAAGCACGTCCAAATCATTGTGGCTGGTCCCACATCTATTCCTAAATATCAAAAACAACCTCAAACTCATCAAAAACCTATGTAGCAATATCAACCTCAAAACAATCAACAGAACTATCGGTAGCAAGCACATCAAGCCCATCAAGGAAATCCAACCAATCAAGTTAATGCCATTAATACTACTCCTAATCAGAATAGATCCAGAGCCCATAATTATTAGAAAAGGATCTTCACACCACTTGGTGAACCTCTAGATGCTATTTTTCACCAAATGGCTAAGGCCAACTTGATTACGAACCCATAAATCTAGCAGTTTGATGATGCCACTCATAAGCCCAACTAGTATAAAGATCTTGAGTACTATGATTATCATTGTGTCAAAGGACACACTACCTTAAGGTGTATGAGACTCAAGAATTACATTCCAGATCTCATTGACCAAAAGGATGTTAGGAATGAATGCTGGATGTTGGCAGTCATTGTGTAGTAGTTGTTGTTGCATTCATGACTATGATTGTCATTGATGTCAACACAATGATATTCTGGAGACTAGCAGAGAAGCAGATAGTGTTTTGATTAGCACACATGGGATATTGTAGTTGGTGATATGTGATGTTGAGGTTATACTCTTTGATATGTTATATGTCTATGGTTAAGAGCACAAATAGAAATTCATTAATTCATGAAAGTTATGAGCATTTTGGTAAAAGTAGTATTCAGGCAGTGTTCCTGAGTAGCAGTTTGTGGAAATCAGATGATATCTCCTAATCGGGATGGAATCTAGTTTTGTGCATTCAAAGGGAAGTTTTAGACACATTGATAGTGACATCATTCATAGTGAAAACTTTGAAGTTACATGAGTTAAGAGTTATTGCATGTGGAAGCCAATAGTTTTGATTAATTTTGATGTAGCGTGTAGAATCTTTTATTTTGTAATTGGATGCCGACTCATTTGTAATTAATTGAGTGTGGTATAAAGGAAGAAATTTTTTTCCTTATTTTAATGTAATTTTGATGAAAAGAAGTGTGAGCATGGTTTGATTTCATGCGAATGTAAGCATGAAGTGAAGAAAAGAGCCTATGAAGTTGTGAAAGCAAAATTGTGAAGGAAGACATGTGAAGTATAGAGATCAGGAATTGAGATCTAATGTAGTAGTTGTTAGGAATAAGGTGTCTCAACCTTGGATAATTCCTATTCTTATTATTTGTTTTGTAAATGTATTTTTTTTGCAAATAATGTAATTAAGTGTGAGTGTACATGTCTAGTTGGCATGTTGATGTGTCACTCCACTTGATGTGTCGGCATCTTGTGTGTAAGGAGATCATGACTGAAACGGTCATGATAGATTTCTATGATGCGTAAGAACTATTTAAGGAATGTGCTATGACAAGTGTAAGAGCATCTTATGACTTGAGCCTATTTGGGCAGCCAAGAAGAAGTGGTTGGTGTGTGTAAGAGAATATGCCAAAAATAGGTTGGTATGACAGATTCTCTTACACTTCTCTTGTGACCGTTATTTTTGGCGGATTCTATGACAAGCTGTCATAGTCTATTCTAGGGATGGACGCCTATTCTTGGGATTGCATGTAACAACTATGTACATGTGGCTTTGTGCATGGGTCTTGGTGGTTGTGCCTATTTTTGGGTCCAGAGGAGTCTATATATATGATGCTGCTCCTATGGGAGAGATATAACAGAAGTTTAAGTCTTGTTGGCTTTGTCTCTCATTTCCTAAAAGAACTTGCATTGCAAGTGTATTGTAATCTTTGTGTTGAAGATAATACATTGTGCAGGTTTTGGAGTGTTGGGGTTTTTTTACCGAAAGGTTTTCCCCAGGGTATATCATTGTGTCATTCTCTATTTTTCTATATGCATTGTATGTGGTTACAATATCTTTGTTAAAGTAGTTAACGAATCTGAAATTGTAAGGATTTATAAGAATTTGCACAATACTCTCCTATAGAGATTAGCGGAGGAAGCTATTTTCGCACCTGAGTTTCCTTATAAGTGGTATCAGAGATTGATCAACTTTTGATCCTATTTTTTGGGTAGGGTTTTTTGAGCTAATCTCAAGTTTGAGTGGGATTTTTTTGCAGAGCATTCTAAATCTTATTTGTAGATTGAGATGGCAAGTTCATCATATGGAAGAATGGAGGTGGAGAAATTTAATGGCACTAATTTCGAGTTGTGGAAACTCAAGATGGAAGACATGTTGGAAGATCGTGACCTATGGGAAGCGACTTCAAATGCTACAAGACCAGCAACTATAGCTCAAGTAGATTGGGATATCAAAGACCGTAAAGCTAAGGGTCTCATCAGACTCTATTTAACCGATGCAGTCCTTCTAAATGTTCTAGATGAGAAAACTACAAATAGTTTGTGGGAAAGACTTGCGGCTGTGTATCAGGCCAAATCTCTGGTGAACAAGTTGTTCCTAAGGAAGAAGTTGTACTCTCTATGAATGGAGGAAGGTGGATCCTTAATGGATCATTTAAATGCATTTAATCTGCTGGTTGCACAATTGACATCAGCTGGTGTCAAGTTAGAGGAGGATCATTGCTACACACTTTTGTGTTCTTTACTAGATTCATGGGACCATCTTGTGATGGCTCTTGGAAGTACTTTAGTCACCTTCAAAATGGATGATGTGGTGTCTTCACTGCTATCAGAGGAGATGCAGAGAAAGGCTTCCGTTTCAAAAAAAGAAGCCCTTGCTATTCGTGGGAGTTCCACTGAAAGAGGGAAGAAAAATGACAATAAGTCTGACAATAAGGGTAGATCCAAATCCCATGGGAAGTCAAAGACTTCCAATAAGTCCAAGGCAAAATGTTGGAACTGTGATAAATCTGGGCACTTCCGTAAAGACTGCAAAGAGCCGAAGAAGAAGAAGAAAGGTTCAAATTTAGCTTCAGAAAGATCTCAAGAAGATGGCGATGCATTCATCATAGCTTTGGCAGCCCATGCATCTGATGATGTGTGGTTGGTTGACTCAGGTGCATCTTTTCACATGACCTCTCATCGAAACTAGTTCTCAAAATATGAAGAGTTCGATGGTGGAAAGGTGTACTTGGGTGATGATTCTCACCTAAAGATAGTTGGACGTGGAAGGGTCACTATCAAATTTCTTGATGGATGAGTAAAGGGAATCAACGAAGTTATGCACATTCCGAGTTTGGCACGAAACCTATTATCTGTAAGTATGCTGAATGATGTAGGTGTGCAAGTTGTTTTTTTGAAAGAAGGATGCAAGATGATGAGAGGATCGATAGTGCTTGCAAGGGGTACTAGGAGAGGTACCTTATTTCAGCTAGATGCATGTATTCCTCTATGTAATAGTTCTTCATCCTCACCATCTGAACAAGTAGTGAAGAAGTCTATGGCTATTGGTTTCGATGGTAGTGCAAACACTTTGGAAGGTAAGCTTCCTATAGAAAAGACAATGTTGTGGCATATGAGATTTGGCCACATTGGTGAAAAGGGTCTCAGAACCCTGAAAAATAAAAATCTTGTTGAGGGGTTAAATGATTGCAATCTTGAATTTGACTTCTGTGAACACTGTGTCTATGGTAAACAAAATCATGTTCAGTTTTACTCTAGTTCTCACAAATCTTCTAATGTTTTGGATCTTATTCATTCTAATGTATTTGGTCCTGTAAAAGTTCCTTCAATCTCCAAGTCTATATTTTTTGTATCTTTCATAGATGATTACAGTAGAAGGATGTGGATTTATTTCCTTAAAAGTAAGACACAAGTCTTTAGTCAGTTCAAGGAATTTAAAGCTCTTGTAGAGAATCAGACTAATAAGAAGATTAAGTGTGTGAGAACTGACAATGGTGGTGAGTTTTGCTCAGCAAAATTTGAACAGTTCTTTAAAGAACAAGTTATCGAGAGGCATAAGACAACTCCTTATACCCCATAGAAAAATGGAGTTGCAGAGAGAATGAACAAGACACTGATGGGGAAGGCTAGGAGTATGCTCAATGGAGCTGGTTTAAAACAAAGGTTTTGGGCCAAAGCTGTGGCCACTACTTGCTATCTAGTTAACAGATCTCCTACATCAGCCCTTGTTGGTAAGACACCCATGGAGGTGTGGTCTGGTAAGAAGCCTTCAATTAGACATGTTCATGTTTTTGGTTGTGAAGCTTATGCATATGTTCCAAAGGAGAGAAGAGCTAAGTTGGAAAACAAAGCTGTTAAATGTATTTTCATCGGATACAGTGCTGGTGTGAAAGGATACAAGCTTTGGGATCCTATGACTAGTAAGGTGTTGTATAGTAGAAATACTATTTTCAGAGAGCTAACATCTTCTCCTATTGTGCTACAACCAGATGAAAAAGAAAAGGAAAAAGATGTTGTTCAGTTGCCTCCTACCCCTGAGAAGACTGAATAGAGAGACCATGTTGGGTCTAATGATGAGGAGAGCTCTAGCAGCTCTGATAGTTCAGAAGAAGAGGAAGAACAACCTCAACCGCAGCCCTTGAGGAGATCCACAAGAGAAAGAAAGCAACCAGAAAGGTTTGGTTATTCTATGTTAGATTCCAGTTGTGCCTTTGCTTTGATTACTAACACTGATGAGCCTAGATTTGTGAAAGAGGCTTTGGGCATGGAAGATGCAGGTTCCTGGATTGAGGCTATGGATGATGAGATGGCTTCATTGGAGAAAAACAAAACTTGGGACCTTGTACCTTTGCCTAAAGGGAGAAAATTTGTTGGCTGTAAATGGGTGTTCAAGAAGAAATTTTGTGCAGATGGCAGTGTTGAAAGGTATAAAGCTAGATTGGTTGCAAAAGGGTATTCATAGGTAGAGGGAATAGACTATGGTGAAATATTCTCTCTTGTTTCAAAGTTGACATCCATTAGATTTCTATTATCTCTTGCTACATCATATGATTTAGAGATAGAATAGATGGATGTGAAGACAACTTTCCTTCATGGTGATTTGGAGGAAGAGATTTATATGTCACAGCTTGAGCACTACATTGTTAAAGGTAAAGAATCCTTAGTTTGCAAATTAAAGAAATCTCTATATGGTTTGAAGCAATCTCCTAGGATGTGGTACCTTAAGTTCGATGCCTTTGTGTTGTCAATTGGATTTGTAAGATCAAAATCAGATCATTGTGTTTACTTCAGAGTTGAAAATGATCACCTTCTTATTGTTGCATTATATGTTGATGATATGTTGTTGTTTGGGAAGGGTAAGGGTATGATTTCTGATTTTAAATCTCAGTTGTCAGCATAGTTTGAGATGAAAGATCTTGGGGCAGCTAGGTACATCTTGGGTATGGAAATTAGAAGAGATAGGTCTAACAAAAAACTTTGGTTGAGTCAGAGTAAGTATGTGAAGTTTGTGTTGGACAGGTTCAGCATGGTAGATTGTAGACCACTATGTGTTCCTATTTCTGTGGGAACAAAGTTATCTGTAGATGATTGTCCAAAATCTCCTAGTGAGGTGGAGGACATGAGTAGAGTACCTTATGCTAGTGAAGTTGGTAGTCTTATGTATGCTATGGTCTGTACTAGACCAAACATTGCCCAAGCAGTGGGAGTTCTGTGTTGGTTTATGGCTAATCCTGGATGGGTACATTAGGATGCAGTTAAGTGAGTATTTAGATATTTGAGGGGTACATCAGATTACTCCATATGCTATCATGGTAACTCTTTTGGATCTCCCCATTTAGTTTGTATTTGTGGGTTTGTCAATTTAGATTGGGCAGTTGATATTGACAGTAGGAGATCCACCAGTGCTTATGTGTTCACTATGTTTGGTGGTGCCATTAGTTGGATGAGTAAGCGACAACCTGTGGTTGCATTGTCCACTACAGAAGCTGAGTACATGGCATCTACTCATGCTTGTAAAGAATCCATTTGGCTTAGAAGATTATGTTCTGATGTTGGTGTTGATGCATAACAAATTACTATTTGGTGTGACAGTCAGAGCACTATTTTCCTTGCAAAGAATCCAACTTTCCATGCCAGAACGAAGCACATTGATGTGCAGTTTCACTTTGTGAGAGATATGGTGGAAGATGGAAAGGTAAATTTGGAGAAGGTAGATACTGTGAAGAATGTTGCAGATGCATTAATGAAACTAGTGGGCACTAAGAAGTTTAGATGGTGTTCGGAGTCTATGGGCCTTTTGGCCTATAGCAGTTAAAGTTCCTATTATGTTCCTGTTGCTCTACAAGGTGTTTGACAAGTGGGAGAATGTTAGGAATAAGGTGTCTCAACCTTGGATAATTCATATTCTTATTATTTGTTTTGTAAATGTATTTTTTTTGCAAATAATGTAATTAAGTGTGAGTGTACATGTCTAGTTGGCATGTTGATGTGTCACTCCACTTGATGTGTCAGCATCTTGTGCGTAAGGAGATCATGACTGAAATAGTCATGATGGATTCCTATGATGCGTAAGAACTATTTAAGGAATGTGCTATGATAGGTGTAAGAGCATCTTATGACTTGGACCTATTTGGGCGGCCAAGAAGAAGTGGTTGGTGTGTGTAAGAGAATATGCCAAAAATAGGTTGGTATGACAGATTCTCTTACACTTCTCTTGTGACCGTTATTTTTGGCAGATTCTATGACAAGCTGTCATAGTCTATTCTAGGGATGGATGCCTATTCTTGAGATTGCATGTAACAACTATGTACATGTGGCTTTGTGCATGGGTCTTGGTGGTTGTGCCTATTTTTGGGTCCAGAGGAGTCTATATATATGATGCTACTCCTATGGGAGAGATATAATAGAAGTTTAAGTCTTGTTGGCTTTGTCTCTCATTTCCTGAAAGAACTTGCATTGCAAGTGTATTGTAATCTTTATGTTGAAGATAATACATTGTGCAGGTTTTGGAGTGCTGGGGTTTTTTTACCGAAAGGTTTTCCCCAAGGTATATCATTGCGTCATTCTCTATTTTTCTATATGCATTGTATGTGGTTGCAATATCTTTGTTAAAGTAGTTAACGAATCTGAAATTGTAAGGATTTATAAGAATTTGCACAATACTCTCCTATAGAGATTAGTGTAGGAAGCTGTTTCCGCACCTGAGTTTCCTTACAGTAGTGAGTGCAGTTTGGCATAGTGAGGAGGTAACATATTTCATATTATTTTTCTAAATAATATTAAGGTTATTTGGATAGTGTGTTCAGTGATCTTACCTTGAAGCTATTTGGGCAGTGGGTCCTTCTGTCTTCCATAACTCTTAACAGGGTTAGAATCTTTTAGTACCTTATGCTACTGCAGTTGGTAGTCTTATGTATGCTATGGTCTGTACTAGACCAGACATTGCCCAAGCAGTGGGAGTTCTGAGTTGGTTTATGGCTAATCCTGGATGGGTACATTAGGATGCAGTTAAGCGAGTATTCAGATATTTGAGGGGTACATCAGATTACTCCATATGTTATCATGGTAACTCTTCTGGATCTCCGCATTCAGTTTGTATTTGTGGGTTTGTGGATTTAGATTGGGTAGGTGATATTGACAGCAGGAGATCCACCAGTGCTTATGTGTTCACTATGTTTGGTGGTGCCATTAGTTGGATGAGTAAGCGACAACCTGTGGTTGCATTGTCCACTACAGAAGCTGAGTACATGGCTGCTACTCATGCTTGTAAAGAAGCCATTTGGCTTAGAAGATTATGTTATGATGTTGGTGTTGATGCATAACAAATTACTATTTGGTGTGACAGTCAGAGCACTATTTTCCTTGCAAAGAATCCAACTTTCCATGCCAGAACGAAGCACATTGATGTGCAGTTTCACTTTGTGAGAGATATGGTGGAAGATGGAAAGGTAAATTTGGAGAAGGTAGATACTGTGAAGAATGTTGCAGATGCATTAATGAAACCAGTGGGCACTGAGAAGTTTAGATGGTGTTCAGATTCTATGGGCCTTTTGGCCTATAGCAGTTAAAGTTCCTATTATGTTCCTGTTGCTCTACAAGGTGTTTGACAAGTGGGAGAATGTTAGGAATAAGGTGTCTCAACCTTGGATAATTCCTATTCTTATTATTTGTTTTGTAAATGTATTTTTTTTGCAAATAATGTAATTAAGTGTGAGTGTACATGTCTAGTTGGCATGTTGATGTGTCACTCCACTTGATGTGTTAGCATCTTATGCGTAAGGAGATCATGACTGAAATGGTCATGATGGATTCCTATGATGCGTAAGAACTATTTAAGGAATGTGCTATGATAGGTGTAAGAGAATCTTATGACTTGGACCTATTTGGGCGGCCAAGAAGAAGTGGTTGGTGTGTGTAAGAGAATATGCCAAAAATAGGTTGGTATGACAGATTCTCTTACACTTCTCTTATGACCGTTATTTTTGGCGGATTCTATGACAAGCTGTCATAGTCTATTCTAGGGATGGATGCCTATTCTTGGGATTGCATGTAACAACTATGTACATGTGGCTTTGTGCATGGGTCTTGGTGGTTGTGCCTATTTTTGGGTCTAGAGGAGTCTATATATATGATGTTGCTCCTATGGGAGAGATATAATAGAAGTTTAAGTCTTGTTGGCTTTGTCTCTTATTTCCTGAAAGAACTTGCATTGCAAGTGTATTGTAATCTTTGTGTTGAAGATAATACATTGTGCAGGTTTTGGAGTGCTGGGGTTTTTTTACCGAAAGGTTTTCCCCAGGGTATATCATTGTGTCATTCTCTATTTTTCTATATGCATTGTATGTGGTTGCAATATCTTTGTTAAAGTAGTTAACGAATCTGAAATTGTAAGCATTTATAAGAATTTGCACAATACTCTCCTATAGAGATTAGCGTAGGAAGCTGTTTCCGCACCTGAGTTTCCTTACAGTAGTGAGTGCAGTTTGGCATAGTGAGGAGGTAACATATTTCATATTATTTTTCTGAATAATATTAAGGTTATTTGGATAGTGTGTTCAGTGATCTTACCTTGAAGCTGTTTGGGCAGTGGGTCCTTCTGTCTTCCATAACTCTTAACAGGGTTAGAATCTTTTAATAGGGATTCAAAATCTCCTAACAGGGATTTATATGTACTAAATGTATTTCATAAGACTCTTAATAGATTCCATCCTTTCACAAGGAATATTCATATTAGTGCATCTTCTGTGGGCATCATTCCCACCGGGGTTTATTCTTTGATCAAGAGGTTCCCTAGTCAACATATCTTGTGTTATTATGTCATTGTGTATGAATATCTTTCTATGGTTGGTAATTGCATTACTTACATGGTTAAATGCTATTGAAGTTGATAAAGGTTATGATTATTTGATAACTTATTCACCCCCCCTCTCACTTATCTTGGTGGACTTTACTTTCTAACAAAGGAGATCCAAGTAGACACGCCTTCTCAACCCTCACCTAATGCCAATTTGTAAATCTATCAGAATGTGTTCCCACAACACAACACTAGAAATAATAAAGCTAATACGGATCCTCCTCCCTAGAACCAAGGAAAAGGCAAAAAAGGACATTACACTGGCCACAAAGACTACACCACTAGTTATATCAATTACGACAAGTTTGTTAGATGTATAACCCAAGTCAAGCCCACAGTCAATGTCATCCACATCAAAAGAGTAGATAGTCAATGTGTTGTTACCACCCATAGAGGCTGAATAAATATCATCGGTGCCCATCCAAGACCAGGACACAATGCACATAATGCATAATACAACCTCATAGAACATCTTGGGAATACACCAACCCAAATCTCCATCCTTGAACTTCTTTGCACTTCACCGCTCCATCAAGAAATCCTTGAACGAGCCCTCCATGAAGCACAAGTCCCCATAGATATAAACATTGTCTAGTTTGAAAACCTTGTGGGACATCTATCCACACCATGTGCTCTTTCCTTTAAACCATCTGACATGCCAGCCATTGTACCTAACCACAATATTCCTCTCTACATTTCTGTTATGGTCAAAGTTTTTCCATCAAACAGGTCATGATAGATAATGGCTCAACCCTAAACCTGTGTACTTTAAAATTCATTTTAGAAGATTGGGTTCATAGAAGTTGATATTTCACATGAAGTAATCACTATCAAGGCATATGAAAACTTAGAGCATACCTTTGAAAGTACCATTCTTTTGTATATCCATCTAGGCCTAACAACACAAGACACCATTTTCCACATTGTTGATCTTGACCTATCATTCAACATCCTCCTCGAATGACCATGGATCCATTCTATCAAGGCTATACCATCTACTTTCCATTAGTACATCAAATTTCCACATCAAGGCACTGAGGTTACCATCCGGGCTGACCCTCAACCCTTTGCATACTACCATGTGATGGAAGCATCATTCTCACATTCCACCCATTAGCCTGGAACCAACATTGGTACTTCTATTGCTAGCTCATCCTGATCCCATTGCGATCTAGAGACTATTCTCACCTCCACTCTCTCTTCTGTCAAGATCAATAACTAAGGCTATGGTGAATACACCCTAAATGATGCATTTGTAGTAGGGGCACTCCCACTTTATCCACATACGCAAAGGTGCTCGAGTCACCAAAGCAAGCCTACTAAAGATAATCATGAAATCAAGCAAATGGAGCCTCTAACTTTTGAATCCTATGGAAACATAAACAATCAAGATATGGATCTTGACATTAGTAGGTGGTTGTACAGAGATCCCCCACCACCTGACACTCAACTTCTTAGCTACTTCAAAGATATGTATCCCAAATTGCACAAGTATGCCACTGAATAATGGAAATATCAAGGCGGTGGTCTAGGACCACAAGAAGGTAGAAGAAAAGACCCTATCACAACATCAGGGTCCTTACTTTAATAACCCTTGCCTACATATACAAGAGCCCAATACTATAGCTAGGGGTACCAATATGACTAGCGTTCCCTTCTTGAATTGCCAGGATGACCTTGTAGAAATTGAAGACATCCCTGAAGAGGAAGAAAAGAAATCTTATGATGACATCTGTTGGTAGTATTTCTAGTTTCAGTGTTTTACTAGTCAAAATTTTGAGTTCTTGCCTAGTCTTTCTTGTCAAATTTTTAAGCCCTAGGTGAACAACCTTAGGTTTTAGACCATGTTCCCTAAAAATCCAAAAAGCTCTAGTTTAAGCTATCAACCTTCTATTTCTCCATTACTTTATCAGGTCACTTAAGCTTTGAATTAAGCATGTGCACATTATTTTTCCTCAGTTAGTCACTTAGTCTCCTGAAGAAATAAGAATATTCCTAAATATCTAGCGATTTCTCAAAAGCCCTTTGTCACCTGATCTCATAAGCACTTTGGAATATTCTTTATTATCAAACGACTTAGTGATTGCCTTTTTAGTCTCCAGGTCTCAATAAGTTTTCTCAAGATCTAGCGACTACTATGATAAATTTTATATGGAAAGAACTATAGTCACATAGTCTCTAGATAAAAATAACCTCTAGTCTAGTTGTCTCTAAATGATTTATTAAAGTGAGGTATCTCTCAACGATTATGATTTTCCTCTATAGTCACTGAATCTCTAAATGAAGGTGTGGTCTTATTTTAAGTTAATCTCAAGGTCTCCAAGTCTTCATGTGGCTATTTATTTCATTCAACAACATGGATTTTTAGTGGTTTCATTATCTCCCAAAGGTGGTGGTTATCTCCTACGCAATTAGCGATCCAGCGACTCAATAGTCTCTAGATCTAAAAACGCAGCGGTTAAGTTATAAAGGATCAAAAGACTTATTGTGAACTGTGAGATGAAGATTTGATTAACACCCAATATTTAATCTCCAGATATAACTTAGAGTTAAGAAATATTTCTGTGACTTGGAGATTGCCTTAGTCACATGTTCTCGAGATTTAATCCCAGTTAAGAAAAAGATTGTGAGACCCAACAAATCACTTTGTCACGAAGTCTCTAGATTTTCACAAGTTGAGTTAAGGTTAATGTTATGGTTAAGCCTGATGATTATGTATTTATTCAGCGATTTAGTGACTATGTGATCACATGATCTCAAGTTCTTGATAGTTAAGTGGAAAACCTCCAGCGATTCAGCAACACGGTTATCTCTTGGTTGTTGAATCAAATAGTTAAGTAAGAAAATATCTCACAACTTAATGTGGACCATAAGATGGAATGAAGAAGAAGATCAACGGTGGTCGTGAGATCTCAAAAAGAAAGTTGAAAATTCAGAAAGATTTAGCGATTAAGAGACTCCTTGCTTGTCGCTAGATCTCCAGGTCAGGTGATCGCTAAATGTTTTAAAGAATAAATAAAGTTGCTGTGACTATGAGATGGACTATAGTCAGGTGATCTCCAAATGAAAAATTAAAGGTGAATTGACTATGGTCACTAAGTCTCTAGATCAAAAAATTTTAGTGATCGCTTAATCTCATGAAGAATTCATAAAGTCTAAAATCATTTAGCGAATATGAGGAGCATTCTTAGTCACCAAATCTCATAAACATTTTAAAAGGTGACAACATCATTGACAATTGTGAGACTCCTCTTCAGTCGCCAAGTCTCTAAATAATGAAATTTGATTACCTATCATTTTCCTGAGCTACGGCTAGTGAATTGAGCCCTGTTCATGCTAAGTAATGGTAGAAGTGACATCTTTGATGGCTTTTCAGTGTCAGATGTGGTGGTGCATTCAATTCCACAGAATAGAATACTTAGATGTTACTCATTGGAAGATTATAGAGTATTTTGAAGAGTACAGAGCATCAGGTTTTCAAAGCTTTCCTAGATTTTCAATGTGACCAAAAATTTATAGAATATTTCCAATTACCAGTCAGGATGAGTCAAGCAGTAGTAGGTAGAGCCTCCACCAGTCAAGGGTCTAAGGAGAAGGTGAAAGAGAGTTATTCAGATGAGTTCCTCACTCTCTTACCAGGGTCATCACAGAACAAGAAGGTTAGTGATGATTATTTCATGGATGAATTGGCTTATTGCAGAGATGCTAAGACTCTTGAAGTCACAGGCATGTGCTTATTTTCATATTTTTATAAAAATAGTGATAGTGCAGTACAAGTCTCAAACCCTTGGATGTTATGATTAGCTAAGTTAGTTATTCCTGAGGTTTTTCTAGATGTAGACGCATTACTTATGTTGTCTTGGTGTTATGATCCCCTTTCAAAAACCATTAGGAAAGAGGATGGTTCTCCTTTGGTTACCCTAGACTGAAATTCATTCATGAAGGCATTTGGAATTCAAATCCCTATGGCTACTGAGATAAAATTACAAGCCCTAGAAAATAGATATGTTTGAGAGGCTACATTGGTCTCTAAGGAGATTAAGAGCCACATGTCCAAAGAGAACATGAATTACATTGCAGCTATGAGTGGGTTAGCTCTATATCAATACAACGAGCTCAAATTTTATATGAAATATATTGCATATGGGATATGCCAGGTCTTGGGAGTTGATGTAGGCCTAGAAAGGATTACTTCAGATATTTTGATCTTGGTAATGGATTCACAGAACTGTCTGGTGAATAGGGGCTATGATTTCATTGGATATGTGATAAATAGAATGCATGAGGGTATATTATCTTTGAAGAATTTTACACCTGGTTCTACACCTAGATTCATGCATTATTCCTGGCCGATGCACCTTATTGTGTACCACAATTATAATCTTATAAATTTGAATGATCTCAGGCCACAAATGGTGTGGAATGGAAAACCTAACCCTATACAGTTTTGGTTAGCAATATGGAGCCCTTCTCACCCTAAGTAGGGTTTTGGTGCTTTTCAAAATTGGATTGTGTACCCTATTCTCTGAAGTCTGGGAGTTAATTGCACAAGATTATCCACCAAGGTTCTGCAATTGGTGAGACCCCAACAATTTATTGATAAGAGGACCAAAGGTCACAATTGGGGAGATATTTTTTATGAGAAGAGCTATATAATGATTAGGGTTTATGGATGCCCTCAGCCTCCCCATCTACTTCCATTCTATGTTCCACCAAGGATTGCATTCTTAGAGTTTGTTTGGCAACTCATGTTGACTGATAAAGAACATCTTGCTCCCCATAGGAAAGGAAATTTCACTCCTCGGCACTTCAAGGTGCATTATCTCACAATAGGAAAGGGAGCCCTCAACATAGTAAATGACTGGTTGGAAAGATTCCACATGTATGCAGCACCTTATAGATATGTGGATATAGAGGGATTCATACTCATTGCTAGGAAATATTACACTCCTAGCATTCCTTTCAATAAGTAGCATGAGAAATATCTAGAGGAGGAGGTTATTAGGAACATCATTGAAGACAATGAGGTAGAATTGAGAGTGAATCAATTGAATTAGTTGTTTGATATTGAGAAACAATTGAAGAGAAAAGGATTGGTATTTGGGGGTTTCTTTCCCACTTTACCTTACCTCCAAAGACTTGAGCAGATGATGGCTCAATTTAATACATTGGTAAAATCCATGGAGGATTTAATTGATGAAACTGATAAGGGTAAGAAAGCCCAGTCTGATTCAGAGTATGAAGATGATAGTGATGGTGGCTACCCAGTGTATAGCCCACCCACTATGGAACAACCATTGGTTGAAGGGCCTGGAGAGGGAGGTGAAACTATTAACCTTAGTGAATTGCCTAGTTCTGAGGACATCACTGAGCCCCTCAAGAAAAAACAAAAGTTACTGACTTGGGAACCTTCAGAAAAGAAAAAGGATAGAGTGAGTGCCCTCTATGTAGGAATTGGTGAGCATCATCACCAAATAAGAAAGAGAGCGAGAGAAGAAAAAAGGAAAAAAAAGCTTGATATTTAAGATGTTGAGTTGCCTTTGGCCCTTGGCCAAGATGAGAGGATAATTGAGTAGGATGCTTTCCTAAATGATGATAATTTTGTTAACTCTGATGAATTTAAAAGCTTCCTAGTTTGGCACAACCAACAACAGGTTGCATCTAGTGTGAAAATAACTGAAGAGGGTCAGGTGTCAGATGAGGCACTACAAAAATTGAAAGAATATGACCCAGAAGATGATATTTTGACTCTAGATGAGGCCAGGAAATTGGTAAGATAGAGAAATATGCTACATGTGCCTGGGTGGAATTTATATTCAGATTTTATAATTGATCAAATAAATAGACAAGAAGATGTCACTCTATCTTCAGAGACCCAAGTGGGGGACATCATCAAGGGATTTGGGTATATCCCAAATAATCAGGCATTAGCCATGTGGAGTCTGTACCCTAAAGACAAGAAACCACAAATTTTGAATGTAAAAGAGCAAATGGAAGGTGATAAAATTGTGTGATCTATCCATAATACAAGGGACCTAGAGATATCTCAGGTGTTGACCCAATTTGCAAAGTTAAATGAAGATAAAACAAGGCAGCTATCATAGAGGTATGGTGCATTATGTGATGACTATAATGCCCTTGTGAAAGATAGGGATTTAAAAATAATAAGGCTAAATGCATTGGAAAAACATATAGAAGAATTGGAGAAAAAAATCATTAATAGTCTTGTACAACCCCCTGTACCTCCAGAGAAACCCACAATGTAGGCAATGATAGAAGAAGAGGTGGCTGTGAAATTGAATAAAATAAATGAGGAGAAGAATGACACTATCTTGCATGCCCTGTTGAGTATCCTGTAGCATAGAATAAATGTAATAAAAGATAAATTTGATCTTGTGTTTAATGCTTATGGCAAGTTTCCAGAATTACAAAAGGAGGTCAATAATTATGTGCAAATTTTGAGTGGATTTCATGCAACTTGGTCTATCAGAGAAACACTTTTTGAGAGATTGATATTTGCCCAATCTCTAAGCAGGAACATTCTAGAAATAGTTGTGAGGGTTGGTGAGGAGATTGATAGAGTTAAAGCCATATTACCATCTTTAAGGGTAAGGAAAATTTGATTGAGGCTAAGTTATCCATGCTTAGCTCATGTTCCAATAAATTTATCCCTATAATTGTAAATGAAAATGAAACCATTAAGAGTCTTGATTAGTGGAGATCAGATGTAGATCTTTTATTGCCTAGGAAGGAGGCATTTTTAGGTGAAGATAATAATGTAGATATAGAGAATTTCAACAAGACCCTGGATGAAGCAATTAAGGTAGAGATAGATGTCACCAAGTTTATGATAGATGTCAAAGCCATAACGGAAGCCAGGTGGGAAAGACAAAAGGCATAGTTGCAACTTGTCCAAAAATTTAATTGGCCATCAGAAGAAGTAACTGCATGGGATAAGTTGACAAATCCCAAGAAATTTGTATCCACTGTAGTTGACTTGGACATTCTGGATGATGAGTAAGAAGGAAATTTGGAGCACCTGACACCTGAGCATAGAATACAGGGATGATAAGCTATCATTTAAGAATTGTGTAAGTTATCCGGAATGGCAATCACCATATCTTATTATAACTACAATAGCTATCATGAATACTCACAGACAAAGGTGTTAGTTTTCAAGCGATACAAGATGAAGAATAGTCCAAGAATTTTTTGTCTTTCCATTGCCTGAGAGCTCATTGTATTTTTTCTTTTATTGCTTTGTCTCTTATGCTTTTTAGGATTAGGGTTTTCAACCATCTAAAGCTTGTTGCAATCCCATTCATAAGGGAATTCCAAGATGGTTGAACATGAGATATAAATAGAGTGGAGGATTCATTTTTGTAGGGTTGGAAGATAGTAGAAAAACTGAATAGAATTGCTTTGAAGTAGACTTCTAAATTTTGTGTCTGACTTTCTGAGTTATTGAATTTTGAATGTAATTGGCAAGTTGATTTTAATACAAATACACTGCAACTTCTACCATATGTTGTTGTTTTCTTTTTACTATTATGTTGTACTCTTGTATGTTTTATATGTTAGGCATTTAAAATATACCAGTTGTAAAGCAACTCATTGGATTGACTGTGATTTTCTTTCAAGGAAAGAATTACAACTTATCATAATTTGGTTCACAGAGTAGGCATATCTATAAAGATTGTTGATGATAACAGTGTTTGGTTAACAGAGTAGTTTGTAAGGCAATCTATTTGAATTTGCAGATTAGTATGTAAGGCATAGTTTTGTATTTCTTTTGAAATTATCTTGTTGATTTGCATTTGAATTTCTTTTGCCCATTGGATAAGGCATTGGTTTAGTGTTTGTTTCTTATAATCTTATCTTTCATATCTTTAAAAGAAGAAAAATTAAAACTTTCATATCATTACCAATATATTTTTCATTTCATGTTTATTGCACTAAATAGATTGGACTGTTTCTAAAACACACAGCTCTTATTTCTTGATTCCTTAAAGAAAGAATCATTTAGGTTTCCCCTCAAAAGGAAGAAGGATGAGAATCCTTAAATCATTGATTCTTGCTATATTTGCAATCACATTTAGCTTGGTCAAGCTTTGCATCAAATTAATTCTTCTCATATGCAGAGTGTTTTATAGATTGATGCACTAGAAGGATTAATAGTAGATCAGTGTCCACTTATATAATACTGTGTAATCAGTAATCATTAAAAGGTAATACCTACCTAAGTATGTGGAGCTCAAAAATGAAGGAGGACCCTATCCAATCCTCAACAATTAGGTCTTTCTCTTGTTTGAATTAGTCTCAAGTAGTCATTCAAACATTTGATTCATGCAAGAAAAATCCCTAACAACATCTTTGATGATGATACCCTTTTGGGCACTTATATTTGCCAACAACTCACCATTAACCTCATAGAACTTCCCCTCATCCACCCTAAACTCATAGACTAGGACCAACCAAGTGTCACACATAACGATGAGTTCCAAAGTATAGAAGCACTCCTAGAGTTCATGGGGGCATCAGGTCCACAATCAGTTCAAGATTTAGAGTCAACTCACGTCTGTAAGCTCAACCCGTAAGGATATTTTGGGGAGGAGGCAAGATTTAGCCACAAAAGTGAAATGGAAAGAGAAAAACATGAGTCCTTATGTGAAAACCCTTCTGGGGCACATTCTGATTCCAAAAAAGTAAAAATAAAGGGTGTATCTTCTAGTGAAAACTTGGCAATTCAAGCACTAGAAGATGAAGACTTGCCTCTTCCTCCTATATAGGATTACAGACCTAAGCAATCACCTATCATCATAGAAGAAATGAAGCTAGTTAACTTGGGTACAAAAGAATGTTCGAGAATCACCTACATTGTAGCCAATCTTATAGAGGGTGAAGAAATAGTTTTTATTACACTCCTTAGAGAATCCTTTATAAATTTTGAAATTTTGCATGGTCATATGCACACATGTCTAGGATTCATCCTAATCTTGTCATCCATCATCTAGCTATGGACCCCAACACCAAGCTAGTAAAGCAGAAGTTAAGGAAGATGCATCCAAAAGTGGCCTGATTAGTCAAAGTAGAGCTTGAAAAACTCCTCCAAGAAAAAATCATCAGGGCCATTGATTACCCAGATTGGATCTCCAATATGGTACCAATCATAAAGCCTTCAAGCAACATCAGAATTTGCATAGATTTTAGGGACCTAAACAAGGCATGTCCTAAGGATGATTTCCCGCTACCCAACATAGACATGATCGTAGATCTTATAGCCGGCCATGAGATGTTATCACTCATGGATGGATTTTTAGGCTATAATCAGATTTGGATAGAAAAATTAGATCAACATAAAACAACATTCACCACTCCATGGGGTACCTTCTCCTATAACATGATGTCATTTGGGCTAAAAAATGTAAGAGCCACATAGGAGAGAGAAATGACAAAAATCTTCCATGACATGATCCACAAAATCCTAGAAGACTATGTGGAAGATATTCTTGCAAAATCAAAAACATGCTATGAACACCTTGGCATTCTTGAGAGTGTGTTTGATCGCTTACATCATTATAGCTTGAAGCTCAATCTAAAGAAATGTGTCTTTGGTGTAACATCTGGAAAGCTTCTAGGCTTCATAGTATCACGATGAGGCATAGAGCTCAACCCCAAGAAGGTCAAATCTATTACCGAAATGCATCCACCAAGAACACTTAGACATCTCAGGAGTCTACAAGGAAAGCTCCAATCAGTGTGTCGGTTCATCTCCCAGTTGGCAGACAAGTGCCATCCATTCACGCATCTCCTGCACAAAGACACAAGCTTCAAATGGGACCCCATCTATTAAAAAATCTTTGACAAGCTCAAGGAATATCTAGCCAACTCTCCAATCCTAGTACGACTAGTTCTAGGATGCCCTCTCATGCTCTACATCTCAGTGACCACTACAACACTGGAAGCACTCTTAGCTTAGCATGATGATGAAAACAAAGAGAGATCCATCTACTATATCAGTTGAACTCTCATACTCTACATCTTAGTGACCACTACGACACTGGTGACACTCTTAGCTCAGCATGATGATGACAACAAAGAGAGAACCATCTACTACATCAGTTGAACTCTTGTCAGCTATGAGCTTAACTATTCACCCATGGAGAAAGCATGCCTTGTAGTGGTCTTTGCCACTCAAGAGCTTGGACACTACATGCTTAGCCACACAATCAGGCTCATTTCAAAGGTGGACCCACTCAAGTATTTGTTATTAAGGATAACTCTCACATGCTATATGGAAAAAAGGGTCATGCTACTTAGTGAGTTTGACATCCAGTACATAGATCAGAAAGCAATGAAAGGGCAAGTAATTTCTGATTAGCTAGTAGATGCACCTATGGTAGATGCCTATCCACTAATCATGGAATTCCTTGATGAACACCTATGTATGATTGAAGAACAAGGATAACTTTAGTGGTGAATATTTTCCAATTGGCAAATTTCACTCATCGAGGACCCAAAATTTGGTGAAAAAAATTAGACTTTTTGGGTGGCCATGTCACCCGCACTTTATAAAAATTAGGTCCCATGCATAGGCAAATTGCCAATAGTGACATGGAACTATTTTTATTTTAGAGATGACTTCACCAATTGAATTTATTTTTCCACACAATAAATTGAATATTTTCACCTACAATTTCCTAAGCTTGTCTTAATTGATGGTCATATTCGCCATCATGTAGTCAAAATTTAAGTTAGAGTATAGGTTAAGTACATATATTTGACATGTGTCTCTATTCTAGAGACTTTCAATGAAACTTTACGGCTTTTAAAACTTTCACCTGAAATAGATTTGACACATCTCTATTCCAGAGACTTTTGGGGGAATCTTTGTGTCCTTTAAAACCTTGGCCCGAAATTGTTAGAAAGTAAAGTCCACTAAGATAACTGAGAAGGGGGGTGGTGAATTAGTTATCTAATAATTATAAATTTTATCAAATTCAATATATTTTAACAATGTAAGCAATATAATTCCCAACCATAAAAAGATATTCATACACAATAACACAATGACACAAGATATGTTGACTAGGGAACCTATTGATCAAAGAGAAAACCCCGATGGGAATGATGCCCACAAAAGATGCACTAATATGAATATTCTTTGTGAAAGGATAGAATCTATTAGGATTCTTAAGAAATACATTCAGTACATATGAATCCCTTCTAAAAGATTCTAACTCTGTTACGAGTTATGGAAGATAGAAGGACCCACTGCCCAAACAGCTTCAATGGAAAGATCACTGAACACACTATCCAACTAATCTCTAGATTATTCAATAGAATAATATCAAATCATTACTAATCTCAACAATATGTTACCTCTTCTCTGACCATGCCAAACTACACTCACTACTACACCAGATCTTAATTTCAGATCTATGTACCTCACATATCTTCCTTCACAAATCTACTTTAACAACTTCATTCACTTCATCATAATTCATCACAACCATATTAAAACAAGGAAAAACATTCCTTCCTTTATACCACACTCAAATAATTACAAAGAAGTCAGCATCCAATTACAAAATAAAAGTTTCCACACACTACATCAAAATTACACAAAACTGTCAGCTTCCAATTAGAATAATTCTTCACTCATGCGACCTCAAAGTTTGCACTATCACCCACATCACTAAAAATATGTCTTCAACTTATCTCTAACTATGCAAAAGTAGATTCCATCCTGATTAGGAGATATCATCCGATTTCCACAAATCACTACTCAGGAACACTACCTGAATACTACTTCCACCAAAATGCTCATAACTTTTATGAATAAAAGAATTACTATTTGCACTCTTAACCATGAACATATAATATATCAAAGAGTAAATCCTCAACATCACATAGCTTTATCTACAATATCCCATGTGTGCTTATCAAAACAATATCTTCTCCTCTGCTAATCTCTAGTAGATCACTGTGTTGACATAAATGACAATCATAGTCATGAATGCAACAACAAATGCTATAGAATGGCTACCAATACTTTGATAGGATATATTTAGAATTCATTCCTAACAATATCCCCCATTGGCATTGATGGTAACATAGATGAAAAACATCTAATGTTCCAAAAATCCAACACTGCAATTTTTGAATCCTCTTCATTAATCAAATCTTGCTTGGTTTTCCTATTCAGTTCCCTCCAATAGATGGTACAAATGGGTTTTTATGTACACTTCTCCCCCATTGACATCAATGACAAAAATTTCATCATTATGTCAACAACAACTCTAATGTCAAAAGACACTATTCAAAAAATACATTCACTAGAGTCCTCATGACTCAGCTTAGATACACATACTCCCCCATAGAGGAAGTACCAACATCCAATCTAGAAGAAATATAAGGCTCATATACCACTGGACAGATGCAACCAATCTGCATCACTTCTCAAAAGTAGGCTGGGGCATAACCCCAAGCATACCTCTCAGATACTCAAATGTATCCTTAGGCAAAGGATTTGTAAATATGTCTGCTATCTACTCCCTTGTGCTTATGTACTCAAGTCTAACTTCTTTCTCAAAAAATTTCTCTCTTACGACATGATACTTAATCTCTATATGCTTAGTCCTAGAATGTAATATAGGGTTCTTAGACATACTAACTATGCTAGTGTTATCACAATGTATAACAATAGGTTCAACAAACTTTATTCCAATATCCTTCAACATCTACTTCATCCAAATTATCTAGTTACAATTATTTTTTTCGACTACATATTCTACTTCTACTATGCTCTGTGAAATACAATTCTACTTCTTGCTTAGACAAGAAAACAATCTTCCTCTGAGGAAAAATGCTCCACCACTGGTGCTATTTTTATCATCAACAGTGCCTCCTCAATCAGCATTTGTATATGCACATAGGGTGAAATCATCATAATTTTCATACCACAAGTCATAGTCTAATGTGCCTCTTAAATATCTCAATATCCTCTTTACTACTACATAATGTGATTCTCTGGGTTCAACTTGAAATCTTGCTACAATTCAAACTGAATGTGCTATATTAGGTCATGTACGTGTCACGTACTACAATCCTCCAATCATAGATCTGTACTTCTTCTGTTCAACTATAGGAGTCTCATCTATGCTAGATAATTTATGTCTAGTTACCATAGGTGTTCCAACTAGTTTATAGTTCTCCATTCCAAATCTCTTTAACAAATCATTCAAGTACTTTGTCTAGCTTACAAAGATACCATCAATGTTTTGTGTTATCTGTAATTCCAAAAAGTATTTCATTTCACCAATCATACTCATTTCAAATTTAATTTTCATTTCATTGGAAAATTTATCACTAGCTTCATCTTCTCCTCCAAAAATAATGTCATAAAAAAAATAACTATAATCAACAAACCATTTTCAATTTCTTTTGTGTATAGGTTGTTATCAGTTGTTCCTTTTGTAAATCCCAATTTTAACAAATACTTATCCAATCTTGCATACCAAGTTCTAGGTGCTTGCTTTAGTCCATATAAGGCTTTCTTTAGTTTACATACCATGTCTCCTTCTTGAGTCAAAGGAAAACCTTCAAGCTGCTCAATATAGACATCTTCTTCCAATTCTCCATTCAAAAATGTTGACTTCACATCCATTTGATATACTCTAAATTTCTTAAATGCTTCATAGGCCAAAAACATTCTTACTGCTTCAATTCTTACTACTAGTGCAAAAGTTTCTTCATAGTCAATTCCTTCTTGTTGTGAGTATCCCTTGCATACCAATCTTGCTTTGTTTCTTACTACTTGTCTTTGTTCATTCTTGTTTCTGAATACCCATTTACTTGTAATAACATTCTTATCTTTAGGTTTAGGGACCAATTCCCATGTCTTGTTCTTCTCAATTTGATCTAGTTCTTCTTTCATAGCTTTAATCCAATGTTCATCTTCACAAGCTTCACTAGTAGATTTAGGTTCAATTTGAGAAATCAAACATAACTATTCTTGTACCTTATTTTGAGTTAGAAATCCTCTATCTGTGCTTCCAATAATCTTTCAACAAGATGATTCCTTGATAAGTTCATGTTAGGTGTCATTGTCTCAAATCTCACTTCAGGTGTTGGCTCTTCAATGATTTCACGGTGGCTTTCATTCAACAAGTCACTATCAATTTCATAGAATAATTCAATAGTTTTAGTGTTAGATTTAGGATGAGTCCCTTTATCATATTCATAATCAATCATTCTTTCCTAAATTTTGAACTTTTCATCAACTTTAACATTTCCACTCTCAACAATAGTCTTAGTTCTCTTGTTATAACATCTATAAGCTTTTCTCTTCAAAGAATATCCAAGAAATATACCTTCATCACTTCTAGGATCAAACTTTCCAATATCATCAACTCTCTTTATATAACATTTTTTTCCAAAAATTTTAAAATACTTAATTGAGGGTGCATGTCCAAACCATAATTCATAGGGTGTCTTGTCTATGTATGCTTTGATTTGTACTCTGTTCATTGTATACACTGTTGCGTTCACTACTTCTCTCCAGACTATCTTCACCAAATTATTCTCAAATAACATAGCTCTTTCTACTTTAGTCACTGATCTATTTCTTCTTTCTGCAATACCATTTTGTTCAGGTGTTCTAGGGGCTGAAAACTATCTCTTAGTACCATTCACTTCACAAAAGGTGTTAAACTCTCTAGAAGTAAATTCTCTTCCTCTATCAGATCTCAAACATTTAATCTTCATTCCGGATTCATTCTCAACTTTATTCTTAACGATCTTAAACTTATCAAATGCTTCAAAATTTTCTTTAAGAAATGCAATCCACATCATTTTTGTAAAATCATCAACAAGAATCATAAAATACCTTTCTCCATAGAATCCTCTAGTCCTGGTAGGACTGCTCAAATCTGTATGAACAATCTCCAACTTCTCTATAGGTGTAAACTATTGGAAATTTGGCTGAGTTAAGTACATATATTTTGTCATTATGGAAACATATGATCCACATGAAGAGCGCAAAGGTCAGAGAGCAAGTATAGCAGAACACATTGCAAATTTGTCTAAGTGTGAGACAATGTTTTCACAAGTGCACCAGGAATAGTTTTTGTTTGTGACGTTGACTAGAGTGAGTTTAGTGATTATGCACTTGAACATAGAATCTATGGTGACTAATGATGACTCATCTCAGAGTGCAAGTCAGTGTGGCATGTACAAAATTAGTTATGGTGGTTTTACCGAAGACAATGTTAAGCTGACAGGATAGTTTTGAAGACAAAATTGGTAAAGAGTTAAGGGATTATTTTGTTTATCAAAATAATGACCTAAAAATATAAAGGGATGACATCCTAGATGTTTACCCTAGGATAAATATATATGGCAGCTGACCATGTAAAGTTATTAGCTTTAATGACTTGTATAAATGTAATTGTGAAGAAGTAGAGAATTGCAATTACAACTGTCATTGTAATGATATGATGCGAAGTATGATAGTAGTGAAGTGATATTGTTGCAAGAAGCATAAGTTTATGTACCTTGACCTCATTTTTTAATCAGTATATACACTGTACATTACTTGTTTAGGCAGTGGGCTCGGCTGGTAATCACATTTTGTACTACCAACTCCTAACAGGTTGAGGCTTCTAACAAGGCCTATAGTCCTTTAATCAAGACTGATACACTATATGATTGTAATAGACTCCTAATAGGGTCAACATCCTTCACAGGATATTTTTGATTAGTGGATCTTTGTGGGTACCATCCCCACCAGGGTTTTCCATTGGCCAGGGTTTCCTCGAGAACAAATCATGTGTTATGAGTTCTTTAGTTTTATGCTATGCATGTTGCTTACCTTCTTATGTTATGCATGCATAAAGATAATCTCTTATATCCATAATTGGGAAAAAGTTAAAGTTTTTGGAATACTAATTCACCCCCCCTTTCAGTATTCCCTATTTCTAACATAAACTTCTTACTGGGAAATGAACTTCTCTTCTGTTTAGCCATCACACATTCCTTGCAAATCATGTTAGTAGGCTTCATAATTTTAGGCAAATCTCTTACTGCAAGTGTAGTACTTATTTTCACAATGTTATCAAAATTTATATGACAAAATCTTTTGTGCCATAACCAACTGTCATCAATCTTAGTAATCAAACATGTCATCTCAGTAGGATTCAACTAAAATACATTACCTCTAGTTCTAGATCTAGTTCCATTCAAATTTCCATCTTTATCTTTTATCACACTAGTTTTCTCAGTAAACCAAACTTGATATCCCTTATCAACTAACTATCCAACACTCAAAATATTATGTTTCAAACTATACACAAAGTAAAAATTATTAGTATTAGTCTTCCCATCAAGAGTAATAGATCCTATACCTTTAATCAAACAAGGTGCATTATTTCCAACTCTAACAACTCCATCATAATTGTTAAACTTTATGAAATTTTTCATGTCTCCAGTCATATGATGTGAACAACCACTATCTATAATCCAATCAGCTTTCTTTTCAACTTGAGAAACTAGGGATTTTTCTTCCTTAACATCTGATTCAAAATTTTCTTCTTTAATTGCTACAAATCCTATGTCATCATTATTCTTAGTATCACTTTCACTTAGAGTTCTCTTTATACTAGCTTCAAGATCTTTATCATTAACATAATAACATTCTTTAGATCTTATAGGCTTGAAATTGTTCCTGTACTTTTTAACTCTCTTAAGACATTTAGATGCAAAATGACCATATTCTTGACAAGTCCAACATTTAAAAATTTTCTCACCTCTCTTCACAAGTAAGGAAACACCTTCTTCAATCTATTGGCAATTTGGCTGAGTTGGTTACATAGATGTTGTCATTATGGAAACATATGTCTTACATGAAGATCACATAGGTTGGATAGCAAGTATGTCAGAGCACAGTATGAAATTGTCTAAGTATGAGACAGTATGTTGGTGCCAGTGAGCCAATGGAAAATTTTGTTTTGCAACGTGGAATGGAGTAAGTTCAATGCTTGCGCACTTGAGAATAGACTCTATGGTGACTAATGATGACCCATGTTAGAGTGCAAGTTAGTATGGCATGTACGGAAGGAGTTATGACAATTTTATCGAAGATAGTGTTAAGTCGACATAATAGTTTTTGAAGACAAAATTGGTAAAAAATTAAGGGATTATTTTGTTTATCAAAATAATGACTTAACAATGTAAAGGGATAACATCCTAGATGTTAACCCTTGGATAAAGGTATTTTGGTAGCCGACCAAGTTAAGTTATTATTCTTAATAACTTGTATATGTATAAATGTAATTGTAATTGTAAGGAATGATGTAGTAGATATATATGAAAAGTGAAGCAAGAGAATATGATGCAAATGTGAAGAAAAACAAAAAGATATTGATGCAAGTAGTATAAGGTTATGTATCTTAACTTCATTTTTTAATCAGTGTATATTTTACATTACTTGTTTGTGCAGTGGGCTCATCTGGTAATCACATTTTGTACTAACAACTCCTAACAGGGTTGAGGCTTCTAACAAGGCCTATAGTCCCTTAATCGGGACTGATACACTATATGTCTGTAATAGACTCCTAACAGGGTCAACATCCTTAACAAGATACTTTTGATTAGTCGATCTTTGTGGGTACCATCCCCACCAGGGTTTTCCCTTGGCCAGGGTTTCCTTGAGAACAAATCATGTGTTATGAGTTCTTTAGTTTTATTGCTATGCATGTTGTTTAGCTTCTTAGGTTATGCATGTATAAAGATAATCTGTTATATCCGTAATTGGGAAAAAGATAAAGTTTGTAGAATACTAATTCACCCCCCCCTCTCAGTATTCCCTATTTCTAAAAATTGGTATCAGAGCTTAGTTACTCAGAGAAGAATCATTCATGGAAAGCCTAGTAGCTTGAGTAAGATCTCTATGGATATGGATCAACTATAGAAGAATCTTCAAGAATCTCTTGAACAAATTGATATGCTTACTGATGAAAGAGATACTCTGAAAGGAAAATATGATGATGCAAAGAACCTTATTGACAAATTGAAAAAGAAATTAGAAGATCTGAAATCTGAAAAGGAATCTGAAATTCTTATTAAATGTGATGATAATTTAGAAAAGAAAATGAGATCCTTAAGCATGAACTGAAGATAGAAAATCTGAAACTTAGTTTGAAAGATGTAAATGGCAAGAGTGAACAAAATATGAGATCTAAGAATGAAAAGTTGAAGATTGAAAATGAAGGATTAAAATCTAAACTTGGCAAGGTAACATCCAAATTTGAGAAAGTGAATTTGCAGTATGTAGAACTTGATAAATACAATACAATTGTGAAAGGTGAACTAACTCAATCCAAACAACAACTTGAAAGACTATATTCAGCTAATGAAAATATTGATGAGAAAGTATCTTTTGGGAAACCATCCTATGATAAAACTGGTCTTGGATTTAATATATTCAAAACAAATGATGAGAACAAGGAACCAGATTTGAAAGTATCTGAAAGCATAGATGAGAAGTCTAATGAGATGAACAAATCTAAAGATACACCTAAAGAAGATGAATCACCGAAGCAAGAAGAATCATCCAAAGGTATGTAAACAGAATTCAAAGGTAGATGTTTTGCTTGTAATACTATTGGTCATATGAAGAGAGATTGCACAGGTAAGAAATTTAAACCTCTTCATGGTTATTGTTATAATTGTCATGGTTTTGGACATAGAGCTATTGAATGTAGAAAACCAAAATTTATCAAGAGTAGCAATAATAGTAGAATGTTTAGGAATACTAACAATGTAGATAAGACACCTACTGAAGATATGAATAGAAGAAATGGAGTAATATGTTATAGATGCAACAAAGTTTGACACATTACTAGAAACTGCAGATCACAAATCAATCCACCTGGACCAAGATATGGAAATAATGAAATTGTTTGTCAGATATGCAACAAGATTGGACACATAGCAAGGTTTTTTAGAATGAACAATGCAGTTTTTCATCCTAATCCTAACCCTAGAAATCATGCAAGAAGAAATGCAGATGCAAGTAATAGATAGAGAGGATGTTGTAGCAATATAGATGAAGTGAAGTTTGTTAAAAGCATAGATCAAGGAGACATATTCAACATTGAAGGTAATTAGAAAGGTGAAGTATCAAGTGGTAAGAATGAATCCTTACTTGACCTAACTCAAAGCACTTAATTTATGAAAATTACAGTAGATTAGGAACTTAGAATTAGTGTAGAAGTAGATTTATGATGAATTAAGTCTTGTGTAGTTAATGCAAGGTAGTTTATGATGTACTAATGCTATGGTTAAGAGCGCAAAGAAAAATATTATGTTTAGTGAGATCGCAAGAAGTTTTAAGTTTTGCAACTTAACAGAAATAGCTTTTTGGAAAGAAGCGGAAAAAGAATTGAATGCGATGTCAGATCTAAGTGAGATTGAAGAAATAAAAGGTTATGATCGGTATTATTTGATCATCAAATTGAATACAATTGTTAAGGAGATCAAAGAATAGAGTTTGGAAGCATTTTGCAGCGATTTGGTGAAGGGTTTTGAGTGTCGAATCTACGCAAGCCCTAAAATCATGAATTTGAGGTATTTTACTTGGAAAATCTTTGAATCGATAAAAGGAATTTGAATTAATCATGGATGTATCTTTGATTCATAATGTAAGAGACAAAAATTGACCTAGAATGAAAAGGGAACCAGTAGAACCCTTGGAAGCTGACCCTAAGTTGGCTTTATCATTCGTACCAGATGGAGTTTTGCATTTAGAAAATGTGAGAAGTTATCTTGGATGCAAGATAGAAACCCTCAGTGATAGTGATTTTACCAGTGAGTATTAGGAGATTTACAATCAGGACATGTCATTGAAAATAGGATATGATCATTTGAAAGACAATGAGATTGTTAAGTATGCATTGCAGTATGAGTTTGATGATGAAGAATGCACTAAAATAATTCTTAGCAGAATTCATAATGGGAAGTGTTGGCTAGAAGATAGATTGATACACATTACAACTGATTTGATTCATGAAGTCACTGGACTATCTAAATCTAGAGCTATTCCTCTTAATGAGAAGAACATGAGGAAAAAAGTTATTGATAACACTAATTCATCCTATAATGGTAGAGGAATTGTAATTAGTAAGATCCAGCAACATGATGTTAGATATTTATGCAAGATACTAACAATAAAGTTTTGTGCAAATTCTAGAGAAGACGATATGGCAGCTAGAATGGTACACATAGCTTATTTGATGTGTGTTGATAAAGTACTAGTTGATATGTGTGAAATTCTGAGAATTCAACTATTTGAAAACTTGGAAAAGATCAAGAAAAATAAGTATGCACAATTTAGATTTTCATCTCTGATCACTTACATATTTTTCCACCTATTAAGAAGATTTCCCTACACCATTGCAAGTGACTGGAATGATGGACTATCTACAATGGAAAGAATCAATAAAGTTTATATGAGACATGTTATTGATAAAGTAAATGAGAGTGCTATGTTGGTATTGAAGACATTTCAGAACTTGGTAACTAGTAGATCAAGGATTCCATAGTCTCTTGTGGAGAAATATAAAAATGAAGTATGTTTTATGGTTGATGCTGACTTTACCTATATTGAAGTAGTGGAACCTAGAATTGAGTTCATAGACCCTCTTGGCTATGAAGTATCTGAAATTGAAATAGAAGAATATGTTGATAGGCTACTTAAGTGTAAATTGGACACTCCGTGTAACAGATTTGGAACTTTTGAAGAGAATTTCAACTCTGCAAAGGCTATACTTGAGAAGAAACAGTCTAAAAAAAGAGTTGAGAGTACTATCAAGAAAATACTGAAAGATACAGGAATGTCAGAAAGAGAATTCTTAGTGGCAAAGCAGATAGCAGCAGCAATCAGGGATATTGGCCAGAAATAAATTTTGTCAGTACCTCCCTTGTCATCTAGTGTAGTACAGCAGGAAGCTACACAAGTGAAGGTGAAAGTAGAGGAACTTGGGGAGGAATAAGAAGCAATTAAACCTACTAGATCCTCTTCCTCCACATCAAGAAAGAGAGTGAAAGAAATGGCTAATGGACCTGGTAAGAAGCAGAAAACTTTGGTGTCACCAGTTCCTATGAAAATTGCCAAAATTAAAGATGATGACACTTATTTTAAGAAGAAGACATGGAAACCTAGAGTTGAGATAGTGAATGAAGAAATTATACAAGATGGAGACTTTACTAAGATGAATAAATACTATGACCTCTATGAATATTCTAAAAGATTGAATCTTGAGAATGCAGTGGTCAAACACATGATTCTATTTGATAAGAAGTTTGACACTATTCAAGGTATGATTCTTGATGACTTATATAAGAAACTTGTCAATAGCAAGATGAGAGCTCAAGAAGAAGACAAATCTATTAGAGAGAACCTTGTGAAGAAATTATGTGATGTGAGGAATGATGAAAATCTTAAACAAATCTTGAAGCCCCTTGGAAAACTTTTAAGGACTAAGAGGAGAACCATTCAGATCATGGCAGGTCAATATGAAGAAGTAAATGTAGAAACAGAACAAGCTATAGTTAAGGTTATGGCAGAATATATTGGAGAGCCATCAGTTGTAGAGAAAGCAGAAGAAGTAGAACAAGAGGATATTCACTCTCCATTGGCTATAAACATTGAAGAAGAATCTATGAATGTTGAAGGTACAAAGATTACCTTGGATACTAATGATAATGTATTCAAGAACATTGTTGACAATTCAGCTCTTGATGAACCTGATGTATCCAAAGAAGCAGAGTAGATCCACACTACTGTTGAAGAATCCATTGCAATAGAGATAGCAGTACTTGTTCCCACAAAAGAAGAAATTGGTCTTACCCCTGTGACTAGAAAGAAAAATGATATTGGATCTATGATTGAGAATTTGGGAAAGGAAGTTGATGATGATGATCAGTTGGAATTGATCACTTCCTTGAATAAAATCATTGGCAAAAATAAGAAGGTGAAAAATCTTGAAGGATGTCTGAAGGATCTAATTGAGAAGTTACAAAGCATTGTAACTACACAAATCATAGATACAGACCCTTTAGAGAAAGAAAAGAAGGTAATGACCACTTTTGACAATGAACTCATAAATCTATCCAATATTGCAAAAGTAAGAGCTCAAGAAGCCTATGAAGCTAGATTGCTTTTGAACATCAATCAGAATATCAAGGATAATATCAATAATCTTGATGTTTGTATCAAGGACTTGAGGAAGCATTTAGAATCAGGAAAGTCTTTGTACATACAGTGTACAAAATTGGAGAACTTAACTATAGAAGTAGATCAGAAGTTGAAGATGAAGGAAGAAGAAATTCAGAATGAATCAAACATTCTTTCTAGCCACAATATGAAGATTCATGATGTTGAGAAGAAAGTTCAAAAGCTTTTTGATGAAGTTAAAATTTTGCAAAATGAGAAAGATAGTAAATTGAAAAGATTCACAATTTTGAGAGAACACACTTCCATGAAGTTAAGTGTTATTAAAGAGCAGTTGGAAGAATGTCTTTCAGCTAAAACATCTTTTCAAAAATTTAGTTTTGAGAACCTCCAAGCATGTCAAATAGCATCGTATGGACTGAGCACACTACTCAATGTGGTAGATTCCAGTAAGAAATCATGGGAGAAGTAGATAGAAGCAATGAAGATCAATTTTTCAAATTGTGTTGCAAGCCTACCAACTTTGCAATAATGAATTAAGGTATAAAATTTTGTGATAATAGTTTTGTTACCCTCCCTACCTTTATTTTGTCATTGTTGTCAAAGGGGGAGAGATATTTAGTAGAAAATTGATAGCATATTGATAAGAATTGATACTCTTAGGGGGAGTATTGTGTTAGTATATATATTTTATAGAGGAGTTATAAGGATAGTATATATTTTATACTATGGCCACAATTTTGAGATTTTGAAGTTGTACACTTAGCCAATTTTCTCATATGTTGCCACCAATGACAAAGGGGGAGATTGTTGGAAATTTGGCTAAGTTGGTTACATAGATGTTGTCATTATGGAAAGATATGTCTGACATGAAGATCACACAGGTCAGATAGCTAGTATGTCAGAGTGCAGTATGAAATTGTCTAAGTATGAGACAGTATGTTGGTGCCAGTGAACCAGTGGACAGTTTTGTTTTGTCATGTGGACTAGAGTAAGTTTAGTGCTTGCACACTTGAACATAGACTCTATTGTGACTAATGATGACCCATCTCATATTGCAAGTTAGTATGACATGTACGGAAGGAGTTATGACAGTTTTACCGAAGACAGTGTTAAGCTGACATAATAGTTTTTGAAGACAAAATTGGTAAAGAGTTAAGGGATTATTTTGTTTATCAAAATAATGACTTAAAAATGTAAAGGGATGAAATCCTAGATGTTAACCCTTGGATAAAAGTATTTTGGCAGCCGACCAAGTTAAGTTATTATTCTTAATAACTTGTATATGTATAAATGTAATTGTAATTGTAAAGAATGATGTAGTAGATATATATGAAAAATGAAGCAAGAGAATATGATGCAAATGTGAAGAAAAAAAAAAAGATATTGATGCAAGTAGTATAAGGTTATGTATCTTAACCTCATTTTCTAATTAGTGTATATTGTACATTACTTGTTTGGGCAATGGACTCAGTTGGTAATCATATTTTGTACTAGCAACTCCTAACTAGGTTGAGGCTTCTAACAAGGCCTATAGCCCCTTAATTAGGACCAATACACTATATGCTTGTAATAGAATCCTAATTGGGTCAACATCCTTAACAAGATACTTTTGATTAGTGGATCTTTGTGGGTACCAGCCCTACTAGGGTTTTCCCTTGGCCAGGGTTTCCTCAAGAACAAATCATGTGTTATGAGTTCTTTAGTTTTATTGCTATGAATTTTGTTTAGCTTCTTATGTTATGCATGTATAAAGATAATTTGTTATATCCATAATTAGGAAAAAGATAAAGTTTGTAGAATACTGATTCACCCCCCCCTCTTAGTATTCCCTATTTCTAACACAATCTTCATGTCTTCTTCCTTTCTAGATTTGCTACTACTAGCGTAATCTCCACTCACACTGATGCTTCTTGACAAAGTAGGGAAAACACTAAGAGCATTGAATGCTATCTCCATTATAGGAAAATCTCCTAATAACCTCAAGTTCATTTCTGCTACTTCCAATCTTCCAAGAAGAGTCTCTCTTGTAAAGTTCAAAGTACAAGGTATAACTTGTTCAATCATCTATGTTGTCTGCTTAAATGCAAGAGTCAATGTCCTCAAAATTTTCCATATCACTTCATTTTCTATCTTTGTTCCTCCACAAGATTTTATGCCTACAACAATTTTTGACATTCTACTAATATAGCTTCTAACAAATTCATCTTTCATCATTCTTATATCTTCAAATGCACATAACTAATTATGTAATCTAACTTTCTTTGCATGTTCATCACCTTCAAAAGTAGAGTGTAAGATTTCCAAATTTCATGAGATGTTTTCAAAAATTTTACTTGACTATACTCATTCTCCAGAAGGGCTGTCAAAAGTGCTTCTCTAGCAAGTATGTTACACATGAATAGATCTCTCTCATCACTAGAACATGTTTCAAGAGTATCCTCATTGATGATAGTCTTCTCATTCTTTGTAGTCAACCAATAACTTGGTCCTAAACATAGTAGATGTGTCTTTATCTTTTCTTTCTAGCTATCAAAATTCACTCCATCAAACTTAGGGCTTCTTTCCTAAAATTAGCCATGGATCTCCTTAAGCTACTAAACTTTTCTTTCAAGGACCTACTACCCTAATATCAATTATTAGAAAGTAAAGTCCACCAAGCTAACTAAGAGGGGGGGGGGGGGGTTGAATCAGTTATCTGATAATTATAACTTTTATCAACTTCAATAGATTTTAACCATGTAAGCAATATAATTCCCAACCATAAAAAGATATTCATACACAATAACACAATGACACAAGATTTGTTGACTAGGGAACCTCTTGATCAAATAGTAAACCTCGGTGGGAATGATGCCCACAAAAGATGCACTACTATGAATATTCCTTGTGAAAGTATGGACTCTATTAGGAATCTTATGAAATACATTCAGTATATATGAATCTTTGTTAGGAGATTTTGAATCCCTACTAAAAGATTCTAACTCTGTTAGGAGTTATGGAAGACAAAAGGACCCACTGCCCAAACAACTTCAATGACAAGATCACTGAACACACTATCCAACTGATCTCTAGATTATTCAATAGAATACTATTAAATCATTACTGATCTCAACAATATGTTACCTCTTCTCTGACTGTGCCAAACTGCACTCATTGCTACACCATATCTCAATTTTAGATCTCTATACCTTGCATGTCTTCCTTCACAAATACGCTTTCACAACTTCATTCACTTCATCATAATTAATCACAACCATATTAAAACAAGGAAAAGCATTCCTTCCTTTATAAGACACTAAAATAATTATAAATAAGTCAGCATCCAATTACAAAATAAAAGTTTCCACACGCTACATCAAAATTACACAAAACTATCAGCTTCCAATTAGAATATTTCTTCACTCGTGCAACCTCAAAGTTTGTTTTGTCATCCAAGTCACTATAAATATGTCTTCAACTTCCCTCTAACTGTGCAAAACCAGATTCCATCCTGATTAGGAGATATCATCCAATTTCCACAAACTGATACTTAGGAACATTGCCTGAATACTGCTTCCACCAAAATGCTCATAACTTTTATGAATAAAAGAATTACTATTTGTGCTCTTATCTATGAACATATAACATATCAAAGAGTAAATCCTCAACATCACATAGCTTGATCTTTGATATCCCACATGCACTAATCAAAACAATGTCTGCTCCTCTGCTAATCTCCAGTAGATCACTGTGTTGACATCAATGACAATCATAGTCATGAATGCAACAAAAACTACTACAAAATGGCTACTAATACTCCCATAGGATATATTTAGCATGCATTCCTAATAGAAATAGAATTCATTCCATTGATCTTGCATCATCAAATAGTTACAAAAAATTAGGGTTATCTCTGCCAATATTTTATAGAATTTTTATATAATTGAAAAAAAAATCACAAGTACAAATAATATTTTTTCCTTTCAAATCAAAATAATTCACCAACAATATTATTTTTTTTAACCCAAAATATTGTAGGATTTGCTAGGATTTTATACTTTTTCTAGGGAGGGGGTTTCTTAAAGTTTTCCCTATTTAAGAACAACCCATGTGAAAGCTATACTTTGATGGCTCCTACACATTGCATGGATCAGGGGTAGGAATCCTATTCATCACACCTCAAGGTGAATATATTCCAAAATCATTCAAATTGGGATTCCCATGTACTAATAACATTGTAAAATATGAGGCACTCATATTAGACCTCAAGACAACTATTCAATGGAACATAACAGAACTACAAGTGTTTAGAGATTCACAGCTGATTATCAAGCAAGTCCTAGATGAATATTAGACAAAGGATGACAAGTTTCTTCCCTAAAAAGAACTAGTGGACATACTAAAAGAGCATTTCCTTAATCTACATTCTACACAGATACCAAGGCTTTAGAACAAAGTAGCTCATGCAATGGAAACCATCAAAACCTTATTGGAGATCCCACACAATTCAACTCAGTACAAATTTTTAGTCAAGTAGATACACAGGCCTACTTATGTGAATGTTGATATAGAAATGGTGTGTGTCTTGGTTGGTCCTCAGTCCCCATGGTACCACAACATCCATGCATATCTAAAGAATGGTATCATATCTCCACATATCACCAATAACTAACACCAAAACTTAATTCATAGAGCTTCCTGCTACACTCTTGTAGCCAACACCCTTTATCATCAAGGATATCACAATATCATTTATAGGTGTTTAGAATCAAATGAGGTTGTCTTGGCTTTACAAGAGGTCCATGCTGGAATTTGTAGTTCCCACACATGTGGCATGGTTCTAGCAAAATAGTTTCTTCAAGTTGGGTATTATTGGCCAACCATGGAACATGATGCTTGTGAGTTTGTCAGGAAATTTCTACCATGTCAATAGCATGCAAATCTAATTCATGCACTGGCACAAGACTTGTAGCCCATTGTGCCACCTTGGCCATTTTCATGTTGGGGTTTTGACCTCATTGGCTTAATCACTCCCCTCTCCTCAGATGGACATAAGTACATAATAATATCCATAGAGTACTTTACCAAATGGGTTGAAGAGATTTTGTTCACCCTAACTACTAGCATCCAAATATCCAAGTTCATCCTTTACCATATTGTTTGCCACTTCGGCATACCATCTACCATTTTCACAGACCACAGTACACCATTTGAAAATTAGCATTTGCATTATCTGTGTGCTAGACTCCAGTCCATCTTTATCTCAAGGAAATGGTCAAGCTAAGGTAACCAATAAAACAATCCTCAAAATCATTAAGAAGGTTTTGAATGATTCTGGTCATGACTGGCACCTCCAAATAAATCATGCCCTCTAGGCCTACCGCACTTCTTATCACACTCCCACAAACACCACCCCATATTTCCTTGTATATGGTGTTGAATCCATTCTACCAATTGAGGTCAAGCTCCCATCATTGCAAGTATCCATGAAGAACTATACCATTGATGAATACTATCATGTGACACATCTCACACAACTAAACCTGTTAGATTAAAAAAGATAGCAAGCATATGATCACCTGGTTGCATACTAAAATTGACTCAAAAGGAGTTATAAAAAGAAGTTCCATCCTAGATAGTTCTAGGTCATTGACATGGTCCTAAAGGAAAAGCAGAAGGTCCAAGCACACAGAGAAAGGAAAGGCAAGTTTGAGCCTACTTGGCTAGGCCCCTATGTTTTCACAACATGCTTCAGCTCTAGAGCCTATTAGCTATCTACACTAGAAGGTGAGACTTTGAATGATCCAATCAACATCATACATCTGAAGAGGTTTTATGCTTGAAATAGATCCTACATATTCAAAAAAATCCATAAAAAATGGAAAAAGCAGAAAAATACAAAAAAATCAAAAAAGCAAAAAAAGAGAAAAAAATATCATCCAATGGTGAAAACTTGGCAATTCAAGCGCCTTGGACAAGTATGTTGGTGAAAACTTGGTAAACAGGTGCCATACATAGTGGACCGATTCATTATCTAGTAAAATCTCATTCCCCCCATCCCAACATCTTAGTCCTTTTTCTACCATCCCCAACATTCATCTTTTTAATCCTCAAGAAAATCTGTAATCCCTCCTACACATATCTTATACCATATCTTGTATGATATCTTGTATAGTGCAATCCTTCCTATATATATCTTGTATAATGCACTCCTTCCTATATCTAGATCCTATATAGAATGATCCTCCTATCCCCAATCCTGAGCTTCTGTACATATCAGTTGTAAATATCTCCCTGTCTGTTGTATATAATTGTCGTGTCTTGTTGTACATATCCTTGTCAGTCCTCCAATAGCATTTGATTAGAAATCTTCTCCCATACAGCCTTGTACTTTAACAATATCAATTATCGACTATTCTTGCTCACATCAATTATTCCTAGATTCATCATTTTCTAGTGAACAACATCACTCATTCTCTCATCAATCAGTGGGTCCTTGAGGATGTATCCTACCTCCTATCGGGCTTAATCTTCCACCAATCACACTAGGTTTATGTCAATGTATCCTTCCACATGTTCAAACCAATCTTCCCACCATCAATCAAATTATTCAAATCAAATCTCTCTTCTTGGCAAAGGATGTCTTTTGGAGTTCTCATTTTGGTCTTGGATCTTGTTAACCTTTTACAGCTTCTTGGTGTTCTCTACTCAAATTCACCATGATCCTTTATATCATGGTTCTCTGTGAATGCAAATAATCTGGGGCAAGGTCTTTTGAACTTTGCTTCTACCTATGAGTCAGTCAGATATGACCCTTGCACCCTTCACATGTGATCTTGTCAGTTACATGGTGCACTTGGGAAATGTCATTTGCTTGTGGTTTCTCCGGCATCATTTCTACCATACTTCTTCTTGGATTCATGTGTGATGTTGGGGCAACCCTGCATGTCTTTTTAGCGTCACTCCTATGGAATGCTAGTGACAATGCCTTGTGATCACAGTATCCTTGGCAGGTCTCTAGAATTTCTATATCAAAGTAGGTTGTGCTCTCCACATTTGCACTTGGAGCTCCCGAAATCCCCCATCCTGCATCATCTAGATTAATCTTACATTTTTCATTTTAATGTAGCTACATCCCACATTCTGCATTCCATCTTCACCTTTCATTCATCCATCTTTTCTCTTGGAAGCTTGGTTCTTTATCTCCCCTTCTTCCTTGGTCTTTCCCTTTCTATTTCTTTTTGAGAAAATTCTACAACATTTACTCCTTGCATTATTTTCTTGAGGTGGCACAATCCCTTATTCCTCAAAATTCTAGTCTAGGGCATCTTATTTTCTTATCTTTGATGCCATGCCACTTGTGGCATTGCATCAAAGAGGGGAAAAATGTAGACACCTAAAAATCCTTAGAAAATAAAAGTATTTTTAATTTTCTAAAAACCCCTAATGACATCATCATTTGTTAATTAATTAATTATTTAATTAATTAATATATTTTTATGCCATTAAATCCATTTGTTTTAATTAAACATCTTTAATTAAAGAATATTTCCCCAAAGCATTTAAATAAAATTTGAATGATTTTCCTCTCTTTATTAGATCAATATTCAATAAATGATGTCACAATCCCTAAATAAATTTTATATTTATTTAAACCCTCAAAAGCCTAGAATCTTCTAAGCTTTCCTAAACCTTTCTAATCTTCCCTAAACCTATTTAGGAGAAGTTACCTACTTTTCCTAAGCTAAGCCAATTCTCCACTGACTTTTGGTCAAACCCTTCTCCTAATGAGCCTTACACACTCATTCAAAGCCTTCCACACTCTTTAACACTTCTTATAGCCTCATAAAGAGACGCATGTCTCTTCTTCCATACATGTTACCCTTGCACACTTCCCTAGCATTTTTCACACATGTGTGAACAATCCCTAACCTAGGCTAAACCTTACCATACCCCAAACCCTACCTCTTACTCTACCTCAAACCTTACCCCTAACCCTAACTCATCCTCCTAACCCAAGCCCTTCCCAAATCCTATAAATACCCTCACTTTCTTAGAGAAAAACACCAATTCACCTTTCATTGCATAGTAATGTTATAATTCTAGGATAGCTCTAGATCTTTAAAGCTTTATACTAATTGTTAGATTTTATTATTTTTCATGCTTTCATAGCTCATCTTAGCATAGAAATAATGGATAAATCATAGTTTCTTTCATTTTTTTTCATATTATATAGCATCGTATCACATCTATTTTGGATTAAAATCAACTTAGCATAATCATTCATAGCTTAGATTGCATTATTGAGCTTGTAGGATCCTTAAGGCCTTAGGGGCAAACCAGGTGTTCTATACCTAGTTTTATGCCACTATAGGGCTCTTATGGTTCCTAACCAATCATAATATCTCCTAATAATCATTAGGGATATTCTCTAAGTGATTTCAGAGCACACCCACATCCCTAAAGAAAGAGAAAATCAAACAGTCACAAGGTGCTCCCATTTAAGCTCTATCTGAATGACTTTGTAAAGAACTTTCTGTAATATGTTAGGTATATGTTGTTTAGCTAATGTTTGACATGTTTACACCTTTCAAGATAGATTAGGTTTGAAATAATTGTAAGGAATGAATGCTAAATGTTTGGTAAACATTTGGTAGCAGTTGTTGTTGCATTCATGACTATGATTGTCATTGATGTCAACATAGTGATCTTCTAGAGACTTGCAGAGAAGCAGTCAATATTTTGATTAGCACACGTGTAATATTGTAGTTAGAGCTATGTGATGTTGAGGATATACTCTTTGATATGTAATATGTTTATGGTTAAGAGAATACAAGGTAATTCATTTATTCATGAAAGTTATGAGCATTTCGGTGGAAGCAGTATTTAGGTAGTGTTCTTGAATAGCGGTTTGTGGAAATCGGATGATATCTCCTAATTGAGATGGAATCTGGTTTTGCATAGTTAAATGGAAGTTAGAGACACATTTATAGTGATGTGGATGATAGTACAAACTTTGAGGTCACACGAGTGAATATTTATTGTATTTGGAAGCTGACAGTTTTTGTGTAATTTTGATGTAGCTTGTGGAAACTTTTATTTTGTAATTGTGTGCCAACTCATTTGTAATTATTTGAGTGTGGTATAAAGAAAGGAATGTTTTCCCTTGTTGTAATATGGATCATGAGCATGGTTGATTATGGTTTAATGTGAATGTATGCATGAAGTGAAGAAAAGAGCCAATGAAGTTGTGAAAGCGAAATTGTGAAGGAAGACATGTGAAGTATAGAGATCTGTAATTGAGATCTGGTGTAGCAGTGAGTGCGGTTTGGCACAGTGAGGAGGTAACATATTTGATATTATTCTATTGAATAATCTTAAGGTCAGTTAGACAGTGTGTTTAGTGATCTTGTCATTGAATTTGTTTGGGCAGTGGGTCCTTACGTCTTCCATAACTCCTAACAGGGTTAGAATCTTTTAACAGGGATTCAAAATCTCCTAATAGGGATTCATATGTACTGAATGTATTTTATAAGACTCCTAATAGAGTCTATCCTTTCACAAGTAATATTCATATTAGTGCATCTTTTGTGGGCATCATTCCCACCAGGATTTACTCTTTGATGAAGAGGTTCCCTAGTCAACATATCTTGTGTTATTGTGTCATTGTGTATGAATATCTTTCTATGGTTGGTAATTATATTGCTTACATGGTTAAATGCTACTGAAGTTGATAAAATTTATAATTATCTAATAATTGATTCACCCCCCCCCCCTCTCAACTACCTTGGTGGACTTTAATTTCTAACAACTGGTATCCGAGCAGGAGGTCCTTGAAAGAAAAGTTTAATAGCTTGAGGAGATCCATGGTGAATTTCAGGAAAGAAAGCCCTAAGTTTGATGGAGTAAATTTTGACAGCTGAAAAGAGAAGATGAAGACACATCTACTATGTTTAGGACCAGGTTATTGGTTGATTACAAAGAATGATAAGACTATCATTAAAGAAGACAATCTTGAAATAGGTTCTAAAGATGAATTAATCTATTCATGTGTAACATACTTGCAAGAGAAGCACTTTTGATAGCACTTCCAGAGAATGAGTATAGTCAAGTAAAATGTTTAACAAAATCTTATGAAATTTGGAAAGCTTTACACTCTACTTTTGAAGGTGATGAACATGCAAAGAAAGCTAGATTACATAATTGGATATGTGCATTTGAAGATATAAGAATGATGGAAGATGAATCTGTTAGAAGCTATATTGGTAGAATGTCATAAATGGTTGTAGGGATAAAATCTTGTGGAGGAACAAAGATAGAGAATGAAGTGATATGGAAAATTCTGAGGACATTGACTCTTGTATTTAAGCAAACAAGATAGATGATTGAACAAGTTATACATTGTATAGAGAACTTTACAAGAAAGACTCTTCTTGGAAGATTGGAAGCAACAAAAATGAACCTAAGGTTATCAGGAGACTTACCTAGAATGGAGATAGCATTCAGTGCTCTTAGTGTCTATCCTACATTTTCAAGAAGCATCAATGTGAGTGGAGATTATGTTGGGAGCAGTAGATCTAGAAATGAAGAAGACAAAAAGATTGAAGAAGGTATTGCCTTGCTTGTGAAAAGAGAACCAGACGGTAAGAAATTTTTTAAATGTTGGACTTGTCAAGAATATGGTCATTTTGCATCTTAATGTCCTAAGAGAGTTAAAAAGTATAGAAATAATTTTAAGCCTATAAGATCTAAGGAATGTTATTATGCTAATGATGAAGATCTTGAAGCTAGTATAGAAAGAACTTTGAGTGAAAGTGATACTAAGAATAATGATGACATAGGATTTGTAGCAATTAAAGAAGAGAATTCTGAATCAGATGTTAAGGAAGAAAAAGCCTTAGTTTCCCAAGTTCAAAAGAAATCTAATTGGATTATAGATAGTGGTTGTTCACATCATATGACTGGAGATATGAAAAAGTTCATAAAGTTTAACAATTATTATGGAGGTGTTGTTAGATTTGGAAACAATGCACCTTGTTTGATTAAAGGTATAGGATCTATTACTCTTGATGGAAAGACTAATACTGATGATGTTTACTTTGTGGATGGATTGAAACACAATCTTTTGAGTGTTGGATAGTTAATTGATAAGGGATATCAGGTTTGGTTTACTGAGAAAACTTGTATGATAAAGGATAAAGATGGAAATCTGATTGGAATTGGATCTAGAACCAGAGTTAATGTATTTTAGTTGAATCCTACTAAGATGACATGTTTGATTACTAAGATTGATGACAGTTGGTTATGGCATAGAAGGTTTTGTCATATAAACTTTGATAACATTGTGAAAGTAATTACTACACTTGCAGTAAGAGATTTGTCTAAAATTATGAAGCCTACTAACATGATTTGCAAAGAATGTGTGATCGCTAAGCAGAAGAGAAGTTCACATATGAAGAGAAGTTGGAGATTGTTCATATAGACTTGAGTAGTCCTACCAAGACTAGAGGAGTCTATGGAGAAAGGTATTTTATGATTCTTGTTGATGATTTTACAAGAATGATGTGGATTGCATTTCTTAAAGAAAAATTTGAAGCATTTGATAAGTTTAAGATTATTAAGAATAAAGTTGAGAATGAATCTGGAATGAAGATTAAATGTTTGAGATCTGATAGAGGTGGTGAATTTACTTCTAGAGAGTTTAACAGATTTTGTGAAGTGAATGGTATTAAGAGACAGTTTTCAGCCCCTAGGACACCTGAACAAAATGGTATTATAAAAAGAAGAAACAAATTAGTGACTCAAGCAGCAAGAGCTATGTTATTTGAGAATTATTTGGTGAAGATATTCTGGAGAGAAGAAATAAATACAACAGTATATACAATGAATAGAATACAAATCAGAGTAGACATAGACAAGAAGCCCTATGAATTATGGTTTGGACATGCACCCTTAGTTACGTATTTTATAATTTTTTATATACAGAGAGATGATGATATTGGAAAGTTTGATCCTAGAAGTGATGAAGGTATTTTTCTTGGATATTCTTTGAAGAGAAAAGCATATAGATGTTACAATAAAAGAACTAAAACTATTGTTGAGAGTGCAAATGTTAAAGTTGATGAAAAGTTCAAAATTTAGGAAAGAATGCTTGATTATGAATTTGATGAAGAAGCTCATCCTAAGCCTAACACTAAAAATACTAAGTTATTCTATGAGACTGATAGTGAATTGTTGAATGAGAGTCATGCTGAAGAAACTAGAGAGGAATCTAGAGAAAAATCTACAGTTGAAGCAAGATCTGAGACTATGACACTGAATAGGTATTTATCTAGACATCATCCTGTTGAACAAGTTATTGGAAGTTTGGACAGAGGAGTTCTGACTCGGAATAAGGTACATTTATGTTTGATTTCTCAAATTGAACCTAAATCTACTAGTAAAGCTTGGGAAGATGAACATTGGATTAATGCTATGAGAGAAGAACTAGATCAGATTAAAAAGAACAAGACATGGGAATTGGTCCCTAGACCTAAAGACAAGAATGTGATTGGAACTAAATGGGTATTTAGAAATAAGATGAATGAACAAGGAGAAGTAGTAAGAAACAAAGCAAGATTGGTATGTAAGGGATACTTACAGCAAGAAGGAATTGACTATGAAGAAACTTTTGTACCAGTAGCAAGAATTGAAGTAGTAAGAATGTTTTTGGCCTATGCAGCTTTTAAGAAATTCAAAGTATATCAGATGGATGTGAAGTCTACATTTTTGAATGGTGAATTGGAAGAAGAAGTCTACATTGATAGCCTAAAGGTTTTCCTTTGACTCAAGAAGGAGACATGGTATGTAAGCTGAAGAAAGCATTATATGGACTAAAGAAAGCACCTAGAACTTGGTATGCAAGACTGGATAAGTATTTATTAAAATTGGGATTTACTAAAGAAACAACTGATAGCAATCTATACACAAAAGAAATTGAAAATGGTTTTTTGATTATAGTTAGTTTTGTTGATGACATTATTTTTGGAGGAGAAGATGAGGCTAGTGACAAATTTGATGATGAAATGAGTATGATTGGTGAGATGAAATAATTTTTGGGATTATAGATAACATAGAATAATGATGGTATCTTTGTAAGTCAGACAAAGTACTTGAATGATTTGCTGAAAAGATTTGGAATGGAGAACTGTAAACCAGTTGGAACACCTATGGTTACAAGACATAAACTATCCAACATAGATGAGACACTGGGAGTTGAGAAAAAGAAATACAGATCCATGATTGGAGGATTGCAATACTTGACACACACAAGACCGGATATAGCACATTCAGTTGGAATTTTAGCAAGATTCCAAGTTGAACCTATAGAATCACATTATGTAGCAGTAAAGAGGATACTAAGATATTTAAGAGGCACAATGGACTATGGATTGTGGTATGAAAAATTTGATAATTTTACCCTATGTGCATATTTAGATGCTGATTGGGGATGTTGATGTTAAGAAAAGCACCAATGATGGAGCCTTTTTTCTTGGAGGAAGATTGGTTTCTTGGCTGAGCAAGAAGAAGAATTGTATCTCACAGAGCACAACAGAAGTAGAGTATGTAGCAACAACAAACAATTGTAACTAGATAATTTGGATGAAGCAAATGCTAAAGGATATTGGAATTAAGTTTTTTGAGCCTGTTGTCATACATTGTGACAACACCAACATAGTTAGTATGTCTAAGAATCCTATATTACATTCTAAGACAAAGCATATAGAGATCAAGTATCATGTTGTAAGAGAGAAAGTTGCTGAGAAAGAAGTCAGACTGGAGTACATAAGCACAAAGGAACAGATAGCAGACATATTTACAAAGCCTTTGCCTAAGGATACATTTGAGTATTTGAGAGGTATGCTTGGGATTATGCCTCAACCTACTTTTGACTAGTGATGCAGTTGGTTGCATTCATCCAGTGGTATATGAGCCCTAACTTTCTTTTGGAATAGATGTTGGTACTTCCTCTATGGGGGAGTATGTGTATCTGAGCTGATTCATGAGGACTCTTGTGAATGTAATTTCTAAATAGTGTCTTTTGACATTGGAGTTGTTGTTGACATATTGATGAAATTTCTATCATTGATGTTAATGGGGGAGAAGTATACATGAAAACCCATTTTTTCCATCTATTATAGAGAACTGAATAGGAAAACAAAGAAAGATTTAAATTGATGAAGAGGATTTGAAAACATTTGTCAGAGCAGTAGTGTTGTAGTATTGGATTTTTGGAACATTGGATGTTTTTCATCTATGTTGCCATCAATGCCAATGGGGGAGATTGTTAGGAATGAATGCTGAATTTTTGGTAGTCATTCTGTAGTTGTTGTTGTTGCATTCATGACTATGACTATCATTGATGTCAACACAGTGATCTTCTAGAGACTTGCAAAGAAGCAATTAGTGTTTTGATTAGCGCACGTATGATATTGTAGTTGGAGCTATGCGATATTGAGGATATAATCTTTGATATGTAATATGTTTATGGTTAAAATCATAGATAGTAATTCATTTATTCATGAAAGTTATAAGCATTTTGGTGGAAGCAGTATTTAGGCAGTGTTCCTGAATAGCAGTTTGTGGAAATCGGATGATATCTCCTAATTGGGATGGAATCTTGTTTTGCACAATTAAACGGAAGTTAGAGAAACATTTATAGTGATGTGGATGATAGTTTAAACTTTGAGGTCACATGAGTGAAGATTTATTGTATTTGGAAGCTGACAGTTTTTGTGTAATTTTGATGTAGCCTGTGGAAACTTTTATTTTGTAATTGTGTGCAGACTCATTTGTAATTATTTGAGTGTGGTATAAAGGAAGAAATTTTTTTCCTTGTTTTAATATGGAGCATGAGCATGGTTGATTATGGTTGAATTTGAATGTATGCATGAAGTGAAGAAAAGAGCCAATGAATTTGTGAAAGTGAAATTGTGAAGGAAGACATGCGAAGTACAGAGATCTATAATTGAGATCTGGTGTAGCAGTGAGTGCAGTTTGGCATAGTGAGGAGGTAACATATTTGATATTATTCTATTGAATAATCTTAAGTTTAGTTGGATAGTGTGTTTAGTGATCTTTCCATTGAAGCTATTTGGGCAGTGGGTTCTTCTATCTTCCATAACTCATAACAGGGTTAGAATCTTTTAATAGGGATTCAAAATCTCCTAACAGGGATTCATATGTACTAAATGTATTTCATAAGACTCCTAATAGAGTCCATCCTTTCACAAGGAATATTCATATTAGGGCATCTTTTTTCGGCATCATTCACATCGAGGTTTACTCTTTGATCAAGAGGTTCCCTAGTCAACATATCTTGTGTTATTGTGTCATTGTGTGTATGAATATATTTCTATGGTTGGTAATTATATTGATTAAATGGTTAAATGATGTTGAAGTTGATAAAAGTTATAATTATCTAATAATTGATTCACCCCACCCCTCTCAATTATGTTGGTGGACTTTACTTTCTAACACTGATCACAATCCCGAGGTTGTAAGTCATATTGTACAGAGGTTCTATTCTCAGTATGTGCATGGTCTAGTTTTGTTTGGATTTTATGGAATAGTGAGTTAATGAAGAGAATGTTGGTCTGAATGAGATCTCTTGGTTGATGTGTAGTGTTTTTTTGTGGATCTACTTTACATTTCTTCAATTATTTTAGGGTTTGATTTATCTTTTCTTTGTGTATTTTAATTCTTTCTAAACTCCTGGTTCATTGGTTTCTACTGAGAAGCTTGAAGAAATGAGGGTCTAAATCACTACCCCACCATCCAATCTGTATGGAATTTTGGGGATAGTGAGTAGACCCCATTTATTTATCATACATGGAATGAGTGGCCTTGGTATGTATGCTAAGAATATTTAAAATCCAACCCTATACGATCCATGGTGAGACCAACTAGGAGGGATTGATTAAAATAGGAGAATAGCTTGCAGAGGATTAATGGAAGCTACATAGTAGGAGTTTTAGGTCTTGAGTATGGTCATCAACAAGATTCAAATGCAAGGATAGGATTTGATCAATCCATTTGATCAATTAAAGTCATCTTTTACTTCATTGAATCAGGGATAAGCCTAAACTCCACTAAAAAGACCTATTTTTAGTAAGGGGGTTGTATGGCCTAGGGGGGACCTAAAACCTCTAAAATCCTTGAGGTATTACCTCATCTAGAAAGAATCCATAATTTTTTTGTAGGGTCCTTTGTGATAGTTCAAGGCTAAAGACCTATTTTCTCAAAGAGGAGGCCTAATTGGATCACTCCTTGTAGCCCTATTTTACAAAGGAACTACCAAATCGGTAAGAAGAATGGGTAAAGTAAAGGTTGTAACATGTGTGTTAGCACATTTTAAGACATTTTACCACACCTCCTTGCCTTTTCAAGCTCCCTAGTTCATTGGGAGATGTAATGCCCTTAGTCTAGCTTAAGGGTCACTAGGTGCATGAAGAAGCCTAAAAGTATGAAGTTGAGTTTGAGTTGTTGAATCTATTAGAAATAGGGAATACTGAGAGGGAGGGGTGAACCAATATTCTAAAAAAATTTACTTTTGCCCAATTATGGATATAACAAATTAACTTGATACATGCATAACATAGTAAACTAAAGAATATGCATAACAATAAAGCAAATGAACTCAGAACACATTATTTGTTCTCAAGGAAACCCTAGCCAAGGGAAAACCCAGTGGGGATGGTACCCACAAAGATCCACTAATCAAAAGTATCATTTAACAACATCAGATTTCCACAATCCACTTGTCAAAAGTATCATGTTAAGGATGTTGACCCTATTAAGAGCCTATTACATGCATATAGTTTCTCAGTCCTAATTAAGGGACTTCAGGCCTTATTAGAAGCCTCAACCCTACTAAGAGTTAGTAGTACAAAATATGATTACTAGATGCACCCACTGCCCAAAAAATTAATGTACAATGATTACTGATTAAAAAATAAGGCTAGGTACATAACCTTATATTGCTTTCTTTTCTTTCACAACTTTGCATCAATATCTCTTCACTTATAGGTTCACTATACCATTTATCATTGCAATTTCTTTTTATATCTTTCGCATTCCAAAATGCTTGTCATTTATACAAGTTATTAAGAATAATAAATCTTATATTCAGCTTGACAAAATCATTATACAAAATACATAATTACCCAAGGGTTAACATCCAGGATGTCATCCCTTTATATTGTTAAGATGTTATTTTGATAAACAAAATAATCCCTTAACTCTTTACCAATTCTGTCTTCATATATTGTCCTGCCAGCTTGACACTGTCTTTGAAAAAACTATCATAACTTCTTTCGTACATGTCCTACTAACTTGTGCTCTTAGGTGAGTCTTCTATAGTCATCATAGTATCTATGTTCAAGTGTGCAAGCACTGAAATTACTCCAATAATCATCGCTAATCAAAACTATCTCTGGATACACTGGAAAAATAATGTCTCATACTTAGACAATTTTTCTTTGCGCTCTATCATACTTGCTCTCTGTCATATGTTTCCATAATGAAAAAATCTAAGTATCTAACTCATCCAAATTGTAAACAAAATCACTTTTGATAGCTATGTTGGGTCTAAGACCAGGGCATTGAGCCATCAAAGGAATCCTATAGGTTATTGGTGTAGGTGGATACACTTGAGGGTCACTAGGTGAACCTAAGAGAAAGGGCTTATGATAAGCTCCTTCCCAACTTCCCTATCACATGCTATATCTAAACTAGCCCTTCCCATCACCACCTAGAGGAGGTAGAGGAGGAGGCATGTTTGCCTATGGTGGTGCATGTGGCAGAGGTCCCTATGGCACTGCTAGTGCTCTGACATACTATGAAAATTATGGAACCTAGTCCTCTAGCTCTAGAACAATGCTGGCATAAGCTACATAGTAGTAAGCTTCCTAGGTAGCCTCATATTGAGTCTCAATCTATGGCCTTACTAGGTCATCCCACGGCTCTCTAATCTCTTTATCTCTCTCTTCTATCTAGGTATCCTAAATGGTGACTTGTATATCATGATCCATGAGCTCCCACTAGGCTTGTCACAATCTATCATGAGTCCTCTATAACATATCCTCCAACTTTGTTGTATCTCCTGGGGGTGGTCCCTGTGCAGCCTGATCCTGCATGACTATGTCCTCAACCTGTGCCTCCTTGTCAGGAGTTTTCTATTGTGATGTATCTCCTATCCTCTGTCTGTTAGATCTCTTCTAACCCTCACTACTACCCACACCAAGATCTATACCCATCTATCTTGGTAGAATAAAAGTCTTCCTAGTCCTCTACTAGAGTACCTACTACTACCATGGTGGTGGCTATGGTATCTGCTACTATGCCACCTACTACTATGGTGGTAGCTACACTACCTACTATACCTATTGATCCATACCAACTAGATCTTTTAACTGAGGATATGGATGTGCTAACAAATGATCCTGATATGCTGGTGTCACCCCTACATCAATAACTACCACCATATAATGCCATTGGGTTGGTGCTACCCATGCCTCTATCATGCATCAACCTTGATCTAAACTCACCTGCTAGCCCTTAATCACCTCATCGGTGAAGCAAGCATAGGCGTAGTACTCCTAGGATATGTCTTGCAGCCTACCAAACTACCTCAAGACCTGTGATAGTGGGAAACACTCACTAATAGCAATGGTACAACCAATCATAGGGTGTGACCAAAACATGTACTACAACTTGTGTCTGGCATCATCCATGACCTTTGTTCCTACCCACAACTGCCATGTCACTACAAATATGTTGTCAAGTTGAGCCCACCACTTCTTAGTCTTACCTAGTGATGGCTAGGTCATAGGGCTGCCATACCTATAAATGTAGGGCTCCAAAGGCTATCTCATGTCTTGGAATACTAGCCTACACACAAGAAGATGCTCCCAAGCCCATATCTACAACATGAACACACATACAACCATGCTCTAGGTATCTTGATACACAATCTCATGCATCTCATGGTACATCTATGCTAGCATCCACTGGCCCCATCCATATCTCACTAGCTACTGCACCAACATCCTCTACAACATTCATCCCTAGCTACACTCTAGCCCATGTTTTCCTTTGTCTCACATCAAGTAGCAGTCCAGGAATGCTACTTGTTATACACTAAGTTTGCACCCTTGTTTCAAGCTCTCTTGGTCTTGATAACCTAGTATAACATGGGAATCATCTCTAGGTTGTGGGACCTATGCTAATTGAGATGAGACCTCCAGATTTTAGCCTGGTTCCTCTTGGATAATCACCTTAATTTGCTTCTTGAAATGAAAGTAAATTCTTGAGGGAAAAGGGATAGAAGAGATGCTAAAAGGAAAATGACTGAAAAAGAAAACTATCCTACTAGGTGATACACCAAAAAGATGGTATGGATTACTATATAGAGGATAAAATCAGTGCACAACTTAGGTCTAGGAGATCACAACTCACTGAATAGGTTTGCATCAATATTTCATAGAAGGGTATGCAATAGAAAGAGGCTATTCAAGGAAAGAGAAAATTTCACAAACAATAGCATTCCTAAGAATTTAGACACAATCTACAACCTACAAACAAACATTCACCTCTACAACTAGGTATAGGAATGAGACAGATTGTCAGGGGGTTGAAGTATACCCAAAAGAGTATTCAAATCAAATCATCCACAAAAATACACATGAATTGCAGAAAGAAAGAGGGATCAGGAACCCTAAGATGTTATTGAAATCATACATACATCTTAATCCATTAAGAGAAAGGTTTAGACAAGAAGGGATAGGGATAGAAAGAATGTCACAAAATACCTTTGCAATATCTAAACAATCAATGAAATATTACAGACTGTAGAAGCTAGAGGGTAGAAAGAATGCCATGGATAACTTCTAAGAAAGGAGAACTCTCTTTTTACAATTATAAACTCTGCACTCTAAAAGCTCCCAAAAACTAATATATACATCTCCTTTTTTGCACATAGGTAGGAGCAAAAAATCTAATTAGGGTTACATAGATTTTCATAGAATAATAGAAAACCCTAATTCTCTCATTTTTTATCATAAATGCATCCTTTAAATATCTTGGTTGATCAGATATCTATGTTTGTGTATCCATTTTACTACTATATCTGCCTACAGACAAGCCACCTTGACCCATCTACCTCTCTGCAACTTAGGCTCACCATAACTGTTCAAATCTGGTACTTAGATATTTGAATTAAAAAATATAAAGGGTCATGGGTGGCGCCAACTTTCATCCATTAGTGGATGATATTTAAACTTGATCTATCTTTAAAATGTAGCCATTAGATCTTTCTAGTTTACCCAAGCACCGTATCGGGTCTTAATCTTAACTCTGCATTCACCTCAGGTTCTCTTTTCCTTTTAATCACTAGATCTCCTAACCTTTTATCTAAACCTAGCTTTGTCTAGCAATCACACAACAATCATTGATTCCTACTAGATCTGATGGCAATCATTGTATCTCCTGAAGTCTTCAAAATATTCCTTCTCATTAGGAGGTCATGCAACTGAAGGGAATCTCATAATCACTGGATAGAAAGAATATTCTCCTTTTTATTGGGTGATAACCTGACTAAGCTACAAAATTGGGCCCATCCTCCCACTTGTCATTCTTTCATTTTCCTTCAACTGCCTTGTCATCTCTGACAATTGCTGACTGTTCTAAAATTGGCCCACCCTATCTTAACCACAGGAAATCTAGAGATTGGGTGACTAAGTATTCGCTAGTTTGCTGAAAGGTTTTCTTAACCTTGGTCAAGTCTAGAGATTTCCTGACTAAGGGCTTTTCAACTCATATTTAACCATGTATCTAAATTTGGAGATCTAGCGACTACACCTTAACCTCTAAGTCATATGAACCTTTGGAATATTCCCTTTATGTTATGAGATCACCCGACTGAGGCAAATCTCATTATTGTTGAATGGAGAAGAATATTCTCTTTTTACTAAGCAATCACCTGACTAAGCCTTAGTCATTGAATCACTGAATAATATTTGGAGATCTAGCGACAATACTTAAGTCTCCAAGTCTCAAGACATCTTAACTTAACTCATTACCTTCCTGAGACTTCACGACTGAAGGGATATAAAGACCTGACATAAACTGTGGTCAAATCTAGAGAATAAGAGACTAGAGTATTCTCATGATCATTGAATAAAATCTTAACCATGAGTTAGATCATTAGAATACAAGACTGCCTTCAGTTGCTTAATCATTGAAAAAAAACTTAACCTCTCCCAAGACCTGACTATTGACCATTTGGAGATCACGCGACTACACAAAATCTCTAAGTCGCTAGACATTTTAGAATATTCCCCTTCTATTCTAAGATCACCCAACTAAGGCAAATCTCATTGTTGTTAGATGGAAAAGAATATTCGGTCTGGATCTCGCGACTAAGAGACTAAGCCTATAGAGCCTAGGCCTACCAGAGACATGTGGCACCTTGTCATTTGTTTCTATCTTTACCTTGAGCTAACCACCTTCGACCATGATTATATCTAGTAACCTCCCGACTGAAGAAAACTTGAAGTCTCATGAAGATTTGGATGACCACGGTTAACTCTCGAGATCTCCCGACTGAAGAGATACCCTTAACTCGGCATTGAAATGAGTTATAACTATAGTTAGGGAAAATAGACTACTCATAGGATCTCTGGAAGAATTGTTAACTCAAGGTTACATTGAGAGATTGTTTAATTGAAGGGACCGTCACCAAGTCACCGAATGGAAATGGAATATTCCATCTGATCAGGAGATTAAGAGATAAAAGGAAGTCATAGGGTCAAGAGATAGAAAAGAATATTCTATCAGGGACTAGAGATCTTGTGACTAAAGGCTTCTTATAAAGTGCACATGGGAAAAAGAAGACTTAAGTGGCCAAAAAGGTAATGACAAAATAGAAAGGCCATAGGGTTTCTAGGGTTTTGCCTCCAACGGTCATATTTTTTAAATTAGAAAGCTATCAGACCAGAGAGCTAAATAATTGTAGAGACCAGAGGAAAAGGCACAAGACCATAAAAATTTCTCAAGGAGTTCAACATGGTTTAATGAGAATTTCTAGATAGGGCCCAGCCTGTGGCCAAAATTGTATGGAACAGGAAATTTTGGGTAACATTTTGGTGATTTCTACTAGATGTTAGCCTACTAGACATTAGATCAATGGCCTTCACATATTCCATTGGGCATGGAGTCATTTTATTAACCATAAAACTTTTTTGATAGAGATATAGACTAAGGGAAGGGCAAAACTGTGCTCGATCACTTCTTGGAAAACATGAAAACTAGCCTAGAAAAACTAGAAGAAAGCAGGAAAACTAACCTAACCTAAACTAACCAATACATGAAATCGGTTAAACAAAACCATTCACTGATTTGTTGAAATAACTACCCTTTCTCCTTAGGGTATTACACTTTACATATTTGGTGCCAACAAGGGGAAGATAGAACATAAGAATGTATTGAACTACCTGGCATATCAACTCTTGAAATTTGTAGTCCAGACAACTCACCTTGCCTAGGGCATAGGTGATGTCCTCCCAGGGAGGCTGATAAGACTGACTAGGCCTATGGTCACTAATGAGTGGACCTCTAACATCACCCTCCATTGAATACTTAAGTATGAATGTCCCATCTAACCCCATCTGAGCTAGATATCTGATAGGACACCCCCTTGAGAGTATGAAACCATGCCTCTCCTGCTCAGTATGCATCTTATGAATATCTTTAACATGCTAATTAGAATCTTTCCCCTCCATGATAGTCTACCATACCATTTCCTCTTCATCAATTGGAACATCCAATGGCTCATCAAAGCTATTAAACTATCCCATGTCCTTAACAATTATTGGCCCCTCCTCAAAATCCAAGAAATATGATTCCTTAGACTTATCCTCTACTTTATTGCAGACCAACCTAGATGTTTCAATTAAGACATCATTGATCTCCTCATCTTGCTCAATGTAAGAAGGCATCTCCTCAAATAAGTTAGCTAGGACCCTCTTCACTTTCTTTCTTATCCATATCTTGTAGCTCCAATTTATCAACATCCAACATGTCTATTGGTTCCTCATCATGATCATGAAAAAGTACATCCAAAAGGAAAAAAGCATCCTTCTCCCAGTGGCCTAAAATATTATGAGGTGTAGGGGGGTCTTTAGGAATTGTCTCACAAGGCCTTACCTATTGCAGGATGAGCTCACAGTCACTTAGGAGGTCAAACCTTTTAGGTGTCTCTTCTATTGGAAAAGGATGAATTGATTGGAAATCTAGGATAGGGTCATGAACAAGCTCTAGAAAATCATGGAGCTTAGGTCCTTGTTGCCTAGGATTCTGAACTGAAGGAGAAATCCTAAAGCTTGGAATTTCAATAGAAGTGCTAGTGGACTTACTAGGAAAGAAACCTAGGATTTGAACCCTGTTAGTCTCTTGTCTGGTCTAAAAAGCTTTGAGGTCTTCTTTAGCAGCATGAGGCATCTCCTCAAGATCCATAGGAACCTCTTGGCCTTTTAATTGTTGAAAACACAAAATTTGTGCACACTCATCTCCTTCATTTTTCTGTCCAGGGCTTGATAATGGAGAGAGTTCAAGCATGTCATCCTCTCCAACAAAACCAGGCAGTTCACTAAATAAAGAAGCTTGCATTTCTTGATTCTACTCAACAAGACTGGTACCTTCCATATGAAACTTTTCAACAACAGTTTGGTGTTGTGATTGAACCTCCTGAGATCGAGCCAACAGGGTCTTCAACAATTCATCTTTTGCCTCCAACATTTTTTCATAGTGTCACTTTTGGACCTCTAGATTTGCTCTAAGATGAACCTCCTATTTATTCAATTCTTTGTAAAGAGTTTCTGCATGATGTATCTTTTGAACCTCTTCACACTTCATAGCTACAACAACTGAGATCCTTGCTATCTCCTTATGCTCTTCCATTTCCTTTTCCTTTTCTAAATGAAATTCATTGCCTCTATCAAACATGGCTTTTATTAGATTTCCTTGGTCTTGAACCACCTTTTCACAAATATTCTTCTAAACTTCAACTCTTCATAGGCATCCTTCTGAGCTTGCAACTCTCCTTCATGAACCCTTTTTTGTGTCTCTAACCCTTTATAAAACTTGGCTTCATTTCTCTTATATTGCTCGATGAGATACTTCTTATAAAATTTCTCTTGACAAGCTAATGACTCCTGGTCATGAAGATAAGCCTGGTATGACCACTCCTCTTGTTGCAAACTCAAATCTTGTTGAAACTTGGATTCCTACTGCCTCTTAGTGTTGTCAATCTGCATGGTCAAGTTCTACAACATACTTGCAATATCTCTATTTTGTAAACTACTAGCATCTGCGGGATGATGAAAGGATTGAGCAGACATGGGCTGATTGTAAGCATATTGTGATTGCTAGTTTTGACATGGTTGAAATAGATCTTTTTGGACATATTCTCATGAAATGGTGGATAATATGCAAATTGACCATTTGGGTATACATGGTGTCCTTGAAATTTTGACATTTCTACTCATTAGCACTTGATCTTATAAAACCAGTTGATTCTCCTCTACAGAGTCACCATGTGTGTTGTAAATCTGCCTCTTGAAGGCTAAAATTACTATTGTACACATTGAAAAAAGTAATAAAGATGTTTAAAAGGATTGAAAATTCAGTCACTAGTCCCACCGAGCATGCCAGAATTGTTATACACTAAGTTTGCACCCTTGTTTCAACCTCTCTTGGTCTTGATAACCTAGTATAACATGGGAATCATCTCCAGGTTGTGGGACCTATGCTAACTAAGATGAGACCTCCAAATTATAGGCTGGTTCCTCTTGGATAATCACCTTAATTTTCTTCTTGACATGAAATTAAATTCTTGAGGGAAAAGGGCTAGAAGAAATACTAAAAGGAAAATGACTGAAAAGAAAACTATCCTACTAGGTGATACACCAAAAAGACGGTATGGATTACTATATAGAGGATAAAATTAGTGCACAACTTAGGTCTAGGAGATCACAACTCACTGAATAGGTTTGCATCAATATTTCATAGAAGGGTCTGTAATAGAAAGAGGCTATTTAGGGAAAGAGAAAATTTCACAAACAATAGCATTCCTAAGAATTTAGACACAATCTACAACCTACAAACAAACATTCGCCTCTACAACTAGGTATAGGAATGAGACAAATTGTCAGGGGGTTGAAGTATACCCACAAGAGCATTCAAATCAAGTCATCCACAAAAATACACATGAATTGCAGAAAGAAAGAGGGATTAGGAACCCTAAGATGTTACTGAAATCATACATACATCTTAATCCATTAAGAGAAGAGTTTAGACAAGAAGGGATAGTGAAAGAAAGAATGTCACAAAATACCTTTGCAATATCTAAATAATCAATGAAAGATTATAGACTGTAGAAGCTAGAGGGCAGAAAGAATTCCATGAATAACTTCTAAGAAAGGAGAACTCTCTTTTTACAATTGTAAACTTTGCGCTCTAATAGCTCCCAAAAACTAATATATACATCTCCTTTTTTGCACACAGGCAAGAGAAAAAAATTTAATTAAGGTTACATAGATTTTCATAGAATAATAGCAAACCCTAATTCTGTCATTTCTAATCATAAATGCATCCTTGAATTATCTTGGCTGATCAGATATCTATGTTTGTGTGTCCATTTTACTACTATATCTTCCTGCAGACAAGTCGTCTTAACCCATCTACCTCTTTGCAACTCAGGCTCGCCATAACTATTCAAATCTGGTACTTCTCAGATATTTAAATTTAAAAATAAATGGTCACAAGTGGCACCAACTTTCATCCATTAGTGGCTAATATTTAAACTTGATCTATATGTTGTCACTAGGGATTGCACCCATGATGGCTAAGTATAAAACCCAGCAATCCCGTGAAACATGGGAATACTCTCAAGATGTGGGACTGCTTCTTGAGAATAGACCTCCAGATTAAGGGTCAGCTTCCCCGTTTGTATCACCTGGACTGTACTAACTTTGAAGGGGAAGGGATAGAGAGATTGCATAAAATGAAACAACAACATCTATCTTAGGTGATTCACCAAACTAAATAGATCCACAAACTGAAAACAACTCATAATATAAATCCAATACATAACAAGGACTTCACAACTTTCTCGAATCTGATTTTCTTTTAGAAAAAATAATCAGGTGCTAAATGTGAATGAGAAGGGAAGATGATTTCAACAACTCAACACAATATAATGCACACAGATTTGAAAACCTTCCAGAAAACCAATGCTTGCAAAACAATCAAATGAACATAGTACTATGTAAAGGATCAAATTCAGTTACAATACACAACACTAAACTCATTAACAACCTCACAAACTATAGAAAAAGAAGGGACAATTTTTCTATTAGCTAGAATAAAAAGGAGCTACAATATCATATTGCTTCACAAGAGCTACAAAATTCACCTCCTGAGAATGAGGGAATGAAGAATTGCCTCCAATCACCTAAGTGAGAGGCATATATAGGAAATCTCGAGAATCTGCAATGAAGACCACCACCTCACCAAGAATAGAAAAGCCTCAGCCATGATCCCATCACTCTGAATTTCGGATGTCCAATTCTCGAGAAAATAGGGGAGCGGAAAAAGTGGAGTCCCTAGAATAGACTTAGTTAAAGAAAGACCCAAGACCCACTAAGTCATGCAGAATAAATGATATTCTGACAAGGCTTATAAAATGCCACATGTCAAATATCTTACAATGAGGCTCTTGCATTGACTTATAACATTAAAAAAAAATCCCCACTTCACTAAAATCAAGTGGATCCTAAATATATTAAAGATAATCTCAACTCAAATAAAGAGGAGAAAATCTAAAATATTTACACTTTAATTTAATCCACATGGCATACATATTCAATCAAAATAAAAGACCCCCCCCCATACATGAATACATGATTAAAATATAACATTATTGCCTAAGTCAAGAATGACTTCTATGATGGGAACCTAGGGCATCAGAAAATTAATATAATTACCTTCAGAAAGATAATCATATTAATGTCTTTACACAATATATCCATGCCTGTGAAATAGTATCAAAGGGATTTGAAATATATGCTCAACCTTAAAAAAGGGGAGACAAAAGAATGGTATGTCATAATGAAACCCTATACATTTGGAAATGGCAATCACTGCAAATGGAAACTGCAACTCGGCATCTGGCACATCTTGCACCCCTCGGCAACTCTCGAACAACAACATTGATTGGATTTAGAAACTTAAATTCTTGATCTGAAAACAGCAAAAGACACCGGCACATCTATCTTGAGGGAAGCACTCGATCATTCACACTATGGCATCGAAGAATTTGCTATCTCTATTTTGTTTGATTACATACATGGCACTGTTTCATATTTCTCATTTGAGTTGTATGAATTCGAGCACTATTGTTTTGATGCATCTGTATGTGGCCCGATGATGCAAGGCTAGGGCGCCACCATGTTGAAATTATCATTCACTGTTATTGCAATATGGCTTTTGAAACTTAGGTCACGGTGTATTGAACTCTATATTCATGGCATCTATTCTCTGTAATGATATTATATGTTTAAGCCCGTGAATCTTAATGAGCTAGGGCATGGCAAAGTATTGATTGCTTTATATAACCAGGGGCACCGATTATGATGGCTTGCAATATGTTAATACCAACTAGGGCTTTGTTATACATTTGAATCTTCAACATTTGAGGGCATTATTATTTGCTATTGTTTTGCATGAATGAGGGCTCGGGTTTTTATTTGATACCTAGGGCATCGCATTTCTGTCCCTTTATCAACCCACGGGCTGTGACCACTGGTGTCCATCACTAATGCTTTCATTTCCTCTTGTTTTTTGTAATGCCGCGAGCCAGTGTACTGAGATTGTGTCCCAACTTGCCCTGCCTTGCTGTGTCTATTCATTTTCATGTGGTTATATAGCACCATGCCTCGAGCCTAAATTTTATTATCATGCCTGGAAAGAATGAATGCTTGCGAGCTTTGTCCCATTATACATTGCTTCGCATTTTTTGTTTTGTGTTGAACATGCTGATAAACCCTAGGTAGCCCTGAGTGCTAAGGTGTCTTGAGCTCATTGTCTAAACATTGAGAACCCGTGAAGGAGGGCACACTGCATTTGATTTCACTGGCGCCACTCATCCAACATGCTGGTTGTAACTTCTATAAGGCCGCGGACCAAGCACATGTATTTATCTTGCTTTGATGTCTGTTCTCATTACAACTTTGCATAGCCCTTTAATGCACTTGATTTGGATGCTTCCTGTTACTTCATGGTGCTTTTGATATATGAGGCTCTGACTACATGGTTTTTAGTTGACACCTTAATGCATGTCTTGTGAGCTAAGGAATCACTGTTGCTGTTTATGGTCCGAAACATATGCTACGACCCTTGCATCATGTTTCTCATTGTCCACTGTTAATGGTCGATTCTTTGCATTTGATAAGGGTGCCATATTTCATTCATGTGTTCTCATTGGAGCCACCAATATTTAGAGGCTTGCCGTCGATAGGCACTATGACTTTCCATAGAGCTTACTGTGATCTCTGTCACTATTGTATTTTCCTTGCATTTATTTTGGTCACTGATATATTGATTCAATGGCTGGCTAGCATCTTTTCCTTTGTTGGCATTATGTCAAACTCCATGCAATGGCTACATTCCTTGGACGCTCTATTGTTGACTTCATTTGATGTTGAATCTAGAGGCCGATAAGCCTGAACAATGCTAGTTAAAATGTTGGTCGACCAAGAAAGTACTACATCTCATTACCTTGTTTAAGGGATTAATGCCATGATCATCTTATTTATCTTGACTGCAACTCCTCCAAATTTAGCTGGTGATGTTATTTACCATGATGTTCACCATCAAATGGTTGTCACTTGACATTCACTATATAATATTTAAATGTTAATGTGCTTTGAATGTTTAAGCCCACTAAATAAGACAAGGCGTTCTATCTAACTCCTTATTTAGTGCCACCATTTGATTTACTATGCCATGCCCTTGTTTATTTTTGTTATGGTGATCAATGCCATATTTCCCATCATCATGCTCATTTGTTCTGGCCTATCCCCTCTACTGCAATGTTATTGATTTAAAAAAATATGCTCTCCATGTTCACACTCATGAGCAAAATAGGGGACTATACTTTGATGCCCTATTGGTTATCATATTTGATATGCTTGTGCCATAGCATTAATATATTGAATGAAGATATGTTGTAATGTATCTTTCCCAGTATACAGATTTGTGTACCTTGTTTTTCTGCCATGCTGATGAAGTATTTCCTCTGAAACTACCAGTGTTCTATTTTGAACATAATTCATGCCATCTTAATATGCTATGAATGCCTCCTATATCTAGTTCATTCCTTGTTTCACCATGCTCCATTTGATTTGGCTTTATGTCTCACTGATACTACCATCCACTAAATGCTACACTGTTGAGCATGGGTGTTTTTGACCTGTGATGTGGTTTCTCTCCAGGAAATTGAGATTCTGCCGAGAGAACACACATCACAGGGCATCATCATTCATCATCACATGGAACAAACAAGGGCTCCTTGATGCACATGCCCTGAGCATAGCTCGTGCCAGAGGTGCATGACTGAGTGCACGTATGCATACTCATAAATGTTGTGGCACCATTCATTGCTTAGATCTGTTGGATCTAACCCCTTTTCTCCTTTCTCTATAGGTTCAGGATCACAGGAGCACACCGAGCATCGGAAGAATCAACTCACACAACTAGGCAATGTCTGGTACCCCTGCATCTAGCTTTAATCATGTATATTTGTACTCATTTATGCAACTCCTATATTGCTATGCTCACGGCATGTGTGAGCTCATATGAATGCTCTCTTTTTTAGTTCTTTTCTCTTTCTGTATAGCATACTCATGATATGTAATCTCAGATGCGGTAAATTTATCTTTTCTTTCCATGTGCTTGCAATGAATGAACACAAACCTAATCAAGACCACATAATGATGCAAACTAGGGTATAGAGCTCATCTAGTAATTAGTTTCCCCAAAATGTTCAAAAATATGGCAACATTCTAGTGACCTCTATGGAGTGCTTGCCTAGTAAGTAATTTACCAGCTACCTGATAGATCCATTGGGCAATAGAGTCATAAGCCTGAAACTGACTTGGCTCCCAATCAGAACAAACTCCTTCCTCCCAACAAAATTGAACCAACTGCCTGACAACTACTCAGGCTTATTGCTGACTAAAAACTCAACTAAAATGACAACTGTGCCAAAGCACTTAGGGGAAATAGGAAATAAAAACTCCTATTCTACCCTACTCTAACTAGTCTTAGAAAACTGGTCAAACAAATCCATTAACTGGATTGTTAAAATAACTTCCCTTTCTTCTCAAAATGTTATACTTTTCACTCTTAATGCCAATAGGAAGAATATGAAACATGAAAAGGTACTGAACTACTTGGCACATCAACCTTCGAAACTTGTAGTATAGACAACTCACCTCAAATAGATCATAAGCACTATCCTCCCAGGGTGACTGATAATGTTGAATAAGCTCTGGGTCGCTAAAGAATGAACTCTTGACATCACCCTCCACCAAATCACTATGTATAAATGCCTTGCTTAAACCCATCTGAGCTAGGTATCTGATAGGACACCCCCTAGAGAGCATAACACCAGGCCTCTCTTGCTGCTCAGTATGCATCTCATTAACATCTTCAGCATGCTAATTGGAAATTTGCCCCTCCATGATAGTTTGGCACAAAAATTCTTCTTCTATAGTTATAGGACCATCCTCTTCATCTGTTAGAACATCCAATAGCTCATCAAAGCTATCAAACCACATCAGGTCATCAACAACTACTAGCCCCATTTGATAATCTAGGAAATCAGACTCCTGAGATTCATCAACCACTTTACTACAAATAGGCCCAGGCTCAATCACTGGTACAATATTAGCTTCTTGAAATGAAAGGACCTCCTTTGGAACATACATGTTATCATTTATTTTAGGAAGATGACGGACACAAAGAAAAGCTGACCAGAAAGCATTTATCATAGAATCAAAATCTTCTTGCTGGCCTAAGTTAGCAACAACCACATCTTCTTTCTTATCATAATCAGTGGACTCAACTAGTGGATCCTAAAATATCTCTTCTTGCTCAATATAAGAAGGCATCTCTTCAAATAAATTAGTTAGGGTCTCACCTTCATTTGCTTCCTAATCACTATCTGGCTATTCTAATTGATCAATATGTAACAAATCTACTTGTCCTTCAACTTCATCATCAAAAAGTATATTCAAAGGATAAGATCCATCCTCTTCCTGGTTTATGGAAATTTCATGAGGTGTAGGGGGCTCTTCAGGAATTGGTTCATAGGGTTTAATCTACTATAGGATAGGCTCACCATCATATAGGAAGTCAAACATCGCAGGTGTCTCATTTATAAGAGTAGGATGAAGTGGTTGGGAAACTGAGATAAGATCATGAATGGGCTCTAAACATGCATGGGGATTAGGCTCTTTTTTACTAGGATTCAAAATTGAAGGAGAAGACCTAAAGCTTGGAATTTCAATAGGAGTGCTAGTAGACTTACCAGGCAAGAAACTTGGAATCTAAACCTTGAGAGTCTCTTGTCTAGTCTACAAAGCTTCTAGGTTTTCCTCAGCAACATGAGGTGTCTTGTTCTGGATCTGTGAGATTTCTTGTATAGGGGTAGCAACAATTTCTTGATTTCCTTGCTTTGGTGTTTGTGCCAATAGATTCTCAATTAATTGATCCTTTTCTACAATCTATTTGGCAAGTGTCTCCTACTCATGATCGTGAAATTCATCTTTTTCTGCTAACTTTTTTCAGAAATCCTCCTCCTTCTTTGTAGCTATCTCATAGATGCTCTTGATGAATGTTTCACGATCCTCAAGACTTTTCTTATAAACATTTTTTTGTGTCAAGATTAGATTGTTTTAACCATGTAGCAGCCTTGAGAGCTCTTCTTTCTAAGCCACCATCTCCATATACTGCCTTGAGATCTCCTCCTTCTGAGACTTCATCTCTGCATAGTCTTTCATGAAAGAGCTCATATTCTCCTGAAAATTTGTCAAAATAGAGGATATGGAGTTAGATTCTGTAGTGGTATGGAACTGATTTTGGGGATTATAGGATGGTTCATAGGAATGTTGTAAGGATGCTTGATGTTGGGTGGGAGGGTATGGTGGTGTATGCTGGAAATTTGCTGCTGGTGGGGCATTTTGATTACATGTTGCTGCTTGGCCAGCCTGATATGATGCAAATGCTGGAACATAGGCAGGATTTTCATGATATGGGGAATGGTAGGGAGAATATGCATTAGGAACTGACATACTTGCTTATCAAATGAGCTGATAAAACATATTTTTTCAAATTTTTAAGCACTAAACTGCTAAAACCAGTAGATTTCTCATAGAGTCACCATGGTGCTAGATCAAAACACCTCTTAAAAGGCTGATTACACTAAGATCACACCAAAATCTTAGTGAATGATGGGAAATGAAGCTGTCCCACTGGGCGTGCCAAAAACTATTGTCACTAAGGATTGCACCCGTGATGGCTAAGTATAAAACCCAGCAATCCCGTGAAACATGGGAATACTCTCAAGATGTGGGACTGCTTCTTGAGAATAGACCTCCAGATTAAGGGTCGGCTTCCCTGTTTGTATCACTTGGACTGTACCAACTTTGAAGGGAAAGGGATTGAGAGATTGCATAAAATGAAACAACAACATCTATCTTAGGTGATTCACCAAACTGAATAGATCCACAAACTGAAAACAACTCACAATATAACTCCAGTACATAACAAGGACTCCACAACTTTCTCGAATCTGATTTTCTTTTAGAAAAAATAATCAGGTGTTGAATGTGAATGAGAAGGGAAGATGATTTTCACAACTCAACACAATATAATGCACACAGATTTGAAAACCTTCCAGAAAACCAATGCTTGCAAAACAATCAAATGAACATAGTACTATGTAAAGGATCAAATTCAGTCACAATACACAACACTAAACTCATTAACAATCTCACAAACTGCAGAAAAAGAAGGGACAATTTTGCTATTAGCTGGAATAAAAAGGAGCTACAATATCAGATTGCTTCACAAGAGCTACAAAATTCACCTCCTGAGAATGAGGGAATGAAGAACTACCTCCAATCACCTAAGTGAGAGGCATATATAGGAAATCTGGAGAATTTGCAATGAAGATCACCACCTCACCAAGAATAGAAAAGCCTCAGCCATGATCCCATCACTCTGAATTTCAGATGCCCAATTCCTGAGAAAATAGGGGAGCAGAAAAAGTGGAGTCCCTAGAATAGACTTAGTCAAAGAAAGACCCAAGACCCACTAAGTCATGCAGAATAAATGATATTCTGACAAGGCTTATAAAATGCCACATGTCAAATATCTTACAATGAGGCTCTTACATTGACTTATAACATTAAAAAAAATTCCTGCTTTACTAAAATCAAGTGGATCCTAAATATATGAAAGATAATCTCAACTCAAATAAAGAGGAGAAAATTTAAAATATTTACACTTTAATTTAATCCACATGGCATACATATTCAATCAAAATAAAAGAACCCCCCCCCCCCATACATGAATACATGATTTAAATATATTATTATTGCCTAAGTCAAGAATGACTTCTATGATGGGAACCTAGGGCATCAAAAAATTAATATAATTACCTTCAAAAAGATAATCATATTAATGTCTTTACACAATATATACATGCCCACGAAATAGTATCAAAGGGATTTGAAATATATGCTCAACCCTAAAAAAGGGGAGACAAAAGAATGGTATGTCATAATGAAACCCTATACATTTGGAAATGGCAATCACTACAAATGGAAACTGCAACTCAGCATCTGGCACATCTTGAACTCCTCTGCAACTCTCGAACAACAACATTGATTGGATTTAGAAACTTCTATTCTTGATCTGGAAACAACAAAAGATTCCGGCACATCTATCTTGAGGTAAGCACTCGATCATTCACACTATTGCATCGAACAATTTGCTATCTCTATTTTGTTTGATTACATACATGGCACTGTTTCATAGTTCTCATTTGAGTTGCATGAATTCGAGCACTATTGTTTTGATGCATCTGTATGTGGCCCGATGATGCAAGGCTAGGGCACCACCATGTTGAAATTATCATTCATTGTTATTGCAATATGGATTTTAAAACTTAGGTCATGGTGTATTGAACTCTGTATTCATGGCATCTATTCTCTGTAATGATATTATATGTTTAAGCCCGTGAATCTTAATGAGCTAGGGCATGGCAAAGTATTGATTACTTTATAAAACTGGGGGCACCGGTTATGATGGCTTGCAATATGTCAATGCCAACTAGGGCATTGTTATACATTTCAATCTTCAGCATTTGAGGGCATTATTATTTGCTATTGTTTTGCACGAATGAGGACTTGGGTTTTCATTTGATACCTAGGTCATCGCATTTCTATCCCTTTATCAACCCGCGGGCTGTGACCACTGGTGTCCATCGCTAATTCTTTCATTTCCTCTTTGTTGTTTGTAATGCTGCGAGCCAATGTATTGAGATTGTGTCCCAAATTTCCCTGCCTTGCTGTGTCTATTCATTTTCATGTGGTTATATAGCACCATGCCTCGAGCCTAAATTTCATTATCATGCCTAGGAAGAATGAATGCTTGTGAGCTATGTCCCATTATACATTTCTTCACATTTTTTGTTTTGCGTTGAACATGCTGATAAACCCTAGGCAGCCCTAGGTGCTAAGGTGTCTTGAGCTCATTGTCTAAACATTGAGAACTCGTGAAGGAGGGCATCGTGCATTTGATTTCACTGGTGCCACTCATCCAACATGCTGGTTGTAACTTCTATAAGGCCACGGACCAAGCACATGTATTTATCTTGCTTTGATGTCTATTCTCATTACAACTTTTCATAGCCCTTTAATGCACTTGATTTGGATGCTTCTTGTTAGTTCATGGTGCTTTTGATATACGGGGCTCTAACTACATGGTTTGTATTTGACACCTTAATGCATGTCCCATGAGCTAAGGAATCACTATTGTTGTTTATGGCCCAAAACATATGCTATGACCCTTGCATCATGTTGCTCATTGTCCACTGTTAATGGTTCATTCTTTGCATTTGATAAGGGCACCATATTTCATTCATGTGTTCTCATTGGAGCCCCCAATATTTAGAGGCCTACCATTGATAGGCACTATGACTTTCCATAGAGCTTACTGTGATCTCTGTCACTATTGTATTTTCCTTGCATTTATTTTTGTCACTGATATATGTATTCAATGACTGGCTAGCATCTTTTCCTTTGTTGGCATTATGTCAAACTCCATGCAATGGCTACATTCCTCAATGGCTCTATTTTTTACTTCATTTGATGTTGAATCTAGAGGCCGATAACCCTGAACAATGCTGGTTAAAATGTTGGTCGACCAAGAAAGTACTACATCTCATTACCTTGTTTAAGGGATTAATGCCATAATCATCTTATTTATCTTGACTGCAACTCCTCCAAATTTAGCTAGTGATGTTATTACCGTGATGTTCACCATCAAATGGTTGTCACTTGACATTCACTATATAATATTTAAATGTTAATGTGCTTTGAATGTTTAAGCCCACTAAATAAGATAGGGCGTTCTATCTAACTGCTTATTTAGTGCCACCATTTGATTTACTATGCCATGCCCTTGTTGTTTATTTTTGTTATGGTGATCAATGCCATATTTCCCATCATCATGCTCATTTGTTCTAGCCTATCCCCTCTACTGCAATGTTATTGATTTAAAAAAATATGCTCTCCATGTTCACACTCATGAGAAAAATAGGGGACTGTACTTTGATGCCCTATTGGTTATCATATTTGATATGATCATGCCATAGCATTAATATATTGAATGAAGATATGTTGTAATGTATCTTGCCTAGTATACAGATTTGTGTACCTTATTTTTCTACCATGCTAATGAAGTATTTCCTCTAAAACTACCAGTGCTCTATTTTGAACATAATTCATGCCATCTTAATATGCTGTGAATGCCTCCTAGATCTAGTTCATTCCTTGTTTCACCATGCTCCATTTGATTTGGCTTTATGTCTCACTGATACTGCTATCCATTGAATGCTACACTATTGGGCATGGGTGTTTTTGACCTATGATGTGGTCTCTCTCCAGGAAATTGAGATTCTGCTGAGAGAGCCCACATCACAGGGCATCATCATTCATATACACATGGAACAAACACATTAGTAAAAAAAATAGTGGTATTTCATTTATCTCCAAGGGCTCCTTGATGCACATGCCCTGAGCATAGCTCATGCCAGAGGTGCATGACTGAGTGCACGTATGCATACTCATAGATGTTGTGGCACCATTCATTGCTTAGATCCATTGGATCTAACCCATTTTCTCTTGTCTCTGCAGGTTCAGGATCATAGGAGCACACCAAGCATCAGAAGAATCAACTCACAAAACCAAGCAATGTCTGGTACCCCTGTATCTACTTTTAATCATTTATATTTATACTCATTTATGCAACTCCTATATTGCTATGCTCACGACATGTGTGAGCTCATATGAATGTTCTCTTTCTCAATTCTTTTCTCTTTTTGTAAAGCATACTCATGATATGTAATCTTAGATGCAGTAAATTTATCTTTTCTTTCCATGTGCTTGCAATGAATGAACACAAACCTAATCAAGACCACATAATGATGCAAACTAGGGTACAAAGCTCATGTAGTAATTAGGTTCCCCAAAATGTGCAAAAATATGGCAACACTATCTTTAAAACATAGCCATCAGATCTTTCTAGTTTACCTGAGCACTGTATCAGGTCTTAATCTTAACTCTACATTCACTTTAGGTTCTCTTTTCCTTTTAGTCACTAGATCTCCTGGCCTTTTATCTAACCCTGGCTTTGTCTAGCGATCACATGACAATCGTTGATCCCTACTTGATCTGACAGCAGTCACTTTATCTCTTCAAGTCTTCATAATATTCCTTCTCATTAGGAGGTCATGCAACTGAAGGGAATCTCATAATCACTAGATAGAAAGAATATTCTCTTTTTTAGTGGGTGATAACCCGAATGAGCTACAAACCTAGGCCCATCTTGCCACTTTTGATTCTTTCATTTGCCTTCAAATACCTTTTCATCTCTAACAATCATTGACTATTCTAAAATTGGCCCACCCTATCTTAACTGTAGGAAATCTGGAGATTGGGTGACTATGTATTCTCTAGTCTATTGAAAGGTTTTCTTAACCTTGGTCAAGTCTGGAAATTTCCTGACCAAGGCCTTTTCAACTCATATTTAACCATGTATTTGATTTCAAAGATCTAGCTACTGCACCTTAACCTCTAAGTAATATGAACCTTTGGAATATTCCCTTTGTGTTACTAGATCACCCAACTGAGGTAAATCTCATTGTCACTGAATGGAGAAGAATATTCTCTTTTTACAGAGTGATCACCCGACTGAGCCTTACTCGCTGAATCGCTGAATAATATTTGGAGATCTAGCGACAATACTTAAGTCTCCAAGTCTCAAGACATCTTAACTTAATCCATTACCTTCCTAAGACTTCATGACTGAAGGGATATAAAGACTCGACATAAACTATGGCTAAAAAAAAACTTAACCTCTCCCAAGACCTTACCGCCGACCATTTGGACATCACTCGATTGCACAAAATCTCTAGTCGCTAGACATTTTAGAATATTCCCCTTCTGTTCTAAGATCACCTGACTAAGGCAAATCTCATTATCGCTAGATGGAAAAGAATATTTGGTCTAGGTCTCACGACTAAGAGACTAAGCCTATAGAGCCTGGGCCTGCCAGAGACACATGGAACCTTATCATTTGTTGATGTCTTTACCTTGAGCTGACCACCTTCGACCATGATTATATCTAGCAACCTCTCGACTGAAGAAAAGTTGAAGTCTCGTGAAGATTTGGATGACCATGGTTAACTTTCGAGATCTCTTGACTAAAGAGATACCCTTAACCCGGCACTGACATGAGTTATAACTGCAGTTAGGTAAAATTGACTAGTTGTGGGATCTCAGGAAGAATTGCTGACTCAAGGTTACATTGAGAGATTACCCGAATGAAGGGACCATTGCCAAGTCACTAAATGGAAATGGAATATTCCATCTGATCAGGAGATTAAGAGATAAAAGGAAGTCGTGAGGTCGGGAGATAGAAAAGAATATTTTGTCAGGGACTAGAGATCTTGCAACTAAAGGCTTCTTATAAAGCACACATGGGAAAAAGAAGACTTAAGTGGCCGAAAAGGTAATGACAAAATAGAAAGGCCATAGGGTTTCTAGGGTTTTGCCTCCAACGGTCATATTTTTCAAATTAGAAGGCTATCAGATTGGAGAGCTAAATAATTGTAGAGACCGGAGGAAAAGGTAGAAGACCATGAAAATTTCTCAAGGTGTTCAACATGGTTTAATGGAAATTGCTGGATAGGGCCCAACCTATGGCCAAAATTGTATGGAATAGGAAATTTTGGGTAACACTACTAATACAACTACTAATCTATGGCCTACACCATAGTCTCTAATCAACTCATCCCATGAGATCACTCGACCCATAACAAGATCATCCTAAAAGATCTCCCTCAATGTGACAATACCTGCTCTTGGCTGAGTATCATACTATATGCATGGGCCATGGAACGGTACTCTCAAAATCCTATAGATGTCCTCCAGGGTCACTATCATCTCCCTCTATGGAAAATGAAATGTGTTCATCTCCGAATGGAAATGCTTGACCAATGCACCTAGCAATCCATGATTTACCCAGATGTCAGGTATATCATGTAGGTATGATAGTCCTAATCTGTCAATATGTGCACCCTCAGTGTCATCCAATCACCGTACTAGCTCACCAATGACTAAGTGGTGAGATCAAAATACAATGTTTGGGAGGTTAACCTATAATGCAAGTGATGACACATGATCAGTATCTCAATCATGATGGTTTTTTCAAAGCAAAACAACAATTGATGCTATGCACCTATCCTAAACATGCCTCTCAGACACTCTAATCTTATGCAATTCTGGGTCCAAATTTTGATTTTCTATAGCAGTTTCCCATAAGAGGAAGTGGGAGCCTCACATGAGATTTCACTATTGCACGAGCCTTTGTTTCATCTCACGTGAGAGATCTTCCCTGAGGAAGATTTCTTGCATGGCTACAATGACCTTTTTCACGCGAGTCTGGGAGAAAACCCTATGCAAGGAAGCCCTCTTTTGGTACTTCTTTGTGTGAGACCCCTCCCTAGCCCATGCGAGGAAACCATTTCCTCATGTGAGATCTTGTAGGAAAGTCCTAAAACTGCCCTAAATCCTATCTAAATCTACCAAAAAATGTTAAAAACTTGAAATGCAAGGTAGGTTATCAACTACTCACAGGTGGGTCATATGCCACCAACTGGTTGTGATGTTGGGAATGCTTGAATCTATGCAATCTCATTGGCATGCTCTCCATTTTTCTCATAATCTAAATCACTCAAAGTCAAAGGGGGCAAATGAATTGAAAATGACCCTTCCGGGCCTTATATAGGTTTTGACCTAATTTAAAAAATGCTCTATTTTGCACAAAAAACTTCACCTTAGCTAAATTGACTGCTTTGGATCCATTTTTAGGATCAAAATCAAAATCTTACACTCCTAGATAGGTCAAATCACATTTTTAAATTTTAGGGACCAACATGATTAGATGCTTGTGTAGTCAACCTTCTGATGCCATTTTCTTATCAGAATCACATCTCATCATCATTTTCTCGACTTCTTCAACTTTTTCATCAAAATTTAACTCTAGTCAATTTTGGTCAACTATGGTCAAACTTGGTCAACATGACCTCCAAATTGCTCCAGATCACTTTTGAATATTCTCAATCTTTCTGTCATCTATTTTGAGTCCTGCTAGATCTCCTATTTTATCTCTATCTGCAACCTATTGTTTTCAATCATCTTTATGAGGTGTCATCTTTTGATTTTGCTCTAGAGGGAACAGGATGATTGCATCATTGAATCTTATCAAATTAGTCTCAAATCAATCTGATCTAAATCAAAAGTCCTCATTGCTCAGGGCATCTCATCACTTGGGGCATGTTCAGTTTTTCATACCTCATGATCAAAATTGGATGTCCAGCGATCTTGAATCACTAGGGGCATCTTTGTGCCTCACATCTTGTCATCTATCTATCAGGTATTTGAGCAATCTAACTTAGATCCTTGGGAATCAAGCTTCATTCTAGAGATGGTTCTCGAAATCTCATTAGGTATTGGGGCAATCTAACCTTGGTTGCTAAAAGTTAGGCTTCATTCTAGAGATGGCTCTCAAAAGATCTTTTTGACCGACATCGAGGCAATCTGACCTAGATTTCAGAGAACTGTGCTTCATTCTGGAGATAGTCCTGAAATCTGCATCAGTTATCATTTAATCGATGGGTATTGGGAAATCTAACCCTTACTCCTAAAGATTGAGCTTCATTATGGGGACAGTGTTATTAAAAGTGGTAATCTAACTGATGTCTTTGCAATCTAACTTAGGCTTTAGAGAATAAGTCTTTGTTTTAGAGATGGTTCTACAACTTGATCTGATCGATGTCTTGGCAATTTAACCTTGCATTTCAAGGGTTAAGCTCTATTTTGGAGATAATCCTAAAAACCTCATCAATTGTCACATCAGAATATTCTTTGAATGAACATGCTACTTGCACATCAATTCAAAGAGGGGCAAAATGTAATACCCCAAAATTGGCATCTTGCAATCCTAACCAATTTTGGTGCATTTAGTCTCAAATCCTTCAAATTTCTACATCATCAAAGTCCTATTGTACTAGGAAATTCTGTCCCCTAATTGACTTTACTCGACTTGGTGTCAAATGTAGAAAACCTTAAATTTGCATTAATCACATGTTATATTTAATTCCTAAATATTAACCATAATTGGCTAAATAAACCCTATGATTGATTAATTTAATTACAAAGTCCTAGCACTTTAATTAAATTAAATCCACCCCTTTTAGCTAAAACACATCAAGAGGAATTAAATAATATTTGGTTCTTTAAATGAATATCCTCATTTGAATTTAATTATTCAAACAATTAGAAAAGTCACCCATGAGGTCATATTTCATTTATTTAATTAAATATTCTCTCCAAATGTTTCACATCCCCCCTAGGAGACAAAGGGTGGACTGTTTCTTTGCAAGAAACTCTTCAATCTCCACCAAGATTTTCTATAATATAACCCTCTCATTCCTCATTTGGGTAGGCAAGTTTTGAGCATCAAAACTCTAGCGAATTATTATCTCATACTTTTGCATTCAAAGCTATTTTCATATTGCATATTAGAATAATTTTCATTTCTTAGAATAATGATGCATTTGTTCTTAATTTAGTTGGTTTTACTGCTATTAGATTCATCTTCTTACAAGCTTTCTAGATTAATATTGGACTCACATTTTATTATAAAATCTCAATTGTATCTTAGCTTAAAAATCCTTCATTCTAGACTAGTCTATGGTTGTTGGACTCTCGATCCTGAGAGTTTCTCAAAACCCTACCTAGATAGAAGGCAACAGGTTGATTCATACAAGCATGTGAAATAAGTAAATCCATATTATTTTCATATGTGGTTGATGAGTAATGACTATGTTGAAGTTTATGGCTGAATAAGACGTCCACATTTGGCTATAAACAGGTCTGACCTTTGACCAGTTCACTCTATTTCATGCATTGTAAAGATCAACTCCTAACATGGTTGTAAGATCTTCTAACAAGGATACTTATACTCTAGTGTAGTTTATAGTGGGTGCTAATTCACACCGGCATTTTTACCTATTTGGGTTTCCCCATAACCAAAATTGTGGTATTGTGTCAAGTTTTATTATATTGTGTATGTGCTTAATATTCCTCTATACTTAATTAGATAAAGAATTGAATCTTTTAGATAACTGATTCACCGCCCCCCCCCCCCCCCCCCCGCCCCTCTCAATTATCTCTTGGGAATATTCCTAACAATTGGTATTAGAGAAAAGTGCTTCAGAGAGAAGTTTAGCAGCTTGAGGTTGATCAGACAACATTCTTTAGAAAAGAAAGTCCTAAGTTTGATGGAGAGAATTATCTATATTGGAAGAACAAAATGATGACACATTATAGTGCATTGGTTTTGACATTTTTAAAGTAGCTACTTGAGATGTTGTTATTCCCTCCCTATTAGATCTTGCAAAAGATGATGCAACTATTAAGAAAAAGGAATTATTCACTCAAAATGAAAATTCCAAAGAAGCCCTTATCAATGCCTTATTTGACAGTGAGTTCTCAGAGATCAAGAAAGTAAATAAAGCCTACAGAATATGGAAGTATCTAGAAGTCATGTTTGAAGGAGATATCCAAGCCAAGAATGCACGCAAAAAGACATGAAAGAAAAGATACAATACATTGGAGATGCTACCTGAAGAGAACATCAAAGCCTACAATCAAAGGATTAATGAACCAATTGCAGGAATCAGAAACAATGGTGGAGAAATTTCAGAAGAAGACATAATAGATAAATTGATGACTACTCTAACACTAGAATATGAGAGAAAGATAAACATCCTAGATGAGACTATGCAGTCCACAAAAGACTTCAAAATGTTAGAATAATTGAGAGGGGGGGTGAATTAGTTAGTCACTGTCCCAATTCAAAATGTATAATTCAAAAAAATACTCCAACTTCTACTACTCAGTAAACATAAAATATTTTCTCTATATTGTGTTTTTACTGATTGTCAGTCTATAACTTATAACAGTTACCGATCAAATCTAACATGTAATATGCAAAGTATGATAACAAACAAATATCACAATCAACACATAACATAAGAGATTTAATGTGGAAACCCTGTGAAAGGAAAAACCACTTGGGACTAGCGACCCAAAATATTCACTCTTCTAAAGTGAGGTTGGTGAAGACCCAACCCTGTTAAAGGTTACAAACACACTGTTAGCTGTGACCTTGTTAGTGGATTTTAGACCAGAAGTTATCATCCAACCAGTAGTCACTCTGGGGTTGATAGGCTAACAATGTTCACTCTATGAATGATACATCCAAAAGAATTTATAGTCCACTCGGTTAAGAGATTTGACTGTGTACAATGGCTAAATATGTAACAATAGATGATCTACCTCAATACAACTTCAATTGCAGATTATAGATCAATGTCTAGCTTATTCAAATCTTTTTGACCAATATATCACTTCAAATTCAATACTGTATCAACTTACTATCCATTGGTAATTACTCTCTGTAGCTCGATAATTGTTCTACAACTTTATTCTTATTAACCAATATGATCAAAATACACAAAAAACTTCTTTCACGCGATGATTCTATAGTCTCTTCTTCTTCCAGCTCTTTCAACAATGAAACCAATGTCTCTTATATAGATGAGTAAACCATTTTCTTTTTCTCCATCATATTTTGCTGCTTAATCACCTCCATTGATTTTTCTCCTTTAAGCTTCCTCGGTTGATGTGTCAATAACACATTTCAATCTGCTCAAATAGATTATGTTAATCATTGATCATTATAACAAACATTATCTGTTACCTAGATTTTATACATTTTCTAGCTCATCAATCTTATTAACTAAACTGATCATTTAATTCCTTTCTATTCTACTCAGTTAACAAAGAAATGCATCAGTGAATACAAGAACGATTAGCACTATGGTCAATATACACTATACTCCGTCGGTGTATACTGAAATGCTTTATTTATTGATAATACTACTTTGTGTCTTTCAGCTCTATTCTTCATCATAGATGAATGCAACATAATAAAGTCAATAACATACGGTCATAGACTCATCAACAAGTTACTCAATGTATTCATTATCCTCATCTAACATATACATATTTCTCATGTAAATATTTATGTTCTTCATCTCTTTCCCCTTTCTTCAGATGTATTGGTATAGTAACTTACAAGATAAGTACTGTCAAGCTAGTTGACATCATGACAATATAATATTGATTTAAATCATCTTGCATATCTAATCAGAAACTCCTCAATGATCTTAAATCATAGATTCTTCCATTAGTGTTCTAAATTAGTTGTAGTTCATCAATCTCTCCCTTTGGCATTGATGGCAACTCAAGTAATATGAAATGTACCATACACACACCAAACTTGTGTTTACAACTCTATAAACAAATGTTGTAAGTCGTATAGGCTTAATATGTTTAATCACTAAGTTATTCAACATTTGTTATGCTTCTATTCTTAGTAACTGATCTTCAATGCTCTGTTCCTTTTAGATTATCTCTCCCTTAGATAGTTCTCATTAGTGTTTTTGATCTCTCTATTCATATTCTTTATCTCTCCCTTTGACAATAATGCCAAAGAAACAAATAAATAATCATCTCCATAGTAGCTAAGTAACTCTTTCTTGTCCATTACATTCTTTGTATCTCAGTATATTGATATCCCAATCTGTTTTAGTTCTCCAAACTTAATCATAACCTTGAACATTATCCAAAGTGTGAACTATGCTACATCAACATGTATGATCTACTGATAAGATTAGGCTGATGCAACATCTAGATCACCTTAGTGACCAGTAGTCATGGGACGGACCCCAAGTCTAGTCCTCAAGTATTCAAATGTGTCCTTTGGTAGAGGCTTTATAAAAATATCTACAAGTTGTTCCTTAGATGTAACAAATTCTAGCTTCACTTGCTTCTCTTTCACTTGCTCTCTTAAGTAGTGATACTTAATAGATATATGCTTTATCTTAGAGTGTGTCACTAGATTCTTTGAAATATTTATGGCACTAGTATTGTCACAGTATATAATCACTGGTTAGTGATTACCTCATTCATTCCTTCCAACACTTGCTTGATGTATGAGATGCTTGAAAATTTAGTAGCAGCAGAACCATATTCTTCTTCAGCTATATACTAAGAAATACAAGCCTTCTTTTTACTTTTCCAGGTTACAAGTCTTTCACCAAAGAAAAATGCTCCTCTAGTGGTGCTTTTTCTATCATCTACATTTACAGCCCAATCAGCATCGGTATATACCTTTAGCTCAAACTCACCTTCCTTAGGATACCATATACCATAATCCTCTATCTTTTTTAGATATCTTAAGATTCTTTTAGTAGCAACCATGTGTGATTCTCTAGGGTTAGCAAAAAATCTAGCAACAATTCCCACAGCATGTGCTATGTCTAGTCTAATATGAACTACATACATTAGCTTACCAATCATGGATTGGTAATGTGTCTAGTTTACCTCTGTAGTTTCATCCTCCTTTGTCAATTTACATCTAGTAGCCATTGGCGTTCCCATAGGTTTAACATCTTCCATGCCAAATGTCTTCAATACTTCCTTTATGTATTTAGATTATGTGATGAATATCCCATCACTCTGTTGAATCACTTGTAGTCCTAGAAAGAACTTAATCTCTCCGAACATAGACATTTCAAATTCCTTTTGCATTTCATCATAAAAGGCTTTGCATATGTTATCTCATCCTCCAAAGATAATATCATCCACAAAAATCTCAGCAATAAGAATAGTATCATCAATATCAACTTTCATATACAAATTGTTCTTTTCACTTGTTCTTACAAATCCAATACTTAACAAGTAAGTATGCAGCTTTTCATACCATGCTCTTAGTGCTTGCTTCAAACCATATAAAACTTTGTGTAGTCTACATACCATGTCTTTGTTGTCTGGATCAACAAACCCTTCAAGTTGTCTATGTCAACTTCTTCTTCAAGTATACCATTCAGAAATGCTGACTTCACATCCATTTGATAAACCTTAAATTTCTTGTGTGCAGCATATGCAAGTAGCATTCTAGCTCCTTTCAATCTAGCAACAGGTGCAAATGTCTCACCATAGTCAATGCACTCTTCTTGTGCATATCCCTTGCATACCAATCTAGCTTTATTTTTTGTTACTTTGCCATTTTCATTTAATTTGTTCCTGACTATCCATTTAGTACTGATAAATTTTTTATCTTTAGGTCGGGGTACTAAGGACCAAGTTTTGTTCTTTTCTATTTTTTTTATTTCCTCTTTCATTGCATTAACCCATTCATCATTTTCTAATGCAACTTTCACATTTTTCGATTCAAATTCAAAAACTAGACATGTACCTTGTCTTGCTTTGCTCCTAGTTTGCATTCCAGCTTGTTTGTCTCCAATAATTTGAGTCTTAGGATGATGTCTTCTGAAAAAACTAGCTAGTTCTCAATTTCTTCTTTCTTGTTCATCTTGTTCAGGTTCATGTGCTTACTCAGTAGCTTCATCTTGTTCATCGGTTTGATCTTCCTACTATTCTGCATTATTTTCCTACTGACCAGTTATAACAGGTTGTGACTGTGGTAGATAGTCAGTATTTTCAATGTAAGTGAATCTACCATAGTCTTCTAGTTCCTTTCTTCTATCTTCTATGTTCTTGTCATCAAACTCATCAACACAGACATTAGTACTTTCAATTATCTTATTTGTAATTTTATTCAGACATTTGTATGCTTTACTCTTAGTAGAATATCCTAAGAATATTTTTTCATCTCCTTTTGTATCAAATTTTTCATTTCTCTCATCTTTCAGATTAAAACATTTTCTTCTGAAAATCTTGAAATAACTTATAGTAGGTTTGTGTCCAAACCATAGCTCATAAGGTGTCTGATTGGTGTCCTTCTTCAGTTGTACTTAGTTAAGCACATATACAGTTATACTAACAGCTTCCCTCCAGTATGTTTGAGCAACATTGTTTTGCAGCATTAGAGTCCTTGCACAATCAATGATTGACATGTTCCTTCTTTTAGCTATCCCATTCCGCTGAGGTGTTCTTGGTGCAGAGACCTATCTTTTGATACCATGCTCATTACAGAAATTAGTAAATTCATCAGAGATAAATTCACCTCCTCTATCAAATCTTAAGTATTTTAATTCTTTTCTAGTATCTTTTTATACCTTGGCTTTATACCATTTAAACATTTTAAAGGCTTTAGATTTCTCTTTCAAGAACATTACTGTCATCAGTCTAGTATAGTCATCAACAAAAAGAATAAAATATATATGACCATAATAACTCTGAGTTCTCATAGGACCACACGGGTCAGTATGAACCAACTCAAGTATCTTCTTTGTTGAGTAGTCTTTGCTTTTAAAACTAGACTTAGTCATCTTACCTTTCTGACATTCATGGCACATATCATGATTCAATTTTGATAGGTTAGGAAATCCTCTAACTCTTTTTCTCTTACTAATCTTGATCATGTTATCAAAATTTACATGGCATAACCATTTATGCCACAACCATGCATCTTCATCCTTCATTATCAAACAAGAAGACTGATCAATATCAAGATAAAATAAATTACCTCTGGATTGTGTACCGGTTCCAACAAGTCTTCCTTCATCATTATAGATTTTTACCTTTCTGCTCTCAAAAGTAAGTCAGTGGCTTGAGTTGTTCATTTGTGCCACACTTAATAGATTTTAGTTCAGTCCTTCTACCCAATATTCATTTTCATATTTAATTCTATTATTAATCATTAGTGAACCCTTACCTCTTATCATATAGGGTGCATCATTTCCCATCCTTATAGATCCTACATTATATTAATCAAGTAGATCAAATTTCTCTACATCACCAATCATATGATGTGTACAACCACTCTCTATGATCCATGTATCATTTCTACTTACTTTAGAGATTAGTGTTGTTTCTTCATATTTCTCTTCTTCCTCTGAGTCATCTTTCATAGCAACAAATAGAACTTCTACATCATCATCAATATCAGATTCAAATTCAAATTCTTTTGCTATGTAACATACCTTTTTCCCTTTGTCATAGTTATCTTGGTTGTCTCTATTGTTGTGTAAGTAGCCTTTGTTAACTCTTCTTCCATAGCTTCCTTCCGATTGGTCTTTGGATCTATCATCATCTTTCTTATTCAGACATCTAGCAGTGATGTGGCCAACCTCTTTACAATTAAAGCATGCCAAAGGTAGCTTACCTCTATATTTTCGTTTTCCTTTGGGTAATCTTCTAGCCATAAGAGATTCAAGCTCATCAAGCTCATCATCAGTATTGCTATCAATGTCATTATTTTTACCATTCTTGCTACTAGACTTACCAATCTTCAAAGAAGACATGAAAGTGGATTCCATAGAAGGTACAACACTATCATCAAAGTTATTTAGTTCAAAGGTTGTAAGCTTACCAATCAGTGTGTCAAGAGTAAGGTTTGATGTAGCCCTTGTTTCATGAATTACAGAGATCCTGATCGCATAAACTGGTAGCAGGGTTCTGAGAATCTTGCTAATCACTGTTTCATCTTCAACAACTCCATTAGATGCTCTAATAGTATGTACTACCTCTTTTAGTCTATTTGTGTATTGCACAATATTCTCACCTTTCATCTTCATATCATCAAATCTACCTCTTAAGCTTTCAGCTCTGGCTCTCTTAACATTTGCATCACCACTGCAAACTTGAGCAAGTTTTTACCACATTTCTGTAGTAGTTGCACAACCCTTAATATCTTCAAATTCGACATCGGTATAGGTAGCAGCAAGTTCCATCATGGTAATATTATGTTCATGCCTTTCCTTTAGTTGATCAAGTGTTAGGGGACCTGGTATCAGATCAATGTAGCCATTCTCCATCAACTTTAGTGCAGAATTCCCAATACTAGATATATGTAGCTTCATTTAGCTTTGCCATACTATGAAGTTCTCTTTGTTTAGTTTTGGCACTTCCCTCTTATACATCTTGAGACCTTTTTGTTGAAGTCCTTAAAACTTTTTTCTAAGCAACCAAAGCTCTGATACCAATTGTTAGAATAATTGAGAGGGGGGGTGAATTAGTTAGTCACTGTCCCAATTCAAAATGTATAATTCAAAACAAATACTCTAACTTCTGCTACTCGGTAAACATAAAATATTTTCTCTGTACTATGTTTTTACCGATTGTCAGTCTATAACTTATAACTACTACCAATCAAATCTAACATGTAATATACAAAGTATGATAACAAACAAATATCACAATCAAAACATAACATAAGAGATTTAACATGGAAGCCCTGTGAAGGGAAAAACCACCTGGGACTGGCAACCCAAAATATTCACTCTTTTGAAGTGAGGTCGGTGAAGACCCAACCCTGTTAAAGGTTACAAACACACTATTAGGTGTGACCTTGTTAGAGGATTTTAGACCAGAAGTTATCATCCAACTAGCAATCACTCTGGGGTTGATAGGATAACAATGTTCACTCTATGAATGATACATCAAAAAGACTTTATAGTCCACTCAGTTAAGAGATTTGACTATGTACATGTTGGCATTAAGCAGAATTGCCACTAGTGACAACACTTATTTGCATTCTGGGTGCAAATCGAGCAGACAGTGCAAACTGAGCAGACAGTGCAAACTGAGCAGACAGTGCAAACCGAGCAGACAGTGCAAACCGAGCAGACAGTGCAAACCGAGCAACAGTGCAAACCGAGCAAGACAATGCAAACCGAGCAAGTTAGTACAAACTGAACAGGACAGTGTAAACAAAGTAACATCATGTCTACCGAGTCACCAGTATTTACCGAGTTCAAAACCTACTGAGTGATCAGTATGAACCGTGCCTTCACTTCTACCGAGTGCATGATGATGCCGAGTAATGCAGTGGACGCCGAGTATCAGAAAGTCACCGAGTTAGTTTGCAGGAACCGTGTAACCATACTTGGGCTGACTTAGTAGCACTTATGTTTATTTGTCAAGCCGACTTTGTAATTGTAATTGTAATTAATTGTCTAAGACTTGTATATAAACAATGTTGTAAAAATGTCAAGAGCAATGTAAGAAGCATATATGTGAAAAAGAAAGAAAGGCAGAGATAAGCAAATTACAAAGGGCTTCAGCAGTATAAGGAACAGCAAAGACAAATTCATCACAGAAGGTGATCAGTACATCAGCGAATCTCAATCAGCAATCCAGTTGCAAAGCAAGAGATCTACTGTTTCATCCTAACAGGTGAATCAATACTAAATCCTTTAACCGGGTAGACTTAACAGTCTTTTGTAAAATCTCTTTACCGAGTGCATACTTCATTATATGTTTTGTAAATCCTTTAACAGGGTGGATTTAGCAATCCTTATTGCTCCTAATAGGGCAGATCATCAGAAGTGATCAAATTGTAAGCCTTAACCGGCCAACTTTATTCTGCAGTATTAAAGCTTTGTGGGTTTCATCCCCACCCCAGTTTTACTTTCTTTTTGGAAGGTTTCTGGGTAACCAAATCTATGTGTCATTATTGTGAATGCTTTTAATTTTCATGCTTTCTGTATGCAAAGGTTAAAAGTAAATTACATGTTAAATTGAAAGAAAATTTAGAGTTACTGATTCACCCCTCCCCTCTCAGTAACTTGGTTAATTCCTGAATATTTCCAACAGTACAATGGTTAAATATGTAATAGTAGATGACCTACCTTAATACAACTTCAATTGCAGATTATAGATCAATGTTTAGCTTATTCAAATCTTTCTGACCAATATATCGCTTCAGATTCAATACTATATCAACTTACTGTCCATCAATAATTACTCTTTGTAGCTCAGTAATTGTTCTGCAGCTTGGTTCTTATTAACTAGTATGATTAGAATGTAGGAAAAACTTCTTTCATGTGATGATTATGTAGTCTCTTCTTCTTCCAACTCTTTCAACAATGAAACCAATGTCTCTTATATAGACGAGTAAATCATTTTCTTTTCCTCCATCAGATTTTTCCGCTTAATCACCTCCATTGATTTTGCCGCTTTAAGCTTCCTCGGCTGATGTGTCAATAACACATTTCAATCTACTCCAATAAATTATGTTAGTCATCGATCATTATAACAAACATTATCTGTTACCTAGATTTTATACATTTTCCAGCTCATCAATCTTATCAATTAAAATTGATCATTTAATTCCTTTCTGTTCTGCTCAGTTAACAAAGAAATGCATTAGTGAACACAATCTCAGTTAGCACTATGGTCAATATACAATATACTCTGTTAATGTATACTAAAATGCTTTATTTACCGACAACATTGCTTTGTGTCTTTCAGTTCTATTCTTCATCATAGATGAATGCAACATAATAAAGTCAATAACATATTGTCATAGAATCATCAACAAGTTACTCAATGTATTCCTTATCCTCATCTGACATATACATCTTTCACATGTAAATGTTTGTATTCTTCATCTCTTTCACCTTTCTTCAGATGTATTGGTATAGTAACTTACAAGATAAGTACTGTCAAGCTAGTTGACATCAATGACAAGATAATACTAATTTAAATCATCTTGCATATCTAATTAGCAACTCCTCAATGATCTTAAATCATAGATTCTTCCATTAGTATTCTAAATTAGTTATAGTTCATTACAAAAGAGAGACCTTAATCAACAAGATTTTAGCATTTGAGATATCAAGATTGAAGATAGAGCCTAAAAGTGAAACAACATTCAAAGCCTTAGTCCATGGTAAGAAATCTTTGAACACTTCTAGTAATTTCGATGATGAAGATGATGATAAAGAACTAGATGAATTCATTTCTATGATTGCTAAGAAAGAAAGAAAAGGAAAAGGAAAATATGAAGGTCAGTTTCCATTCAAATGTTTTTCATGTAACAAGATTGGTCATTTTAAATCTAACTATCCTACAAGAATCAAGAAGTAAAAAACTAATTACAAGCCTAAGTTTACAAAAGAATGTTACTATGCTGGAGATGGAGTATCAGGTGAAGATTCAAGAGAAGATTAAATAAGATTCATTGCTATTGAAGACATGGAAAGAATGTTTGATGAAATGGATAAGTAAGATGAGAAGAAAGCACAAGAGCTAGCATCAATTTCACAAGTAGACATCAGAACAGATTGGATCATTGATAGCAGTTGTTCACATGACATGACATGAGTCAAAGGTAGATTTTTTCATTTGGATAAGTACAAAGGTAGCATAACTTACTTAGTGTTGTATAGTTTCTTGACAAATGATATCAGTTGGAATTCAAAAATATTAAGTGTATCATTAAAAACAAAGGAGTAATGATTACATCAGGTTCAAAGACTAAAGGTAATGTTTTTTAGCTTAATTCAGAAGAAATTTTTTTTGTTGCTAAAGTAGATGATAGTTGGCTATGGCACAAAAGACTATGTCACATCATTTTTTACAATATAGTAAAAATAAGTAATGTAAAGGTAGTAACAGACCTTCCTAGCATTGCAAAACTAGTTGATACTATATGCAGGTAATGTGTGATGGGAAAGCATGTGAGGAATTCATTCAAAAGAAAGCATAATTTGGTAGAAAACAAATTAGATTTGGTGAATATAGACTTATCTGGACCAACTCAAATAAGATCATACTATGGTGAAAGGTACTTTATTTTGTTTGTTGATGATTATTCTACAATGATTTGGGTTGCATTCTTAAGAGACAAATCTGAAGCATTTGAGAAGTTCAAAATATCCAAAGCTAAAGTTGAAAATGAGTGTGGATTAAAGATAAAATGTCTAAGATCAGACAAAGGAGGAGAAGCGATGAAGCTATTGGCAAGTTTGATGCAAGAAGTGATGAATGTATTTTTCTTGATTACTCTAGTACTAAAAGCAAAGCTTATAGATGTTTTAACTTGAGATTAAAGAAGATCATTGAAAGTGCTCATGTAAAGATTGATGAAAAGTTTATGATTCAAGAAAGATATCATGGTTATGCACCTATGATTGAAGAAGAACCTAGACCTACCAATAGAGAAGCAGTTGTTGAAGAAATTTTTGATAGCATTGATGTATTATTCAATGACCCTAAAACAAGTGAAGAAGAAACTGTTGGAGATTTTCCAGCAAGTCAGAGTACTGACTGTATGTTTGTCATTGATGAAAAAATATGGTAATAATCATGCATGGAAGCCTGATGGAGAGAGCCTTGAGTATATGTTTCCTAGATATGTTATTAGCATTATATCATAGACACAAAGGTTGATTCTAAGTGAAGGTAGTAATACAGTAGTCTATATCAGTGAGTGTTCCTGACAGGTCCTAGGAAGAGTTATGTATGTGATTTATAGTATGGTTGTAATGAAGCCTTGTGTGTTTTTATTTATGTTGAAGACATATTAGTGAAGCTATGTTCATAGACATAGAGTCAGATATGCAGTACATGTTGAGTTATGAAGTCTCCAGTTGACAGTCATAGTTTCCTAAGTTTATCTAGAAAAGCTAACATTGTTTTTATTATTGTAGTAGTTACACCTATCAGTTTAGTATGCATTCTTGGATTAGTGTTTGGAGAAGAGTTAAGAATTTTTGGTTAATAAAACATGACATAATTCAACATGAGAAGAAAGTATCAGTTAATTTTGTAGAGTCGATGGTGTGAAGCGACATGTCTACTCATATTGAGTTGGGCAGTCCCATTTTGTGTTGCATTCTTAGTATAGCTGACTAAGATGTTATGGGAGAGTTGTATTGTTTCTCTAATATGATTTCAAGATGGTTCTAATAGGCTGAATTGATTATATCATTTAAAGGAAGATATTTATAGGTAGTCATTTGTGATTGCTAAGCATGGTAGATAGTTGAAAGACAAGTGTAGAGAAGAAGGTGTGAAGTGTTGAGCCATCAATAGAAGGTCTATGTGACCAGGTAGAGAGTATATGCTATTCATTGGAAATGATCAAGGCAACAATTCTATGTGTAGTTCACCAAGATCTAGATATAGTGTGTATCAATTAAATAGAAGGTTGTGGCTTTCATCCTTTTGAACGGTGTGCTCCCAGATAGTGTGTCCTCACCCCTAATAGGGTTAATTGTAAAAGAATCCTAACAAGGTCTAACCCTTGAATAGGTTACTATACTTAATACATTTTAAAGATAAAATCCTAACATGGTTGTAAGATATTCTAACAGAGATCATAATACTCTAGTGTAGTTTATAGTGGGTGCTAATTCCCACTAGGGTTTTTACCTATTTGGGTTTCCCCTTAACCAAAATTGTGATGTTGTGTTAAGTATTCTTATATTATGTTTATGCTTAATGTTCTTATGTACTTAATTGGATAAAGAACTGAATCTTTTAGATAACTGATTCATCCCCCCATCAGTTGTCTCTTGGGACTATTCCTAATAGAAACACAGAAGATAGATTAGAGTCACACCTAATGTTCCAAAATTCACATCTACATACCATTCAAAAGAAGATATCATTGGAGATTAGAACAAAAAATTCATGACAAGATCAAAAGCAAAAAGTTCAATAGTTGATGAAGCGGTATGTTTATTTTCACAAATTGAACCCTTAAGTGTTGAAGATGCATGTAATGATTTAGATTGACATGAAGCAATGAAATAAGAGCTAGATCAGATAGTTAAGAATGATACATGGGAATTGGTCCCTAGACCTAGTGACAAGAATGTGATCAGAACCAAGTGGATATTTAGAAACAAGATGAATGAATATGGTACAGTGGTAAGCAATAAAGTAAGAGCAGTATGTAAAGGATATGTGTAGAGAGAAGAAATTGATTACTCTAATATATTTTCCCTTGTAAGAAGATTGGAAGCCATAAATTTATTTTTAGCCTATGCTACATTCAAATAATTTAAGGTATATCAAATGGATGTCAAGTCAGCATTCCTAAATGGAGAGTTAAAGGAAGAAGTATACATAGAGAAGCCTGAAGGATTTAGCTTATCAGAAAAACCTGACATGGTATGCAGACTAAAGAAATCCCTCTATGGAGTTAAGAAAGCCCTTAGAGAATGTTATGAAAGACTAGATGGTTACTTGAATAAGATTGTTTTCAAGAAAGGAGCAGAAAATTGCAACTTATTCATAAGAGAGGCACCTGCAGGATTATTGTTAGTTGCTATTTTTGTTAATGACATTATTTTTGGAGGTAATGACAATCTTAGTGCATAATTATCTAAAGATATGTAGAGTGAATTTGAGATGAGCATTATTGGACCTATCAAATACTTTTTGGGAATAAATGTGTAGCAGACAGACAAAGGAATTTTCATTAATCAATATAAGTATGTGAAAGAGATATTAAAGAATTTCAATATGGATGATTACAAGCCAATAAGTACTCCTATGATAATAGGAAGCAATATTTCAAAAGAAGATGTTTCTACAGCAATTGACAAGACTCTATATAAGTCTATGATTGGTAAAATCACATATCTTACTCAATCTAGACCAGATATTTCTAATGCAGTTGGTATTGTTGGAAGATTTGCAGCTGAACCTAAACAAAGTCATCTTATGGCAGTAAAGAGGATATTTGGATATTTGAAAGGAACTATAGACTATGGTTTATGGTATCCTAACTCGAAGAATGTAGAACTTCATATGTATACAGATGTAGATTGGGCAGGTTTTGTTGATGATAGGAAGAGCACATCAGGAGGAGCAGTATTTCTTGGAGATAGAGTTGTTACCTGGACAAGAAAGAAGCATGATTATATTTCTCAGCCCATATGAGAAGTAGAGTATGTGGCAGTAGCATTAAATTGTTCTAAAATTGTTTGGATCAAGTAGATGATAAAGGACTTTGGAATCCATGTTGATTATCCTATTGTTATTCATTGTGAAAACACTAGCACTATCAATGTGTCAAAGAACCTTGTGATGCATGCAAAGACAAAACACATTGAGATAAAATATCACTTCCTAAGAGAGAAAGTTGTAGAGAAAGAAGTAAAATTGGATTATGTGAGTACCAAAGAATAGTTAGCAGACATATTCACAAAGCCTTTGCCGAAGGATAGATTTGAGTATCTTAGGGAGAAGCTGGGAGTAATACCCTTCCCTGGATCTGATTAGAGTTTGCAGTAATGCATCAGTCCTCAGTGACTGATGAATGGTTGACTACTCTACCTCAGGAGTAGTACATGTGCTTCTTTTTTTTTGGAGCCCTTTTCCATTGATGTCAAAGGCTGAGTAATATATAGTCATGAGAAACAAGGAGGAGTATGAAGGGGGAGTATACAGTAAGAAGATGAAACAGTTAGAGCATTCATCCTTGGGGGAGTTTTGTTGAGGAAATGGAGAATGTTATAAAATAACTATACATTTGGATTGGTGGTGTTTTTCATTCCATATGTTTCCATCAATGTTGAAGGGGGAGTGTTGACACCTGAAAATTCAGGTCTTAAAATTGCAAATGCATCAAGGAAGTATGATGTTTGATTTCAATTTTATATAACTTTCCTATGATAAAAGATTAAAATAGATAGAAGGCATTTGCATTTATGATTTCCACTCTCATGTATTAGGTTGTAAAATGTCTTATTTTATACATATATTTTTTTAGATATTAATAATTTTTAAAAAATAAAATATGTATATAATTGGGCTAAAAAGGTGGCGAGAGGGAGTTGAACACTCAACCTCTCGAGCCAACCTTTTTACCTACATACCTAATCCCTCACCCCTAACCAACTAGTCTACATTATTCTTCAAGAGGAATAGGGGAAAAGTATTTACTTATTTTAATTGTATGTGCAGGTGAGAGATCAAAATCACTTTTCACACTAGGAGTTACCTCTTCCCTAATTACTTTTATAATTTAATAATATGATTATTGTGTTATTTTGTATTTATATATTTCCTAAATTTTAGGAAAAAGAACGGGGAGAGGGAGTTGAACACTCGACCTCTCGACCCGTTCCTCTTCCTACCTATCTACCCAAATCTACCCCCCCCCCCCCCCCCAACCAACTACTCTACATTATTCTTCGAGAGTTTATATGAGAATAAATGTATAAATTAAAGAAAACATTATATCTTTTTGAGTTAAATGTTAAAATGAATTAAGTTTGGGAGTTATGAATTTGATGTTTCATAATTGTTAATCATTATTTTATTGTTGATTTGTAATTTCCCCCCAAAACCCTAAAGGTGAAGATATAGTATAAAGATTAAATTGGTAAATATTTAATTTGTTAGGGTTTTTATGATATACTTAACATTTAACTTAGGTGAGTAGATTTTTATTTTTCTAATGATGTACTATATTTATGTGTTTTTAGGTTTCCATTTATGTTGTTACTTTGAATCCCTAAAGGATAACTTGCTTTATTTTTTTTTAGTGTTAGGGTTTAATTATTTCATTTTACTAACTTTTATTTAAGTGAGTTATTTCTTTTAAAAATAATTTAGGGTTGTTTTTTTTAGAAAGACAAATCTTTTAATCCCCTAATTGTATATATTATAGTTACATTTTTATTTTATGTTGATAAGATTTTACTTCATTAAGATTATTTTAACCCTAAGTGAATTGATTTCACCTTTAGGGTTAGATTTGTTCATTATAATTAAGAAAATTGATTCTATCTTTAGGGCTAGTTTTATTCCTTTTTTATTATTAAGTGCATTATTCTTTATTTTAAAAGGATAATTGTAAGTGTTTTGTTTTGATTTATCACATTACATAAATCCTTCATGATTTAATCATTAGATTAAAATGTAATTTAATTTTCATTTCCATATTTATTTAGTTATTTTCTTATCTATTTGAATTGATTATTTATAAATAGTGTATAGTATTTATATAAGAGTAATGCATTCCATAATGTTTTTTATTATGTTTGATATGAACTAATGTTGATTATTTTGTGTGCAGGAAATCAAGGTGTAAACTATTATGCACAGCACACATATACTACATGGGAATTTTCCTGAACAATTATTGTTATGATTTGGTTATATACATTTAGGGTTAATTATACAATTAGGTCCTATGAAAGGGCATGTCCTTTCACAGGAAACCGTAGAAATTTATATTTATACCTACTAAATTGTAAAGGGAAAAAACACAATTCTATCACGACAATTATAATATTCATATGAGCAAAAATATTTCAAACAATTTTGTGATGGCATATACACATATTATGGACTAAATTTTTTATGGGCGAATCTAGAGGGCTGGTACATGAAGTTTGATCAGTACTGTAATGCTACCGGAATGAGATAAGTTTAAATTCTTTAATGTTATAATTCAATGATTTTGATGATATTTATGTGTGGATGAATTCTTTTGAGTTCCTTTAATGTGATTGGTTTGAATTCAATTATCAGTATATTTGATGAAACTATTGGTCTCCTAGGATATGTTTTTAGTTAAATTCTTCCAAATTGCGCAATTGGTTGGTCTATAAACATCAGAGTTAAATTCAATAAAGTTGTCTATATTGATGATTTGGAATTCACTTCTATCTCCTATCACATTTTAATTGTCAGGACTCTGATGCCCAATGTTATAGGCACTAATCTCATATACAGTACTGCATTTTACATTTCTGATTGTTTCATTTACTAGTTTCTAGGTTTTGCCCTCATTTCAATTTTAAAGAAATTTCAATCAATCTTTAGGACTTAGTTTGTAAATTTCCAATTCGCATTTCATTTGATTATTTATTACATTAATATTCTAACTTTCTAACCATAACTAGCATTAGTGCATAGATTTCAGTTTTGTTAGTGTAGTTGTAATTCAATTATTTCAATTTTCAATTTAAAATCCTAACCTAGACTAGTTAGTTGTTAGAATCTTTAGTGCTTAAGTTATCTTCAAGTTTTCTATTACAGGTACACCCACCCTAGTTACTAACCTAAAGTGCAAGAATCTGACCTAAACAAAGGTCGAATTCATCAATTGGTTTCCCAAAACTACTAAGAAGAAATCCAGTGATTTCAGGAGCCAACAGGGAGATTGCTGGAGATTTTTTAGCAAGCCAGTGTTGACTATATTTTTGTCATTGATGACAACATATGGTAAGCAATGTGAGTTGAAGTCTTATATTTGGAGCCTTGAGAATATGTTTCCTAGATATGTTATCAACATGATATCATAAGCATAGAGGTTGATTCTAAGTATAGATAGTTGTGCAGTTGTTTGTATCAGTAGTGTTCTTGACAGTGTTACAGGCATAGTTTTTTATGTGAAAATTAGTATGGTTATTATGGAGCCTTGCACATTTATATTTATGTTGTAGACATGTTTTTGAATCTATGTTCATGGATGTAGAGTTAGTTGTGCAATACAAGTTGAGTTATGATGTTTCTATTTGCTAGTCATAGTTTCTTGAGTTTATCTGATGGAGCCGAAAGTATTTATATTATTTCAGTAGTTGTCCTTATCATTTTGATATGAGTGTTTGGTTTCATGTTTGGTGATGAGTTAATAATATTTGGTTAAGAGTGCATAACATATTCCATCATAAGAAGAAAGTTTTAGATAATTTGGTGGAGCCAATAGTGTGAAGCGATGCGTCTACTCATATTGAGTTATGCGAACCTATTTGTGTTGCGTGCTTGGTTGAGCCATTGGAGATGTTATTGGAGATTTGTATTTTTTCTCTATTATGATTTCAAGAAGGTTCTAATAGGCTGACTTGATTATATCATTTGGAGAAAGATACTTATAGCCAATTAGTTATGATTGCTAAGTGTGATTGAGAGAGGAGAGCAGAAGATGAAAATATATTGAGATAGTATAGTTGATTCAATCATCAGTTGAAAATATATGTGAAGAAGAGAAGAGTGTATGCTATTCATTGTAACTAATCAAGATAGTAGGTCTAATTCATAGTTCATCAAATCCAAATATAGTGTGTATCTTTTGTGCAGAAGGTTGAGACCTTCACCATTTGAGCAGTGAGCTCTTAGACAATGAGCCCTCACCCCTAACAGGGTTAATTGTAAAAGAATCCTAATAGGGTCTGACCCTTGACCAGGTCACTATACTTCATGCAATGTAAAGATCAACTCCTAACAGGTTTGTAAGATCTTCTATCAAGGATCATTATACTCTAGTGCAGCTTATAGTGGGTGCTAATTCCCATCAGGGTTTTTACCTATTTAGGTTTCCCTGTAACCAAAATTGTGGTGTTGTGTCAAGTGTTATCATATTGTGTATGTGCTTAATATTCTTCTATACTTAATTGGATAGAGAATTGAATCTTGTAGATAACTGATTCACCCCCGCCCCCCCCCCCCCCCCCCCCCCCCCCCTCTCAGTTATCTCTTAGGACTATTCCTAACAATTGTGGCATGTTTTCGCTAATTGAGAGATAAACCTCCTAATGGATTGGATCCTTCCTTGAAGAGATCTCATTTGAATAATATTTTGAGGTGCCCCCATTTCCATGATTGCTTTTAATTTGGCTAGGTCTACCTCTATCCCTTTGGCAAAAACTATGTATCCCAATAGTTTTCCTAATTGTACCCCAAATGCACATTTCTTTGGGTTTAGCCTCACTTTGAATTGTTCCAGTCTTACAAATATCTTTTCTAATATGGGTAGATGTTCCTCCCTTGAGTGGTATTTAGCTAGTATATCATCTACATAGTCCTCCATGAATTTGTGCATCATGTCATGAAATATAGTCATCATGGCCCTTTGATAGGTTGCGCCTACATTATTGAGACCAAATGGCATAACATTCTAGCAGAATGTCCCCCATGCACATGTGAATGTCATTTTATCTTGATCCTCTAGTGCTATATTTATTTTATCATAGCCACTAAACCCATCCATAAGTGAGAACATAGAATGTCCTATTGTTAAATCCATAATGGCATCTATGCTTGGTAGTAGAAAATCATCTTTAGGACATGCAAGATTAATATCCTTAAAGTCTATGTAAATTCTGATTGATTTTTCCACTTTAGAAATTGGCACAATGTTTGAAATCCAGTGGGCATAATCAATGGCTCTTATAAACTTGACTTTCAGTAATTTTTCTAACTCCACTTTTACAAGAAATGCTATGTGTGGATGCATCTTTCTTAGTTTCTACTTCACTAGTCTTACTCCTTTGATATTCAAATGATGCATGATTAAATTTGGATCTAGTCCTCTCATATCATCGTAAGACCATGCAAAATTGATTTTCTTTGCTTCGAAGAATTTGATGAAATCCTCCCTTTTCGTACTAGATAAGGATGATGCTAGATGGATGATTCTTTGTTCTTATTTTGACCCAATGTTTACCTTTTCTGTCGGTTCGATTAAGATAGGATATCTTTCCTCATAGTACCCAGGTAAGGTATCCAAACTCCCTTCCTTAGATGCCTCTATTGGGTTTTCACCTTCGAAATCATTCTTTATTTCTTTCTCTTTTGTATCTAATGTTGCCACAATGTGGTTTTCAACATTAGATTCTTTCCATTTTTTATTTTTTTCATTTATAATTGAATTGAGAGTTTGGATACTTCCCCTTGTCACTTCTTCTTGATATTCAATAGTAGAAGAAGGTTAAACAACATTAAGATATTGGGACACAAGGTTTTCATTCAAGAATGTGGGGAGGATGGTAGGTTCAATGGAATCCCATTCAATTAACTCAGGATAGATAAGGGTAAAAGTATCAATTATTTGTTTTGGTTCCATGGGGTTTAAGGACATGACCTCATTTGAATTTTCAAACATTGTATCACTTAAGTCTATGATATGTGCTTCTTCAAGATGTTCTAGAGAACTAGGGTCAAAATATTCCTCACTAGAATCCTCTAAGGTTTCTGTTGGGTAAAAATCTCTTGGATTAAACCTAGGGTTAGATTCCTCCATAGTAGGTCTCCATGATGGTTTGTGAGGTTCTCCTACCCATTGATATATCTCAGTCTCCTGAAATGGAACATCATCTAAGGCTCCTTGACTTGAACTTGAGGCTTGATTCTGATTTGATTCTGAGATTTGTTCTTTCCCTTCTCTAGGAGTATGAGTATGGATGACATCAACCTCTTTATCTTGACATGATTCACTTGATAATGATTCCCATTCCCAATTGTTCAAATCCTAATCACTTGGGGAACCTAGTTGTAAAATTTGATCATACACCATGGGATACTTCTTTTGAGTGTACCCTTATTCTAGGTATCCTAATCCAGTCTTTTCTTTTCTATCTCTCCATATCATTTCAATGGGTTCGATGAGTCCTTTGTTTCTTGTTCCTAAAGTTCCTTATCCTTTGTATCCCATTTTATGCATTATTTGAAATCCTTTCCCATATTGATGTGTGGGAATGCTTATATTTTGGATGCACTTTTCATGTGTACTTGATTCCTCCTCCTTATATAGTGAATTTAGGATTTCATTATCTTCTTCATCCATGGATGAAGATGTACTTTCCCTCAAAAAATGATCATTGTATTTATGAGGTAGATTGGATGGTCTTCTATATGATTTTGGAGATAAGGGTAGATCCATCATGGATAAGGAATATTCACCTACCCTCTTTTGTTTAATTTGGCATTGTTTTTTAAAGTTTCTCATCATATGATCCATTTTTTGATAATGGGCATCTTTGATGTATATTTGAATGGATCTAGCTAGGTCTTCTTTCTATTTCTCAGGAGCATTCTCCTCACTAACCTTCTCTTTTCCTTTTGTCAATGTAGTTAGGTTAGTAGGACTCTGATTATTTTAAATAACAATTTCTTTTTCTTCTTTTTATTTTCCCTTCAAAGATGGAAGATCTTTTGAACTTTGTCCTTGCTCTATTCTTTGGGAAATAGACCCTTCTGCATTATGTGGGACTAACGAGTCATTAATAGGTTTCATTTTGTTACAATATTGAAAGGGGTTTGAGTCCCCGCTTACCATTACTTCTTGTCCTAGATAGGTAAATTTGAGACATTGATGATAGGTTGAGGGTATGACCTACATTTCATGGATCCATGGCCTCCCTAATAGGATATTATAAGTCATCTTTAGGTCAAGTACTTGTAAAATGGTTTCTTTATGCATCGATTCAACTCTCATAGGAAGTAATATGACCCCTTTGGAAGCTCTTTCTTCATCATCACAGGCTTTTATGGTTATCTTTTTCTTTGAGTCAATAGCCTCATTAGAAAATCCTAAGGCTTTAACCAAGTTTAGGGTACAAATATTCAAGTCGGCTCCCCCATCAATGAGGACTCTTATCACTCTATGCTTATGGATCAGGACCTCTATATGCAAGGGCAGATTTTGTAGGTGGTTTAGGGACATATCATCTTGTTCTGAAAAGGATAAGAAATGAGGTGCAAAAAGATGGCCTACCATGTTTTGAAATTTATCTGCATCTAAATTCAAAGGCACATTGGTCTCCACTAAGGATTTTTTTAGAATCTCCTTATGAGTTGGTGAAAGTTTGAGCAATTTTAGGATAGAGATTTGAGTGGGAGTTCTTTGTAATTGATCTACCAAATTATATTTCTTTGAAGATGAAGATAAGGTTTGATTTGGTAGGACAATCCTTGGGGCATTTTCGGGTAAATTAATTTTTTATGCTTGCCCCCTAGTTACAACATTAGATGTTTCTTCCCTTGGCTTCTCTTTCACCACAATTACATTTATGGTGTTTTCATCACCACTTAGAGTATTAATGGTGTTATCATAAGTGTCAGAAAATTAACCTTCTCATTACCTCTTTATTGTTTTGATTTGCATTCAATGATTCCCCTCTACCATGGTTTTGGAAAGGGTTTTTAAATGTTGTACGGTCTTTGTTATTTTGAGGCCCTTCCACCTTTATTGTTCTATTGTCAATTAGTTCTTGCACAAGATGTTTCAATTTCATGCATTCATTCATTTTATTGCCCTTATTACGATGGTATTCACAATGATGAGAATCATTCCACCAATTGGGTTTGACTTGGGGTTCATATGACATGAATTAGGGTAAGGTAATGATTTTGTTAGCCACCAAAGTCCTTAATTCATTTTCCAATGGTTCACCTCAAAAGGTGAATTTTCTCTTTTGATATGTAGAAAAGAATGGCTTTGGTTTGTTGATGTTGGCATTGTTAAAGGTATTTTTGTTGTTGTTGCTAGAATTTTTGTTGTGGTTGTTGGGATTGTTGTTATTGAAAGGGGTTTGTTTGTTTGATTTACATTATATGTTGAATTTTCCCAATTTGATAAGTTAAAGGGAGTAGCCTTTAAGTTGTGTACTTCCACAACTCTATCATTCACAAGATTTTTATTATTGTTTTTCAACCATAATCTATGTTTATGATTGTGATTGTTGGCCCCTTTATTATTGTTATAATTAGATACATTATGATTGTAGTTAGTGTTGGTGTATGGTTTGTTATCTTTGAATAATTTGATTTCTCCCCTCTTAACCAACACATCTTCAATTTTAATCCCATTCTCAGTAAGTTTTTCAAAAGTAAGGGGACATTGAAGTTGGAGCCTATAGTTCATCACCACATTTAGATTATTCATAAATATCTCCATTTTCTCCTTTTCGGGGATACTTCATGGATATCTTGCGAAGACTGTTCTCCACCTTTGAAAAAACCCTAGGAAAGATTCACCATCTCATTGTTTAGAGTCGTATAGGTTGAGCATGGTAATCTCATATTCGATGTTATAGGGTTACAAATTTAGAGGCTAATTCCTCAAATGTATTTATCCCTTGCGGAAGTTCTGAGAACCATTCCATGGATCGGCCTCCCAAACTTCTTGGAAAAAGTCTCATGAGATAAGTTGTATCATGCATAAATTCAATACTTAGAGTGCAAAAATCTCTAAGGTGATCTTATGGGTCTTATTTACCCATATATTTGTCATATTTTGGAAATACCACATTGATTGGGAAAGGTGACATAACCAAGCTTTTGTCAAAAGCAAATGGGCACAAGGCTTCGATAGAAAATGGCTTAGGTTCAGCTACCATCTTCATTAGGTCAATTTTTTCTTGGAACATTTTCAATTGTTTACTCATTGCACCCATTGGATTATCATCTTCCTTGTCTTTCTGAAGTTGATCGACATCATAATCATGTGGAATTTTTACCCCTCCTTGGGCTAAATTTAGGAAATATCTTTCCCTATCTCTTTCTATTAGTTTGTCCATGACTTCAAGAAATTTAATATCTTGAGCCATCCTATTAGCTTTATCTTCAAGTGTTTTCCTAGGTTCTTGATTGGCATTATTAATTTTTTCATTGTTCCCTCCATGGATGTAATAATAGAACATGAAATTTCTATCCATTCGATCAGTTCTCTTTTAAAAAATATTTGGGAGACTATCCCCTTGGTTGTGATTTATGAAAGAGTTTTGAGATTCAAATTCGGGGACCTCTTTTTCAATGCAAGTGTCATCCTTTTGTAAGGATAATTTGAGTTTATGTGATCGTGTAGAAATCAAAATTCAACAAGGTTTGATTTTGAATTGTTTCCCCCAAACTCGGTAATTGTTTTATTTTATGAAGAGATTTAAAATATAAAATGAATTTTCAAATGGATCTCTTACTTTTTGTATGTATTTTTCAAACAAAGAAATCACAAATACACTTGTTCTTTTTAACCCTCTACACAAAAAGTGTTTAAATTTGTAAGGACATTATCATAGGTTTTTGCACAAAAGGACACTTTAGGAAATCTACCTAGTTCACAAGTTGGTTCATAAACATGGCTCTATAAGGTAGGCTTTTCTATTTTAATAAGGTATTTAATCAAGATTCTATTCAAAATGGATATCAAGTTTTCATCCTCCAAAAATTAGGAGACTTCCGACCACTAGTATCTTAGATTTTTGCGTAATCCTATAGGACTACTTGAGGAAGTTTGAAAGCTTAATATCCTTTTGTCACACACCCCATCAAGGATGCATGTATTTTATTTTAGAGTGGATCAGATTTTTTTGGCAAAAGAAAATGTATTCTACTTTGGGTTGTCCCTCTTAGCGGCCTTGTTAAGGAAAATCTTGGGAGGCAAGCCCACTATGGATCTAATATGTTCATATTGAAAGAAATAAAGTGGATTGAAGAGATAGGTTTTGGGAGTTTGATTCATCAAAAGGTGAAGAGAATATCCCTATCTATTTCTTGATTCCCAAACACTTTTAATAAGGTTCAATTTCCAAACCCACTAACTAATGGGAATCAAGTATTTCTACTCTTTTCCACAAACAAGGGTTTGTTGAAATTTAGTGTTTGATTTATTCCTTTATGATATTTTAATTACTAGATGATAGAAAAAATCACAAGGCCATAATTTAAACAAAAATTGACCAAGTTGAGGCTTACCTTTAATTGAACCTAGCAAAGGCTAGGGGCATTTTTGATAAATTTTTCATTATTTATGCTCACCTAGTGGTGATCGTTCCTTCTCTTTCGCTTCTCCTCCAACAAATTAGTCAACACAACCAAACAAAGTGAAGAAAACAAAGAACGAATTGGAATCTAAACCTTATTTATCAAATTTGACACAAATCGATTAAGGCAAGTAAATCCAATTTAATGAGATGAATTTTAATTTGTAAGCTTCTACAACTCTCAAATAATGTTCATATACCTCATTTTCCTATTGTGAATTCTCCAAAACTAGCTTGATATGCACAATATTCTCCTTCTTAATCCTTTTGGCCAACACTTTTTCCTCACTATTAAATCTGGTCTCTAGTTTTTTTATTTTTCTATGACCAAACATCCTGCAGACACAAAGAAATCATTTTTCATAGATTAGATTTTGTAAATTTTTAATTTAATTAAATACGCAGTAGAATCTATTGAATGCGCTACTAAAATGATTAAAAGCGCTATTTAAAATATCAAATGCGCTACAGACAAATATTAAAAGCGCAAGTGTAATACCCCAAAAATGGGCTATAAGTTCATTAACCTCCTATATTGACACATCGAATGAAATTGATACAAAAGTCCTAACTTAAGGCACATTTGAACATCATCGAATCCTAATTGATTATCTTAATTCTGCATCAGGGAATATTTCCTAAATATTCCTATTTTATCTAATTATCTTTATTAAAATATTATTTGGCAATAAATCTTATTTATCCTAAAGTTGATTAATTGAATATGATGAATATTTAATTAATTAATTTAATTCTGCTCCTTAATTATTTAATTAGATTTAATTACATTTATTCCTAATTAATATTGTTTTTATTTTGACAATAAGTCAAAATTCTTACAAACAATCAATTCGATATTTATTTAATTGATTTAAAATCAAAGTTGTCAAATTTAATGATTTAAATTGAATAAAGTTTGATTTAATAATTGATTAACCCATAAATCAATTGTTTTAATTCAAAATCAGTTAAGTGGAAAATAAATCACTTTATTTTTAAATTAATTTATAATTAAATCATGCACAATTAGAAAAGTAGGCAACTAGAAATTAACAATCAATTTTAAAATTGAAACTCAACATCTGATATGAGTTGAAAAAAAACAAAAAAAAAACTAAAGCTCTATTTTGAGATAAAAACTGCTTTTGCATGATTTTATGAATTAAATATTCTTAATTTCTTGTTAACTCAAAAATCAACTTGAGTTTATCAAGAGTGATTTATGGGTTTTCTCTTGTATTCTCAAAGCCCTAGATTTCTATAAAATCAAGGCTCGGCTCTTCACAATCAACTCTCAAATTTGCACAATTACTCAAGTGAATTGACATCTAAAGAATCAAGCACTTATGATAGGCAAATTTGTGAGATCATTCATAATTTTCATAGTTTTTGCATAGTTTTTCATATCATTTAGCATATCATTGTTAGATACTTTTACATATCAATTTCATAAATTCTAGCTTAGATTCATACAGTTTTTCATTCTATTGCATCTAAAATATAAAAAAAAATAGATGAATTTACATTCATATTTCATTTCTTTCATCATTTTAAATCCTTCATTTAGGTGTTGCATTGTCACTAATCTCGATTCCAATTTGAGAACATCATACTTGCACCTACTAGAAGGTAGTAAATCGCTTGGTTAGCATAGTTTCAATTACTTGCAAATTTCAATTTTTGCTAACCATTAATATTTTACTGAAGTGTTGTGTCTATAGTTAGGTACAAAATTCACACACACATTTCTAGTACCCATCATGGGGCAACCCACCTTTACAAGCTGGTTTGGGTTATTTAACTCCCTTGTGCAGATTTACTTGGAGACTAAAACCCTAAATTTTTAAAGATTTAATTTTATCTCCCAAACGGCTTGGAGTTTTGGTCTAAAATATTTTTTTTAGGTTGGAGACATATCAGGGAAGGTTTGATAAAAAATTCAAAATTTTTCAAGGTGTTTTGAATTTTTAATAATTTTTTCTTTATTTTTCATAAATAATTCATTTTCAGTGCAAATCATCATATTTTTTGGAAATTTTTACATTTTTGGAAAGCTCTTTAAATTCTACAGGGGGGTCTATTCTTTGTGTTTTAAATTTGGATGCAATATAATAGCTCAAATAGTCGATTTACAAAAACTAGTTTGTTTTGGTAAAAGGGGTTGCTAGGGCACAAATGAAGAGGATTTTCTGAAATTTTACATTTTTGGAAATCTCTCTATTTTTTTAGCAAAGATCTCTATTTTGAATTTCTATTTTTATGGCCGAAATCATATCAAAAAATTTAGATCTTGTTGACTAGGTCAAATGCAAAAAAAATAAAAATTTTGTGATGGGTATGCACTTATTTTTCATATGGTTCAATGCATGATATGAGTTTTCATTTGAATTATTTGTTATTTATTATTGCTCCTAAAAATTGATTTTTAGATCTAACCCTATGGTTTTCATAAGTTGAATATATGTTGCATATCTTGTTTGCTTGTTTTCTTGTCGGAGAGTTTGTGGCTTGCTTGCACGTGATTGCTCAACAAAGCTAAAAAATAGGTAAAATCTACCAAGAGCATTGTGAGGAAATCAGGTATTCTCTTACATCTGATAACACTTCATTTTGGGACATAAAAAAAACTCTCTTGTGTCAAGCTTGAGTGCCTTTACAACTTTCATAGTTCACACTTTAGTTTTGGGCTCTAAAATGAACATAGATTTGCTTTTTGCATATCTGTTACACATAGTAATTAGGCCCTATGAACACTATTTGTGGATGATCTTGAGAGAGTGGGCTTATTTCTCTTGTTTTTATGTGAATCTCTTCTTTATGAAGGATCCCCTTGTAGGTAGGGAGGTTACTGAGAGCATCTCACGTTCTACTAGATTTGTGTGTCTTCAACTTTTGATTGATACATTGTCTCTCTGAAGGGGTTGATAGATCATAAGCGGTTGATGTCATAGATCTTTGTGAGATAATCTTGGTCTTAGTGTGTTAGATTAATTTGTCTACTTTGTTTTGGTGAAGTGCAGAGGCTAGGGGATTATGCTCTACTTCCTTTTTGGATAGTACTAGAAACCCAGATCCTTAAATCTGATTTAGTCCCCCTGTGGTATATTTTGTGAGTCACCTTTAGAGAGGGTTAACCATAGTGGAAATTCCTTTAATTGGTTCAACCATGTGGATGGAATCTCAAGCGGTAATAGCCATTTTCACCATGGTAGCAGCAGCCACTATATAAATATCCTTGTGGAAGAAATCTTCACAAGTGTGGTCTCTTGTTGGGCTGTCAGATCTCCCTAGCAGCTCCTGATTGATTAAATTCTCAGACTGTGTCAAAACCCCAGTGCACTTGGATTGGAGTTTTCCCTCTTGAGATCATAAAATTTGCAGAGTCAGACCATTACTACAAACCCTATTGAGGCCAAATTTTTCATTTTCTAGGAATATGTGCGTTATTGAAAAAAAATTTTGGAACATACACAAGTAGCATTTCTAGGGATTAGCACAATAAGTCACTATTGCTTATTCATGTGCAAGGTTGCTTTTTCCCTTGTTCATTGTTTTCAAACAATTTCTTGCTTCCCTTACTTTCTATTTTGTGTGCTTGATATCTTGGTTACTTGAAACGAACTTTTACATAGATCTTCAAAAATTGGACAGAAAAATTTGCAAACAAACTGATACTAAAAAATTGAAAAATTGCAAATCTGAAGAAAAAATCTTTTTTGGTGTCAAAAGTCATCCTAAAATTTTAAAACTTGTATCAAAGCCAAAGTCAAAGTTGTCAGAGATTGGTCAAATTTGTCAGAAATCTAGTTTTTACAGCCAAATCCCAAATTCTGATAAAATAGCAAATTGATTCTTGTCATTTCTAGTCATCCTTGGTGAGTTTGGGTCAAATCTTAGGTGCTATGACATGTTTCTCAACATCCAAATGAACTTAAATGGTATCAAGTTGCACAAAATGACTCTTGGTCTTCTTTCTTCCACATCTCCCATGTCTTCCTAGTCTCCCATTTCCATCCTTTCTCCTATTCCTTCACGCTTCTTCCTCTTCTTCCTAAAACTCTTCACGTCTTCTTGAATCTTTTCCTCTTATCATCTAGTCTTCTTTCTTCTATTCATCTCTTTTGTCACTTCCATGTTTGATTCCTCCTCCTCTAGAACCATGAATTTCAGCTATCTTGTTATGGAACCTCTCTTGAAAATGGATGATCTCAAGCTCATTGCTCAATTCAAAGAGTATTATTCCAAAAGCCCATGAGTGATAAATTTATGATGAAAATAAAGGAAAAATTGATTGAGGCAAATGCATTTGCTAGGATCATACGCATGGTCATGTCACGACCTTCTTCTTCCAAACATCTTTCATATTTTGAGTCTTCTCATCATTCCTCATCATCCACGTCCTCGTCCTCTGCTAGGTCTTCACCTACCTCTTCTCCATGATCTTGTTCATCTTCTAATTCTCCCAAGAGTCTTACTTCTCTTCTCAAGACATACCATGTTGAGCAACATGACAACCCTTATGATACCTCTTCCATGGAGAGTGACACACCCATCTTTGAAGACTATGATGACTATGATTATGGACAATATAATGATACCTATGAACCCTTTGTTTCTAAGAGTCTTCCTCATCGTGTGCTTATGCTTATTGGAAATGGGACTTCACATTGGATAGATCATGACAGTGATCCATATGATTCTGATTTTGAAAGAGACTTTGATGATTTCTATGCACAATACCTAGATGATACATCTACTTCACTTGAGGAAGAGAAAGCTTACCGCGTTGATTATAAATGTCAACACTACAAGGATCTCTCATCTAGGAACTCTCATGTTGAAAATAAAGATTACACTCTCAAGAAAGATAATGTTAATGTTGAACCTTTGTCTTGCAGTGGTTCCCTTCCATCCCCTCCTTCCTCCAATACCCATACATTTCCTAAAACTTCCAAGTCTATCAAATCTTCACAAGTCCTTCATCCACCAAAGGTCCTAATACTTTTTGTGTGGTTCCCTATAGTTATCCTTAAGGACTGACTCTTAAAGAAACTCAAGCTAACCTTCACTTGGCTGCAAATACTTTCAATAATGCTAAACCTAAAGAGCCTAAGCCTTTATATGCTATAATTCCTACTTTAGCTAGTCCTCCACCATCTCTTCCAAAGTCTTCCATACAACCCCAACATGCTTCCTTATCCTTAGAAGTGGCTCCATGTCAAGAGGACTCTAAAAATGATAAATAAAAGAACATAAAGAAGGATCAAGATCAAGAACCCTCCATGTCATCCAATCCTTTTCATGATGTCTCTTATCCATTTCATGGTTCTTTTGCTCCTGCACGCCCTTTATCATGCATTCCACCATGTCTTAAGTCTTCTCCTAAGTAAGATCATGCTACTACTTATATTATTGAGCTTATTGACAATCAAAATGACCTTACTACAGTTGTGATTTCCAAAGATGATACTTCCATTAAGGTTGGTAAAAATGGTTTTGCTACTTCCAATGTTAAGCCTATTTAAAATCAAGAAAAAAATTGTATGCTTGTGCTATCCAAAGATCCTTGTCAAGATCAAAGTCTTCCATCTTCTTATTCTACCACACCATGTTTGTTTCTACTTTCTACTCTTCCTAAGTCTTTGCAAGCTCTGAACAATCCTATCAAAGAAGGTGCTCATATTCAAGATGTCCATGATCCTATTGAAAATCCTAATGCTCACTCTAAATATGCTAATGTCCTTGGTTGTCACATAGATGTTGATGAACTTATTGATTATCTTTTCATATCTTCCACGTCTATCCTTGGACCTCCTCCACCAATACTAAGGGCTTCACGTCTTCCTTCCATATTGGGCCCTTATGCCCCTTCACTTTCCCCTCCTAACTCTCATAATTCATCATCCATCTTGGGTCTTTACATTCCTCCATCTCCTATCTTTCCTCAAGATCAACATAGATTCATACCCTTGAATCCTTTTCATCCACCCACCCATCTAAACTAGTCATATCCTCCTTCTTCCACAAGTCCCAAGTCTTTTGGAAGTAACTTGAATGTTCAATACAAGAAAAAGAAACAATACAAGAATCCATCAAAAAAAGAAGATCACCATGTCTCCTCTAATCAGCATGGAGACATAAAGTCAAAAGAGATATCTAAGAAAAAAACTACAAGACAAGTATGGGTTCCAAAATCCATCATTGAAGATATTCTCTCTAAATCATCAAAAAGAAATAAAAAGCCTATGGCTATATGGATTCCAAAGTCTCTCTTGAAAGAGTCTAATGTTGAGAAATAACTGAAGTTGACATTCAAGCTTCCAAAGATTTCCACTTCATCTTCTTCCAAAAATATTCTTCCATTCCATGTGCCTAAACCACAACCTCTGCTATCCATTCACTATATTCCTTCACATATTCTTTCATTCACATTTCCTCCATCCTCTAGCCACCCTTCAAGGTGTGTGTTGATGTTGATCTTGCCTTCCTTTCTATCTACCCTTTCACAATCCTTCCATTCATTATCCTTCTACCTTCTATCCTTTTTCTTCATTTTCCTATTCCTCCTATCTTCCAACCTCACTTGCTTTACATAAAATCGTATCCTCCATTTTTCTCTTCCATATCTTTTTCCCTATCAGCATCTTTGAGCATATCATTTTGAATCCTTGGCATATCATTATTTATCCTTTCAAGGATCATTATCTAAAAAGATTGTCTTCTTTCAAAAATAAAAAATTAAAAAAGAAATGAAAAAAAATTGAAAATGTGTCTTGGTGAAAACCTGGAAATAGGTGCCTTGATAACAAAAGTAAAGAGAAATAAATTCATCCTATGGTGAAAACCACTCCCTTGTGGTGCCTTGGATAAGTACCATGATGAAAATATAGCATTCAAGCATCATGCATAGTTCTTCTACATATTTCATCTTCTCTCTTTGATCTTGACAATGTTGAGCTATACACGAACATTTGGCTATCTTGTGAGCTATCTTACGATTATCTTGCTTTCAATCCCTTCCTGTTTAGCCTTCATATTTATTTTTCTCCATTCATTCTAGTCTTTCACTATCCTTTCCCCCTTGGTCTTGATCTAATAAAAAAAAAGAGAGTAGAACATGATGCTTTGAAACCTCTTGACATGTCTACTCCTTTGGACTACATCCTTTCCTTCTTTGGCATTATGCTTTTGTGACTTATCATATGCTGGCCTTTCATTGCTTGTCCAAATGTGCTTTACATGACAATTTTTCCCTAGCTTGGGTACCCTTGAGGAGTTTTCCCTTGAGGATTTCTTCCCTTCATTCTCTTGTCTTCCATCTCTTCCACTAGCTTAATAATCCCTCTTGTTCTCCACCTTTCTAAACATTGGGACTTCACGATATGATCTTGCTTGGGAGTTTGCAATGGAGAAAGATGCAATCAAGTTTGCTAAGAACTATCAAAAGTGCCAAGTACATGGAAACTTCAGTCATTCTCCAAGAAGAGATCTAATCCCCTTCACTACACAATAGCCTTTTCATCAATATGCATTTGATCTTATAGGAGCCATACATCCTCATTCTTCTAATGGGAATACCCACATTATTACAGCTATAGATTATTTCATGAAGTGGGTAGAAGTAGTCCCTTTAACACAAGCAACTAGAAAATAAATATCTATGTTCATCTTGAACTACATCATATACAGATATGGGATACCTCATTCCATAGTCACAGATAATGGTGGGCAATTCAAGAATAAAGACCTAGATGATTTATGTGATAAATTTAAGATTACACAACATTGGTCTTCTATCTACTATCCTCAAGGGAATGGACAAGCAGAGGCTTCCAATAAGAATCTATTGAAATTTTTGCATTGTACAGTTAATAAAATAGGAAGAGACTGGCATCTCATGATCAATCCATCTCTATGGGCCTACAGAAAAAGTATTAGAATGCCCACTAGGGCTAAACCATTTGCTTTAGTTTATGGGTTTGAAGTGGTACTTCCTATTGAGGTTGAAATCTCATCACTAAGAATCAAAATGCATGGTCTAGTAACTGATGATGACTACAGAGTGTCTACGTTGCAAGAACTTGAACTACTAGATGGGTGTAGACAAGCAGCATATGATCATCTCAGAGTATATCAGAAGAGAATGTCTAGAGGCTACAACAAGAAAGTCAGACACAGAATTTCAGGTTGGCGATCTAGTCTTAAGAGAGAATCCTAAAAATCAATCACAAAGAGAGTGCAAGGGGAAGTTTGAACCCAATTGGCTAGGTCCCTTTGTAATCACTGCTACTTTTGGCTCTAGTGCCTATCAACTCTCAATGATTGAATGATAATAACTCTGAGAACCAATCAATGTTCTCTATCTAAATAAATTCTACGCCTAAGGCATTCACTCTATGGTAAAATGTCCTGAAAAAAATTATAAAAATCTGAAAAAGTCCTGAAAAAATGAACATCTTGGTGAAACCTAGTAATAGGTGCCTTGATGATTCACAAAAAAATCAAAAAAATCAAAAGTACAAAAAAATTGGAAAAATGAAAAATACAAAAAAATGAGAAAAAGAAAAAGTGCCTTGGTGAAAACCTGAAAATAGGCACCTTGGTAGCAAAAAGAGAATCTCTGCCAAGATGGTGAAAACTTGACAAATGAGTGCCACTTGTTTCAAAATGCTCCATCTATTAGCGCAGTCTTGGTCTTTCCCAACTTTCAGTCTGTATATATCCTTGTTTCAGTAAAGTTGGTCTGTACACAAATAAGCTCAAGCGTCTGTATCATATCAATGATCAAACTTGGGGGAAATCAAAGTCATATCCTATGACCTCCAATGTATCTTAGATGTATCATATCCAGTCAGAGTCCTCTGAAGATTCATTTGAGTCAGTCAGTCTATCTCGTCTCCAGAAAGGATTTTGCATATACAACAACACAAACATTAACATCAAACTGAAAACAATATATGCTTTTTCATGCTTTTATCTCCTTGTATGCTTACTGATTCACATTGATATTTTTCCATATTGTGTCCCTTCGAGCTCTTTGATGATGTCCTTTATAGGATTTACAGAGTAATGACTAGGGGCATAATCTTTTCTTTGTCTTTTGCTTGTATGTGAAAATTTAACAACTTTGGAAATTCTGGATTGAAATGGTGTCTATCTGTAAGAGCCTCTATCTTGAATTGGATGGCCATGAGTACCTCTACCATTGATACCCGAAAAATTCTAGGAGGTTTGATCTAACTATTTTTTTGAGTGGGTTTTTTCTCCTATTGTGAAATGTGATCTTGCCTAAGGATGTGAATGATAAAGGATCACTATGGGTAATTCACACTAGATTTAGAATGATCTCTTCACTGTTTGATGTGTTTTTAAAGCAAGGCGTATTCTAGTCATCACAATGTCTATGTTCTGAGGCTTATACAAATTGCTATATCAAAATGGACATGATATTCAGGTCATCCTAGTGTTTGTGCCTTGGTGCTTATATCTAATCTGACATTCCAAAACTAAAATCAATATTCATATGTCCATAGTTGCCTATCCAGTGGGTGTTGTATTGATTCTTGTGCATACAAATCAATATTCATATGTCTATAGTTTCCTAACTAGTCGGCATTGTATTGATTCATCTAGTTACCTAAAAGTTCAATGATGACAACAAATTGACACATGATCAGTGATAGGTCCTAGGTCCTAGGTTTGCATTTCATTTTGCACTTTGCATGATCTCACAAATTGTTTGAACACTTAAATGATTCTTCAAAACCAAAAATGCTAAACATGACTACAAGAGCTGAATCTTACACGAAGGTCCATCCAATGAAATAGCAAGTAGAATCCTTTTTCAAGATCAAAATTGAAATCTGAGATCATTTATATTGTAAACTGCTTGCATATTTGACCTTCAATCATCAAACGAATCTAGAATTCAACTTAACTAATTATCTTACATCAAACTATCAAAATTTTAACTTGGTCAACTATGGTCAACTCATAGTTTAACCTCTAAATAATGCAGAACATGTTCTCGAATGTGTACAACCACTTCTCAAATCAATTAACATGCTTCTAAACCATTCAATGCTGACTTTTCTTGTCAGATTTTAATTTTAATCCTAAAGGGGCATGGTATTGCACATCATTCAAGTCTATAAATCTAAATCTGTAGTCAATCTTTCCTCACTAATCAAGAAAACAACCACATCTATTTGTTGATTCATCTAAAGACCTTGTCACTTGGGGAAAATCTTTCATTTCATGGGGCATATCAGATTCATCGAGATCCATATCAATCTGGTATCCTAATCCTTAATCTTGTAAACTATATTAGCTTTTTCGTAACCATCGCTTCAGTTGTGTTATTTCCTTGGTTCTTCATAATTGATGGGTTTAGGATGTGATACCAATATGATTCATACAAGGACATTTAGGTCTAGAATCAGTCATTCACTTCTTCACAATCATAAGGTTCATAATCAAGTGTTTTTGGCACTTTTTTGTAATCACTGGTTCATTGCTGATATAGCTAGCATCATCTTGATTCTTGGTCATCCTAGACTTGGGTCGGCATCTTTTTCCAATCTTTCAACCAGTTTCTATCTTAGAATCGGTTAATCCTTCAAATTCATTTCATACATCTTTATCATACACAGATTATTCTTTGAACCACTGCGCTAGCATCATCTCGATTCTTGGTCATCCTGGATCTGGGTCGGCATCTTTTTCCAATCTTTCAATCGATTTCTATCTTAGAATTTGTTAATCTTTCAAATCCATTTCATACATATTTATCATACACAGATTATTCTTTGAACCACTGCGCTTTCCACAGTGATTCAAAGAGGGGCAAAATGTAATACCCCAAAAATGGGCTATAGGTTTATTAACCTCCTATATTGACACATCAAATGAAATTGATACAAAAGTCCTAACCTAAGGAACATCTGCACATCATCAAATCCTAATTGATTATCTTAATTCTGTATTAGGGAATATTTCCTAAATATTCCTATTTTATCTAATTATCTTTAATTAAATATTATTTGGCGATAAATCTTATTTATCCTAAATTTGATTAATTGAATATGATGAATATTTAATTAATTAATTTAATTCTTCCACTTAATTATTTAATTAGATTTAATTGCATTTATTCCTAATTAATATTGTTTTTATTTTGAGAATAAATCAAAATTCCTACAAACAATCAATTGGATATTTATTTAATTGATTTAAAATCAAAGTTGTCAAATTTAATGATTTAATTAGAATAAAGTTTGATTTAATAATTGATTAACCCATAAATCAATTGTTTTAATTCAAAATCAGTTAAGTAGAAAATAAATCACTTTATAATTAAATCATGCACAATCAGAAAAGCAGGCAACTAGAAATTAACAATCAATTTTAAAATTGAAACTCAACATTTGATGATGAGTTGAAAAAAAACAAAAAACAAAACTAAAGCTCTATTTTGAGATAAAAACTGCTTTTGCATGATTTTATGAATTAAATATTCTTAATTTCTTGTTAACTCAAAAATCAACCTGAGTTTATCAAGAGTGATTTATGGCTTTTCTCTTGCATCCTCAAAGCCCTAGATTTCTATAAAATCAAGTCTCAGCTCTTCACAATCATCTCTCAAATTTGCACAATTACTCTAGCGAATTGACATCTGAAGAATCAAGCACTTGTGACAAGCGAATTTGTGAGATCATTCATAATTTTCATAGTTTTGGTATAGTTTTTCATATCATTTAACATATCATTGTTAGATACTTTTACATATCAATTTCATACATTCTAACTTAGATTCATACAATTTTTCATCCTATTGCATCTAAAATACAAAAAAAAAGATTAATTTACATTCATATTTCATTGATTTCATCATTTTAAATCCTTCATTTAGGTGTTGCATTGTCACTGATCTCGATTCCAATCTGAGAACATCATACTCACACCTACTAGAAGGCAGTAAATCCCCTGGTTAGCATAGTTTCAATTACTTTCAAATTTTGGTTTTTGCTAACCTCTAATGTTTTACTGAAGTGTTGTGTCTATAGCTAGGTACAAAATTCACACACATAGTAAGAACATAATTTAAATGTGCTACTAAAATAAGAAAAGGCATTAAAAGAAAGCCTTAAATGCACTGGAGATTGGATTGTGCATGCTAGACAGTCAGGGTAAACACACTGAAAGAATGAAGACAACAAATAGAAGGATTCAAATGTGCTAAAACTCTATGCAAATGTGTAAAAACTTTACTATAGACGCGTTGTTTTAGGTCTTATACGTGCTAGAGAATGTGTTGTACACACTAGAGAATATGTCAAATGCACTGAAAACCCTGTAAACAAAGAGCAAAAATAGAGATTTGCAAGAAAAAATTTACTTCACCAAATTTAAAAATTAATGAGGCCTAGTGCCCCATGGTGGGTGTCATTTTCTTTGCTAAGGAAAGCACCTTGATAGGGTTAGTATCATTAATAAATTGAAATAACAATTAAATAGCCACAAAAGCAATCTAGATAAGAAAATTTAAAGACAGTTAAGCACTCTATGGATCTCTAATTAGGGATGCTAATGATGAGCTCTCACTAGTGACAGTCCTAATATAAGAAAAGTAAGTGATAAGAAATCTAATACAAGTTAATTCCAAATTAAAATACTAATTAGCTCTAGATTTTCCTTTGTAACTCAAATTTGCAAGGGGTTTGATGCTTCATAAAATTTTTGGATGATTATTGCTTCAATTATGCCTTTCTTTTATAGATTTTGGCAAGGGTAGGGGGTGTGGTTGATTTGATTATGTTTTCCTCAAAGCTTGGGACAAGAGGAAAAAATGGGTGGACAAGATTCTCTCTCCTTATGGGTGATGGAGATTCGATTTAAGCTTGATTCATGTGAGCTTGGTTCTCAAATCCTATTGGTTGATGAAATTTCCTCCCATTTGGTGGTTGAGAGAAAATAGGATTTGATCAATTGAATTTAATTATTATCTTTAGCCATGTGTACCCCTTGAATGGGTAGATTTGATTTAAATGAACTATGTAATTAATTAGATTAATTACACAATTAATTGATTTATCATGATTTATTTGATTTTAATTGATTTTATGGCTTTTAATTTTTAATTAAATTTGATTTATGGCTTGATTGCAATTTAGCTTTGATTTTAGCTTGATTTGATTTAATTGCATTTATTTTTGCCTTAGTTTCTCACTTGATTGGTCTTGTCCAATTTTAGGTGATTATAGCAACGATGGCAAAACCTTGCTACCAGGTTATCGTATCAACCCCCTAAGAAGTATCTCACGAAGATCTTCATCAATAACCCACATTCTAAACTATCCCACTTTATGAGGATGAATTACGTCCAAACATATCAAGATATCAAAGGTAAGGGGATAGATATTGAGAGAGGTCTCTTAGATGAAGGCACAATCTGGCATCACAAGGATGATTCCCACAGCAAATCTAAAAATGAAAAACCCCATTACTAGAATTGAAACAAAAATGCTATCACTAATGGAGCCACAGACACTACACATGTCCAAATTGTTGTGGCTGGCCCTACACCTATTCCTACATATCAACCACAGATCAATCAGCAACCTATGCAGCAATATCAACCTCAAAACAATTAACAACACCATCAACAAGAAGAACCTCAAGCTAACCAAGAAAATCAAGCCAATGCCATCACAACTACTCCAAATCAGAATAGGCCTCGAGTCTAGACCCATCAGTGATGAACCTTCACACCTATTGGTGATTCTCTAGATGTAATTTTTCATCGAATGGCCAAGGCCAATCTGATCACGTACCCACCAATCCAATAGTTTGATGATGCAACTCCCAAACCTAACTGGTACAAAGATCATGAGTACTGTGATTATCATCGTGTCAAACTACACACTACCTTAAGGTGCATGAAAATAAAGCATTACATCCAAGATCTCATTGATAGAAAGGAGATCCAAGTGAACACACATGCACACATCTCACCTAATGCTAATTTGGAGATCTATCAAAATGTGTTCCCTCAATAGAACACTGGGAAAAATTAGGCAAATGCTAATCCCCCACCTTGGAATCAAGGAAATGATAAGAAAGGAGATCATGCAGACCATAAAGACTATACGACTGACCATATCAATTATGACAAGTTTATTGGATGTATAACCTAAGTCAAATCCATAGTCAATGTCATCCACGTCAAGGGAGTTGATAGTCAATGTGCAGTTACCACATGTTGAGGCTAGATAGCTATTACCAGTGCCAATCCAATGCTAGCACACAATGCACAATATAACCTTATAGAACATCTTGCGAACACACCATCCCAAATCTCCATCCTTGACCTTCTCCACACTTCAACCATCCACCAAGAAATTCTCAACCAAGCCCTCCATGACGGACATGTCCCCACAAACATAAATACCATCCAGTTTGAGAACCTTGTGGGACATTTGTCAGCATCTTGTGCTCTTTCCTTCAAACCATTTGACATACCATTTATTGCACCTGATCATAATCTCCCTCTCTATATCATTGTTATGGTCAAATATTTTTCCATCAAAAGGGTCATGATGGATAATGGCTCAGCCCTAAACTTGTGCACTTTGAAATTCAGATAGTAGATAGGGTTCATGGAGGCTGACATATCACATGAAGTCATCACCATCAAGGCATGTGATAACTTGGAGTGTACCTATGAAGGTACCATCCTTTTTCCTATCAAGCTAGGCCCAAAAACTCAAGACACCATTTTCCATGTTGTTGATCTTGACCTACTGTTTAACATCCTCCTCAGGTGACCATGGATCCATTCCATAAAAGTTGTACCATCTACTTACCATCAGTGCATCAAATTTTTGCATCAAGTCACTGAGGTTACCATTCATGCAGATCCCCAACCCTTTGTATAGTGTTGTGTGATGGAAGCATCATTTCCTCATTCCACCCATTGTCCTAGAACCAATATTGGCACTTCTGTTGCCAGCTCTTCACGATCGCATAGCAATCTAGAGACTATCCTCACCTCCACTCTCTCTTCCATCAAGATCAACAATCAAGGTTGTAGTGAATATAATTTGAGTGATGCATTTATAGTAGGGGTCCTCCCACTTGATCCACATACACAAGGGCACCTGAGTCACCAAAGAAAGCCTGCTGAAGCAAATTGTGAAATCAAGCAAATGGGACCTATGACTTGTGTTTTCCATGGCAACATAGAAAGTTAAGAGATGGACATTGATATCAATTGGTGGTTGTATAGAGATCCCCCACCACCTGACATTGAACTCCTTGGCTACTTCAAAGATAAATATCCACAATCACACAAGTATGCCACTAAACAATGGAAATATCAAGGTGATGATCTAGGACCACAAGAAGGTGGAAGCAAAGACCCCATCACAACATTAAAGAATCCAAAGCATCAAGGTATTGGCTTTAATACCCCTCACCTACATATACAAGAGCCCAATACCAAAACTGGGGATACCAACATGACCAATGTTCCCTTCTCAAATAGCCAAGACAACCTCGTAGAGATCAAAGACATCCCTGACGAGGAAGAAAAGAAATCCTATAATGACATATTTGATGATGATACCCTCTTGGATGCATTTATCCTCCATAAAATTTCCATTAATGTCATAGAACTTCTCCTCATCCACCCTAATCTCATAGACTGGGACCAGCCAAGTTTCACACATATCAATGAGTTCCAAGGCACATAAGTGCTCCTAAGATTCATGGGAGCATTAGGCCAACAAAAAAATCAAAATCAGGAATCATCTCATGTCTGCAAACTCAACCCTAAAGGATATTTCAGGGAAGAGGAAAGCTTTAGTTGCAAAATTGAAATAGAAAAAGAAAAGAATGAGTCCTTATGTGAAAACCCCTCTAGGGCACATTTTGATTCTAAAATAGTAAAAACAAAGGGTGTATCTTCTGGTGAAAACCTCTCTAAGGTGCTAGAAGATGGAGACTTGCCTCTTCCTCCCATCCATGGCTATAGACATGAGAAGTTTCCTATCATCATTGAGGAAACCAAGCCGATCATTTTGGGCATAGAAGAATACCCAAAATCACCTACATTGTAGCATCTTTAACAAAGGGTGGATAAATATCTTGTACAACACTCCTCAAGGAAGCCACTATCAACTTTGCATGGTCATACACACACTTGCTTGGGCTTGATCCAAATCTAGTTGTGCATAATCTTTCAGTGGACCCCAATGCCAAGACAGTAAAGAAAAAGCTAAGAAAAATGCATCCCAAGGTAGCCTTATTGGTAAAAATAGAGTTAGAGAATCTCCTACAAGGAAAGATCATCAAAGCCATTGATTATTCTGAGTGGATCTCCAACATGGTGCCTATCACTAAACCTTTAGGAGATATTCAAATCTACACAGACTTAGGGACTTAAACAAGGCATGTCCCAAGGATGATTTCCTGCTACCCAACATTGACATGATTGTAGATATTATAGTGGGTCATGAGTTTTTGTCACTCATGGATGGCTTCTCAAGATACAATTAGATCCACATAGTAGAAGAAGATCAGCATAAAATAGCCTTCACAATGCCATGGGGTACCTTCTACTACAACATGATGCCATTTGGGATAAATAATGTAGGGGCCACATAGCAAAGAGAAATGACAACCATCTTCAATGATATGATCCAAAAAACCCTGGAAGACTATGTGGATGACATTCTTCCAAAATCTAAAACATGGTGTGAACACCTAGACATTCTTGAAAGTGCATTCGATCACCTCCATCATTATGGCTTGAAGTTGAATCCAAAGAAGTGTCTTTGGTGTAACATCTAGAAAGCTTCTAGGCTTTATAGTATCATGGCATAGCATAGAAATTGACCCTAAAAAGGTCAAAGGCATTATGGAAATGCCTCCTCCTAGAACACTCAATAAGCTCAAGAGTCTACAAGGAAAGCTCCAATCAGTGCATTGGTTCATCTCACAGCTAGCAGAAAAGTGCCAACCCTTCACACATCTACTTCATAAAGACACAAGCTTCAAATGGGATCCCATATGTCAAAGAAGTTTTGAAAAGCTAAAGGAATATCTAGCTAACTCTCCCATCCTTGTACCACCAGTTTCAGGAGGCCCTCTCATATTCTACATTTTGGTGACCACTACAGCACTAGGGTACTCTAAGCACAACATAATGATGACAATAGAGAGAGAGAGAGAGAGAGAGAGAGAGAGAGAGAGAGATTTATTATATCAATTGAACTCTTGTTGGCTACGAGCTCAATTATTCACCAATGGAGAAAGCATGCCTTGCAATGGTTTTTGCCACTCAAAAGCTCAAATACTACATGCTTGGCCATACAATCAAGCTCATCTCAAAGGTGGACCAACTCAAGTATCTACTATCAAGAATAACTCTCACACGTTGTATGGAAAAGTGGGTCATGCTACGCAGTGAGTTTGACATCCAGTACACAAATCAGAAAGAAATCAAAGGGAAAGTAATTACCGATCAGCTAGTAGAAGCACCTCTAGTGGATGTGTATCCCCTAATCATGGAATTCCCTGATGAGCACTTATGTATGATTTAAGAACAACCCATGTGGAATCTATACTTTGATAGCTCCTACACATCACATGGATCAGAGGCATGAATCCTATTTGTCACACAACAAGGTGACTACATCCCCAAATCATTAAAATTGGGATTCACATGTACTAATAACATTGTAGAATACGAGACCCTCATCTAAGGCCTCAAAATAGCTATCCAATGGAACATCATAGAATTGCAAGTGTTTGGAGATTCACAAATAATTATCAAAAAGGTCCTTGATGAATTTCAAACAAAGGATGACAAGCTGCTACCCTACAAAGAACTAGTGGATAGACTAAAAGAGTATTTCCTGAGCCTACAGTCACACAAATACCAAGGCTTCAAAACAAAGTAGCTAACACAATGGTGACCATTAGATCCTTATTGGAAATCCCACGTGACTCATCATAGTATGAATTCTTAGTTGAGCAACTAAACACACCTGCTCATGAGAACACCAATACAGAAATGGTATGTGTCTTTCTTGGTCCTCAGTCCCCATGGTACCATGACATCCTTTCATATCTAAAAAATGGTATCATATCTCCTCATCTCACCAACAAACAATGCCAAAACTTAATTTGTAGAGCTTCCCGCTACACTCTTGTAGCCAACACCCTTTATCATTGAGGATATCACAACATCCTCTCTAGGTGTTTAGATTCAAATGAGGTCATCCTTTCTTTACAAGAGGTCCATGATATATTTTTTGGTGCCCACACAAGTGGCATGGTTCTAGCAAAACGTTTTCTTTGAGTTGGGTACTATTGGCCAACCATGGAACATGATGCTTGTGAATTTGTCAGGAAATGTCTACCATGTCAGCAGCATGCTAAATAGAGGTAAAATGGAATCACCTCTATTGGGGGTAGTGTATGGGGGAAATATGAGATCCACTCCTAAATCCAAATTCCCAAAGGACAGATCCAATTTAATCAACCAAATGGTTAATGCACAATCGAATCAATCTATGGAGAATATGAAATAGAGAGAAAAACCCTATATTTCCCTATGGTAGGATTATGCTTGAAATATGAAATAATTGAAATACAAATACTAATCTCAAATTAGCATAAATCTGGAAAATGCCAATTTCTAATGTCTGTGTTTACTTTAGGGCAATTCTGTAACCTATTTTGGACTGGAAATGCCAAGACGAAGAAAACCCATAAATCTTTTTTCTTTCCAACGAAAGGTAGTCTTTGACCCTCATAAAAGGTCAAAGGCTACATTCTTTATTTGAAGGTCGATTCGGACTTTGTTCATAGATCTCAGAAGTTCACCGAAAAGAGTATCCAAATCTTCTCTTAGATATAAAATTCTACACCTGTACCTGCAAGAAAAGGAGGGTTTTTATTGTTTATTTGAGGGGTTTTCCCTAGTCAAACCCCAGTTTGGAATCAACCTTAATATTGAAATTGAAATAAGAATGCTAGCAAGCAGTAAAAATGGATCTAACAATGAAGCTATGCAATTAGATAGATATGCAATGGTATTTCGAATGTAAACAAGTATATTGATATGAAAGCTTGAATACAACAATGGTAAATGTAAATCAAAACCATGAAATTTAATACAAAACCTCCATGATTGTATGCTTGGAATCCACCTTGAGGCAAGAATGATTGAATCTTTAAGATGAAAAAAGGATCTTGAAGGGAGATCACACCATCATGATGGCTAGATCTAGGGTATGAATGATGAATCTTGCATGCTTGAACCAAATCCCTTCAATTGCTTGAATGCTTGAATCCTTGATCTTCAATGGAGAACTTAGATGGAGAAGAGGACTTGAATGCTTGAATGGATGCTTGATCTTCCTTGAGAGAGAACTTGATTACCAAAACTTGATCACCAATGTCTCCTTGAGAGTGCTTGATGCATGAAAGAATGAGATGGAGAAAATGAGAGAGGAAGGCCTCCTTTCATAGTGAACTAGGGCACAATCCTCTAGAGGGGCCACCTTGGAGAATTAAATCCCAATTAGGTCCTAACCTTTAAAAAATATACCTAAATTAAATGTACTTTAAGGATTTACCATTCTGAAACCCGAAATGGCCAACCTAGATGTGAGAAAACAAATATCCCCAAAACCCGACACCCAGAAATTAAAGAAATTTGAAATCTGGATAGGAGGCCAAGGATGAGCTTGACTCTAACCTAGGCTAGGGTCAAGGTTGACTGTGACCCATAAAGGTCAACTTTGACCTTTTGGTCACAAACCTCAAGATCCTGACTCAAAATGCTAGGAAATGCAGATTGAAGTGAAAATTAGGGACATATAGAAGCAGAATGAGAACAAGCTTGATCTAAGAAAAGAGTTGATTCAAGGTGCTTGACATGACCCAAACCACTCACTTAGAGGGATAAACACTCTTATCATGGAAGTGCTTCCATTTTAAGATGATACATTAAGCCCCCACTTTAGCAAGAGTATGGATTTGATGAAAACTCTTGGTAAAGGAGAAGTAGAGATCCCAGTGAATTTGAAATGAGATAGAATGACACTTAGTTAGGGACACAAACCCCCAGGCTAAGGATTCTAACTCAGCATACATGCATGAGGATGAGAAAAAAAAAAGACACAAAAAGAGGGGTTAGTACTAAAACAAACCCAAATCAACTATCACAAGAAACCTTGCTAAGAAAAATTTCTCATACTAATATCATATTTGGAAAGCTATCATAAAAGCATAAGTGATTACATAAGAAAGACAAGAGCAACACTATAAATAACATAGCTTCATGATCCAGTCCTACTAGCATGAAAGTGAAAAGAGAGAAAGGGAAAAGAGTGATTACCTCACCTAGTAAGATGCCCACCTTACCATGAATCACCCTGGAGGGAGAGCCTAACAAGTTCACCCATAAACTATGCTTGTAATTATAATGCATATTCTGATAGCTTTTGGAATACCCATAGATCCACCTTCTTGTATTGCTGTGAATATGAAATGCATGTCTCCTCAAGATTTAGCAACTTATGTGCATTACCTTTGGAAGATTTAGCATATAAATGTGTGTCCCTTTAGGATTTAGCAACTTATGTGTGTCACCTTTAGAGGATTTAGCATATTTGAAATTGGAAATGTGTGTCTCTTCAAGATTTAGCAACTCATGTGCATTACCTTCCAAGATTTAGCATATTGAAATTTTTTGAAAAATGTGTGTCTCCTCAAGATTTAGCAGCTTATGTGCATTACCTTCAGAAGATTTAGCATATAAATGTGTGTCTTTTCAGGATTTAGCAACTTATGTGTGTTACCTTCCAAGATTTAGCATGTAAAAATAAAAACTATAGTACAAGGGAGACCCTATATATGCCACCCTCCTTAATATGGAAAAAACATACTATTTTGACATGTTAAGGAAAAGAAAGAACAAGGATAAAGCCTTCTTTAGCATCAACACAATATCCACAAACAACACCCAATCCCAGCCAAGAAGGTCACAGCTCCTATGAGGCCATGGAAGGGACAAATGCAAATAGATATCATGCAAGAAGTGAAAAGAAAGTAACCCTTATGAGGGATAGTACACTATTCAGTTTCCAAGGTGAGAGATATATCAACCATAGAAACCCAATGTCAAACAAAAAAATAGGTTGTTATCAAGGACATAGATCATCAATGCAAACCAAAATTTTCATGTGTGATTGGATATCACATAATAGATAGATACTCCTTAATCAAGGAAAGAGGTGAATCCCAGAAAGATGAAAAGGAAGGAGACAGCATCCTTGCCCCCCAAGTGTAGGAACAAAGATGGAAGAGGATACCTACTTCACAATGTAAGGAGATATCCTATTTACAACAATATATACCATATTCTTAGCTAGGGATATTGACACCTACATCCAAGAATAGAAATAATCATGAAAAGGATATGTCACTCATGGAAAAGGATCCTCAAATGAAAGAGATCTTATAAACAAGACCCCCACCAAAGAGGAGTTCTTTAGATAAAATATCATCTTTCAAAGGTGGGAACAAAGACTCAATCATCAAGCCTCCTATAAACAAGAGGAAAGGGAATCTTTGAAATGAGGGAAACAACTTCTAACACCAAATCAAGGGTGAGAGTTTATAAAGAACATAATTTTCAAAATAGAGAAGAGGTGACAACTTAGGACAAAAAATTCTCATATAAGAAGGTTACCCATAGTCAAAATATATGTCAATATGATGAAATAATATTGTAATATAAACAAATACCACTAAACTAAGGAAAAAAATTCCCTAGATAGAGAGAAAGAAGGAAGTACCTTGCCCCCCAGGGTTAGAGACAAGGGATACCTTCACAAAACAAATTTCTAAGAAAATATATCTTGAAAAAGATCTATGGATGATTATAAACATAATGCAAAACCATAGAAAAATAGGAAAGAATACCCATTAAGCTTAAGATATAATATATGCTAAAAGCCTAATGGATCCTAGAAGACTAGATGAAGATACACCTCTTTCCCCCTAGTCATGATACAAGAGGAGAAGAACATCTACATTATATCTGAAGGAGAGTAATCCCCTATATCAAAATTATGAAGGAACTATAAAACTACACGAGAATGAGATATAATTCCTAAAGCAACTCTTTCTCTAACATATAACATGAAATGTTTACAATCAGCAAGTAAATGTGTGTTTCTATAATAAAAAGCACATTTGTATAGAGCATCTATCGGCATAGATCTAAAGATTTCTTTCTTGGAATTCATTATCTCAACATATACCTTCTTAGCCACTTCTTGATGAGTATTATGGTTATCCAAGATAGGTGTTGGTAGAAGAATGTGAAGAGGAGGATGATGATCAACACCACCTACCTTGACTTTAGATTTTGAACAACCAACACCATACATATCTAGTTTAGGGGGTATATGAATGGGAAATCTAATACCATGCTCATTAACTCCTATCCCTAAACCTTTATAACCTTGTTTAGTCACCATTTATATCTGAGAGTATATATTATGTGAATCTTCTACAGGAGGTTATTTTTTATCATGTTCTTGAGTAAAGGTTGTATAAGATGGGATAATAGGTTTTGAAGAAGTTTCTCTACCCTTTCCTTTAATATCATCATGAATTGGAGGAGAAGGTAAATCAAAGAAATCTTGCACATCCACATCTTGAACAATAGCTTGAATCCCATCATAAGAACGAGGATTAACAGATGGAGAATTAGATATCAGATTAGGAAGATTAGGATTAGGATTAAGATTGATAGGAATAGGATTAGGATTCATAGGATTAGGATTAGGAAGATTAGGATTAGGATTAGGATTGATAAGATTAGGATTAATAGGAGATGGTGTATCATCTACCAAATTCTTCACATAATCCAAAAGATTAATAAGACTACCACATAAATCTTTAATGAAGGTTTTGAATGTAGGTAGACTAGTGTTTCTTAACTTCATAAAAGCATAGGCAAGGGCAAAATGAAAGGTCATCAACATAATGAAGTGAATGATACTCTCATAAACATCATAGGTATTATAAGGAGATGCTAAAAGAAGGGTAATAAAGAACACGACTACACACCAAAGCATCTTAACAATTTCCATAGTAAATGAAATGCAAGAAATATTGTTGGATTTTATTGAATATATAGATTTTTTTGTATTTTTGAATTTAAAATGCAAGAACATAAACTAGATCTAATCTAAATACAAGAAAGGATCTAAAATATAATGCAATAGGGAATCTAATTTCATAAAATAAAGGAGAGTAAGCATGTCGGGTTCACCAAAATGAATAGAGGTAAAATGGAATCACCTCTATTGGGGGTAGTGTTAGGAGTGAATGCTAAATATATCCTATGGCAATATTGGTAGCCATTATGTAGCAGTTGTTATTGCATTCATGACTATGATTGTCATTGATGTCAACACAATGATCTATTGGAGATTAGCATAGGAGTAGACAGTGTTTGGATTAGCGAAAGAGGGTGTTAGAAATAGGAAATACTGAGAGGGGGGGATGAATCATTATTTCAAAAACATTTTCTTTTGCCCACTTATGGATATAACAAATTACTTTAGTGCATACAAAGATTATCAAGCTGATTAACAAACATAGTAGTAAATAGAAAGAACTCATAACACATGATATGTTCTCGAGGAAACCTTGGCCAAGGGAAAATCCTAGTGGGGATGGTACCCACAAAGATCACTAATCAAAAGTATCTTGTTAGGGATATTGGACCCTGTTAAGAGTTATTTTACAATATATAGTAGATCTATCCTAGTTAAAGGACTTTAGGCCTTGTTAGAAGCCTTAACCCTGTTAGGAGTTTGATTACAAAACCTGATCACCAGCTGAGCTCACTGCCCAAACAGGTAATAAAAAATGTTTCTAACTATAGTATGGTACTACTTAAAACTTCACATCAATAGCCTTTTCTGCTATTACAATATACAACTATCGCAAGTTATCATTTTCTTTCTTTTTACACATCACATATATTTTCATTACATTTCAAGTATGCCTAATATATGAGTTATTAGAGCTAATGAATTTATATGGTCAGCTTCCAAAATATTTATCCAAGAGTAAACATCTAGGATGTCATCCCTTCATAATGTTAAGTCATTATTTTGACAAGAAAAAATAATCCCTTAACTCTTTCGCTAATACTATCTCCAAAACTGTTCTGTCTACAAAAAATGTCTTTGGTAAACATCGAATAACTTTGTCTGTACTACTCCAAAATTTATGCACACTAAGATGGGGTATCCTCATACTCTTTAGAAGCTTCAGTTAACTGCACAAACAAAAATATTGCTCCAGTGGACGTCGCCAACTAAATCTTCATCGGGTGCTTTGTTAGGATCGTTGTATCCATACTTAGACAATTTCTTCCTTCAACTTGCCATACTTGCATTCCAGATTCTATGCTCTCAATAGAGATCATATGTTGCCATAATGACAACATCTATGCATCCACATTAGCCAAATTGCCAACAATCTCCCCCTTTGTCATTGGTGGCAACATATGGGAAAATTGGCTCAGTGTGCAAACAAAACTTCAAAGTATTTACACAAAATTGTGACCAAATGTTATACAACACATATACAATATTGTACTCCATAGAATAGCTCCCCCTATGAATATCCTTCCTCAACATATTATCAATTTTTTTCTATCTCTCCCCCTTTTGACAACAATGACAAAGATAGGGTGTACAAAAATTAAAAAAACTTTATACCTTGTTATCAGCTATTGCAAAGCTGGTAGGCTTGCAACACAATCACCAAACTCTGACTTCCATGATTCAAAATCTTCCTCCCATATCTTCCTAATGGATTCAGCAACATTTTGTAGAGTACTCAATCTGTATGCTACTGTCTGACAAGCTTGTAGGGAATTAAAGCTAAACTTCTGAAAAGATGTCTTTGCTAAAAGACACTGCTTAATTTGGTCTTCAACAATTGAGGTCTTGATTGAAATATGCTCTCTCAAGATGTTAATCCTGATCATCTTTCTATTCTTCTCCTCTTCTAACATTATAATTTCATCATTTAACTTCCTTATGTTCTCCTCTACAGAACTTATCTTTACATTTGGGCTTGTCAAGGTGTTTGTTTCAGCTGTAATTGCATCTATCTTCTCTCTTATCTTCTTATCTTCTTCAGCTGTTAGGATTTTTAATTTTGTGCATTGAATATACAAACTCTTTCTAGTCTCAAAATGTTTCCTCAAAATATTTATGCATACATCCAAATTACCAATATCATTTTGAATATTTACACTTAAATTTTGTTGCATTTCTACTTCAAAGGCTTCCTGAACTTTTATTCTAGCCATATCCTTTAAGTTAGAAAATTCAGAGTCAAAAGAGTTTATTACCATTTTAGCTTTCTCAAGTGGATCCGATTCAAATACCTTAGTGTTGATCACACTCTCAAGTTTCTCTGTCAAAACTCTAACTTTTCCTTCAAGGTCCTTCACCTTCTTATTCTTTCCAATAATTTTATTAAGAGATGTGATGAACTCAAGATGATCATCATCTTCAACCTCTTTTCCAAGGTCTTCAAAAATTGAACCAATTTGTCTCTTCTTACTGTCAGGTGCACTAAGGGTAGTGACCTCTGTCAAAATTTGTTTACCTTTAACTGTCTGCTCTACTGGAATTGATTCTAATACAGCTGGTGCATCCACTGCCTCTGTATCCTTTTCTAATTTTGTAATCTTCTCTTGCTCTTCTAAAGCCAAATTGTCAACAATTTTTCCTAGATCATGAAATACTGCATCATCTGACTCTAGTGTCACTTTGGTTCCTTCAATGTCCATCGATTCTTTTCCAACATTGATATGTGAAGAAGATGGGACTTCTTCAATACCAACTTCCTCTACATGCGGTTCCTCTGATTGCTTCTGCTGAGGATTTGATTCAAATTGCTTTCTTGCAACTATGTCTGCAAGAACTTGCATTACTGCTTGCTCTGTCTCTTTTTGTACTTCCTCCTTTTTGCCTCCCATTATAAGGATTGTTCTTCTCTTAGTTCTCAATAAAGTTCCAAGAGGCTTCAATAATTTCTTCAAATGATCTTCATCCTTAACTTCACAGAATTGTCTGATTACATGTTCTCTCATCTTTATGTCCTCTTCTTGTGCTCTTTGTTTTCTATTCACAAGTCTGTTATACAAATCTTCTAAGATCTTACCATGAATAGTGTTAAGTTTCTTATCTGTCAAAATCATATGTGTAACCATTGCATTTTCAAAATTCAATCTATCAAATGAACCATATAGATCATAGAATTTATTTAACTTAGTGAAGTCTCCATGCTTCAATATATCTTCATTAACTCTTTCAATTCTTGGTTTCCAAGTTTTCTCCTTGATTGAAACTTCATCATCATCTTTAATTTCTACTACTTTTCTAGGTACAGGTGGTACAATTACTTTCTGTCTCTTGCCAGGTCCTGTTGCACTCACTTTTACTCTTTTGCTAGAAGTAGCAGAAAAAGATTTATCTCCTTCACCTTTTTCAAGTACTTCAACTTTTACCTTTACTGCAATAGGATCAATAGGGTCTGCACTAGATGCCATAGGTGGAATTACAAGATTTTCACTTTGCTTCAAGGCTTCTGCAGTCCTTTTAGCTATGTCAAACTCATGACTTGACATACCTGATTCTTTCAGTATTTTCTTCATAGTAGATTCAACTCTCCTACTAGATTTCTTATTTTCTTTCAAACTTATTGCAGAGTTGAAATTCTCTTCATAGGTTCCAAACCTATTTGCATGACCATCTAACTCATACTTTAACAGTCTATTCACATATCCTACTATTTTTTCTTTAGATATTTCATAGCCAAGAGGGTCTATGAATTCCATTCTAGGCTCAACTACTTCAATGTAGGTGAAATTAGTGTCTACCATAAAACAACTGTCATATTTATGCTTTTCAACTAAGGATTGAGGAATCCTTGATTTGTTCTTAACAATATTCTGAAAAGTCTTCAATACAAGCTTCACACTGTCATTGACTTTATCAATTAGATGCTTCATGTAGACTGAGTTTATTCTTTCCATTGTGTTCACATTGTCACTCCAATCAACTGTGTAAGGAAATCTTCTCAAAATGTGGAAAAACATATAGGTTATCAGAGATGAAAACCTAAACTGTGTGTACTTAGCCTTCTTAATCTTTTCTAAGTTCTCAAATAACTGAATTTTCAAAATTTCACATAGGTCTACTTGTTTCTTCTCAATACACATAAGATAAGCTACATGAACCATTCCTATAGCTATGTCATCTTCCCTTGAACTCAACTTTGCAAATCTAGGGTTTCGGTATGATCGTCGCTGCAAACTGCTTCCAAACTTCTTCAAATCATCCTCAACTCACTTATTCTTCTTTCAAGTCTCTTTTCAATCTATTTGTAATCATGATAACTTCAATTTAGACCTTATAACACTTCACATTAACTCGATCTAACATCGCATTCATTCATTTTGCCGCTAAAACCTCAAAAAGTTGATTCTGCAAACCTACAACCATAAAACTTTTTGCGACCTCGCAAAACATGATATTTTATTTTTCTCACTTAACCATAGCATTAGTACAACATAAAAAACCTATATCTAACTGCACAAAACTTAACTTATTCAAATTCCTAATCTACACTAATCCTAAGTCCTAAACTACAGAAACTTACATAATTTAAGTACTTAAAGAAGGGTCAGGTAAAGATTCATCCTTACAATTAGTTACATTACCTTCCTAACTACTTTCAGTGCTGAATATACCTCCTTGATCTGTGCCTTTATCAAATTTTACTTCATCTTTATTGCTACAACAACCTTTCTCTTTGTTTCCTGCATTTTCATTTCTTCTTGCATTGTTCCTAGGGTTAGGGTTATGATGATAACCTCCATTGTTCATTCTGCAAACTCTTGCTGAGTGTCCAAACTTGTTGCATATCTGACAAATGATTCCATTGTTTCCAAATCTCTGTCCTTGCTGGTTAATCTGTGACCTACAATTTCTAGCAATATGTCCTACTTTGTTGCATCTAAAACATACTACCACTTTTCTTTGATTCATTTCTTCAATAGATCTCTTATTTGCATTGTTAGTAATCTCGATCATTCTATCATAATTATTCAAAATTACTTTAGGTCTTCTACATTCGTTAGCTCTGTGTCCAAAACTATGACAATTATAACAATGTCCATTAAGAGGTTTAAATTGCTTACCTGTGCAATCTCTCTTCATGTGCCCAATAGTATTACAAGAAAAACATCTACCTTTGAATTCTCTTTGCATACCCTTAGATGATTCTTCCTATTTTGATTCTTCTTGCTTTGATTCTTCTTTCTCTCTAGGTGGTTCTTCTTTAGGTGGATCTTCCAATGTGTTCTCATCCAGCTTCATTTCCTCCATACTTTCAGATGTCTTTAGATTTGGCTTCTTACTTTCATGGTTTGTTCTAAACATACTATATCCAAATCCAGTCCTATCAAAGAATGGTTCTTTCACAATTTTATTATACTTCTCAAGTTCCACATACTGCACTTTTAGTTTTTCAGATTCAAATGTTTCCTTTTCAATTCTTGATCTCAGATCTTCATTCTCAATTTTCAATTTTTCATTATCAGATCTCAAATTTCCATCTTTCATACTAAGCTTCAAATTTACTATCTTCAGTTCATGCTTAATGATCTCATTTTCTTTTTCTTATTCATCACAATCTTCAACAAGCATATCAAATTTCTTTTCAGATTTTAGATCTTCAATCTTACCTTTTAATTTGTCAATAGCATTCTTTGCATCTTCATACTTTCTTCTTAAGGAGTTTCTTTCATCAGTAAGCATATCAATCTATTCAAGAGCTTCTTCAAGATTCTTCTGAAGTTGATCCATATCCATAGAGATCTTACTCAAGCTGCTAAGCTTTCCTTGAATGTTCCTTCTCTGAGTAACTGTGCTCTGATACCAATTGTTAGAAATAGGAAATACTAAGAGGGGGGGGTGAATCAGTATTTCACAAACTTTTTCTTTTTCCCACTTATGGATATAACAGATTACTTTAGTGCATACAAAGATTATCAAGCTGATTAACAAACATAGTAGTAAATAGAAAGAACTCATAACACATGATATGTTCTCGAGGAAACCTTGGCCAAGGGAAAATCCCGGTGGGGATGGTACCCACAAAGATCACTAATCAAAAGTATCCTATTAGGGATATTGGACCCTGTTAAGAGTCGATTTACAATATATAGTAGATATGTCCTGGTTAAAGGACTTTAGGCCTTGTTAGAAGCCTTAACCCTATTAGGAGTTTGATTACAAAACCTGATCAATAGCTGAGCTCACTACCCAAACAGGTAATAAAAAATGTTTTTGACTATAGTATGGTACTGCTTACAACTTCGCATCAATAGCCTTTGTTGCTATTACAATATACAACTATCGCAAGTTATCCTTTTCTTTCTTTTTACCCATCACATATATTTTTATTACATTTCAAGTATGCCTAATATATGAGTTATTAGAGCTAATAACTTTATATGGTCGGCTTCCAAAATCTTTATGCAAGAGTACAGATCTAGGATGTCATCCCTTCATAATGTTAAGTCATTATTTTGACAAGCAAAAATAATCCCTTAACTCTTTCGCTAATACTGTCTCCAAAATTGTCCTATCTGCAAAAACTATCTTTGGTAAACTTTGAATAACTTTGTCCATACTGCTCCAAACTTTATGCGCACTGAGATGGGGTATCCTCATACTCTGTAGAAGCTTTAGTTAACTATGCAAACAAAAATATTGCTCCAGTGGACATCGCCAACTAAATCTTCATCGGGTGCTCTGTCAAGATCACTGTATCCATACTTAGACAATTTCTTCCTTCAACTTGCCATACTTGCATTCCAGATTCTATGCTCTCAATAGAGATCATATGTTGCCATAATGACAACATCTATGCATCCACATTAGCCAAATTGCCAACAGAGGGATATTGCAGATCAAGCTATGCGATGTTGAATATTTACACTCTGATATGTTATATGTTCATGGTTAAGAGTGCATATAGTAATTCATTTATTCATGAAAGTTATGAGCATTTTGGTGGAAGTAGTATTTAGGCAGTGTTTCTGAGTAGCAGTTTGTGGAAATCGGATGATATCTCCTAATCAGGATGGAATCTGGTTTTGCACAGTTAGAGAGAAGTTGAAGACATGTTGTTAGTGATGTAGATGATAGCGCAAACTTTGAGGTCACACGAGTGAAGAATTATTCTAATTGGAAACTGACAATTTTGTGTAATTTTTATGTAGTGTGTGGAAACTTTTATTTTGTAATTGGATGCTGATTCATTTGTAATTACTTGAGTGTGGTATAAAGGAAGGAATGTTTTGTTAGAAATAGGAAATACTGAGAGGGGGGGGGGGGTGAATTAGTGTTTCAGAAACTTTTTCCCACTTATGGATATTATAAATTACTTTACTGCATATGAAGATAATCAAACTAATTAACAAATACAACACAACATAAAGGGAACTCATAACACATCTTTTGTTTTCGAGGAAACCCTGGCCAAGGGAAAACACCAGTGGGGATGGTACCCACAAATGATCACTAATCAAAAGTATCCTATTAGGGATGTTGTGACCCTATTAGGAGCCAATTTACAATCATATAGTAGATATGTCCTGGCTAAAGGACTTTAGGCCTTGTTAAAAGCCTTAACCCTGTTAGAGGTTATAAGTACAAAACCTGATCACCAGATGAGCCCACTACCCAAACAGGTAATACAAACTTGTTGACTAATTACAATAGTATCTGATTACAACTTCACATACATAGCCTTTATTGCTATTACAAATTATATCAAATTTACAACTTCGCATACAAGTTCACAAGGTTACCAAAAGGTTACATTATAGGGTACAATTCAACTACCTTTATACAAGATACAAACATATAATCTTTCCTATCAGTTTACACATCATATTCACATCATATGTCATCCCTTAAAATCATAAAAACATTATAAAACAATTTCTTAAACTTTTATCCAATTCTATCCTGTTTCCAGCTCTGTCGGCTTACAAACTATCATCGGTAAACTTAGAATATTTTCATCCGTACAACTCCAAAATTTATGCACACTAAGATGGAGTATCCCCATACTCTGTAGATGCTTTAGTTAATTGTGTAAACAAAAATATCATCACAGTGAACATTTCCAACAAAATCTTTCTCGGGTGCTCTATTAGGATCTCTAAGACTGAACTTAGACAAATTCATCTTGTGCTCTCAAACCAAAACTAATCATGACTTGTGCTCTTAACAACTATCATATGTTTCCATAATGACAACATATATGCACTCATATTAGCCAAATTTCCAACAATCTCCCCCTTTGTCATTGATGGCAACATATAAGAAAATTGGCTAAGTGTGCATTCAAAAATTCAAAAATTTATCAAAAGCTGACTGTGAAAATTGTGTTGATATGTGTTGCTGGACAAAAAAACATATACAAAGCATACTATAATCCATAGCTCCCCCTATGATTATCCTTCCTCAAAAATTATATACAAAGACAATTTTCTATCTAACTCTCCCCCTTTGACAGCAATGACAAAGATGGAGTCCAAAATTTCAAAAATTTATTACCTTGACAAAAATTTAGTTATTGCAAAGCTTGTAGGCTTGCAATAAAATCAGAAAAATCTGATTTCCATGCCTCAAAGTCTTTCTCCCATATCCTCTTCACTGAATCTGCTACACTAAGTAAGGTACTTAGTCCATAAGTTGCAATCTGACATGCCTGAAGGGAGTTAAAACTGAATTTCTCATAAGATGCCTTAGCCTTAAGACATTCCTCAAAATGCTCTTCTAAGATAGAGATCTTAATAGAGACATTCTCTCTTAAGATACCTATTCTATTCACTCTCATTTCTCTTTCAACATATAAGGCTCTTAGTTCATCTTTCTTTTGTCTAACCTTCTCTTCCACTGAACTTATCTTTACATTAGGGTTAGAAAGAATGTTTGTTTCTGCATAAATTTCTTCCTCTTTTCCTTTGATCTTCTTATCTTCAGTCACTATGTTTGACTTTACACACTGAATATACAAACTCTTCTCGACTTCCAAGAGTTTCCTCAAATTCTTAATGCTTACATCAAAATTAACAATATCATTTTGATGCTTACAATTATACTTTGAAGAACTTCAGCCTCATAGGCTACCTATGCCTTGATTCTAGCAATATCTTTCAAATTAGAAAATTCTGAATCAAATGCCTTCATTACCAAGCTTGCTTTCTCATTTGGATCAGACTCAGAAACCTTAGAATTGATTACACTTTCTAACTTTTCAGTTAGTTCTAATACTTTTCCTTCTAAATTCTTCACTTTCTTATTCTTTCCAATAATCTTATTTAAAGATGAAATCAAATTTAGTTGATCTTCATCATCTACAACTTTTCCAAATTCATCAAAGATAGAACTTACTTGCCTTTCTTTTGGTATAACAGTATCACTATCCTTGGCAATTGTAACTTCTGGGATTGAAGGTGCACTAGGGGTAGTGACCTCACTAAGAATTTGCTTTCCTTTATCTTACTTCTCCTTCTCTTCTTGCTCTACTTCCCATGTTTGAACTGATGTCCCTACTATCTCTATCTCTACAATCTCTGTCTGCTCTTCATAGGCCAAATTGTTAACAATGTTCCCAAGTTCACTGAACATTGCATCATCAGACTCAAGGGTTACTTTCACTCCTTCAAGAACCATAGATTCTTTTCTTATATCAATGCGTGAAGAAGATGGAACTTCTTCAACAACATCAAAAACTTGTTCTTGAACTTTCTTCATAGGAGCTAATTCTTTCTATGCCTTAACAACAACTTGCTTCCCTGCATCAATATCTGCTAATACTCGGATTACTGCTTGTTTTGTTTCCTTCTTAACTTCCTCATACTTGCCTCCCATAATCATAATAGTTCTTTTCTTTGTTCTCAAAAGTGTTCCCAAAGGTGCAAGTAGCCTCTTCATGTGATCATCATCAAAAATTTCACAAAAATTTCTCAAATTATTTTCTCTTATCTTCATGTCTTCTTCCTGTGCTCTTTGGTTTATTTTCACCAATTTTTCATAAAGATCATCAGGGATCTTTCCTCTAATAGAGTCAAACTTCTTGTTAGACTTAATTAAATTTGCAACTATAGCATTCCCAATGTTCAACTTGTCTGAATTGTTATACAAGTCATAATATTTATTCATTCTAGTGAAGTCTCCATGCTTCCAAATGTCTTCACGTAGTTTTTTGATCCTCAGTTTCCATGTCTTCTTCTTCTTCTCCAAAGTTTCATCATCCTTAATCTCTACTAGCTTCATTCTAGGTACAGGAGGAACAACGGTCTTTTTCCTCTTACCAGGTCCTGTTGCACTAACTTTCACTCTCTTTCTAGTTGTAGGAGATGAAGGTTTTTCTCCTATATCTGGTACCTCAACTTTTACCTTAACATTTGAAGGGTCTGGAACTGAACTTGCCAAAGGTGGGACAACTAGTGTGTCACTAAGCTTTATAGCCTTTGTTGTTCTTTTGACAACATCATATTCTTTTGTGCTCATGCCACTTTCCTTCAAGATCTTTTTCATGGTAGCTTCCACTCTCCTTTTAGACTATTTCTCTTCCTTCATGCTAATAGCAGAGTTGTAGACTTCTTCAAATGTGCCAAATCTCTTAGAACTTGCATCTAGTTTACATTTCAGCAATTTGCCAACATATCCTTCAACTTCAACTTCAACTTCAAAAACTTCATAACCAAGAGGATCTATGAATTCCATTCTAGGCTCTACTGCCTCAATATATGTAAAATCTATATCTACCATAAACCATATGTCATTCTTGTATTTTTCCACCAAGGATTGAGGAATCCTTGACCTGCCCATACCTTCTGAAAAGTTTTCAGAACTAGTTTCACACTCTCATTAACCTTCTCAATTAAGTGTCTCTGATAAACATTGTTGATTTTGTTCATGGTGTAGTCTCCATCATTCCAATTTGTAGTAAAGGGAAATCTTCTCAAGATATGAAAGAACATATATGTAATCAAAGAAGAAAATCTAAATTGTGAATATTTAGCCTTCTTGATTTTCTCAAGACTCTCAAAAAGCTCAATCCTCAAAATTTCACAAAGGTCAACCTGTTTCTTCTCAACACACATAAGGTAGGCTACATGAACCATACCTACAGGCATATCATCTTCTCTTGAACTTCCATAGAATTTAGTTGTTAGGATCTTGCACAAATACTTAACATCATCTTGCTTAATTTTACTGATGACAATCCCTCTTCCATTATAAGTTGATCATGTGTTTTCAATTACTGTATTTCTCATGTTCTTCTCATTTGAAGGAATTTCTCCAACCTTAGACAATCCAGTCACATCATGAATGAAATCTACAGTAATGTCTATTACTCTATCTTCCATCCAGAACTTTCCATCATGAATCCTACTTAGAATGATCTTTATACATTCATCATCACAGAATTCATACTTAAGAGAATAGTTTATGATTTTATTGTTGTCTATGTGCTCATATCCAGCTCTGATTATCATATCATCATTATACATCAACTTGTAGTCTCCATTAAATTCATATTCCTTAAGGGTTTCAAATCTACATCCCAATATGCTTTCACATTTTCCAAATGAAGAACAACATCTGGAACGGTTGATAAAGCTAGGTTTTCATCTATATCTCTTGGTTCAACAGGTTCTCTTTTGATTCTAGGTCTATTTTTATCTTTAATGTGGTGAATCAAACTAGCATCCAACTTGTTCAACTGATAATATCTTCTAGATCACTTTCTCGATAAGATAAATACCTTGAATTCGCAAACTAGGGTTTGGAACCACAAAAATGTTGATATCTGACTTCAACCTTCTGTAAATCACTCCGAATCACTTTCCTACTTCTTCAAATCACTTCCAATCACTTTGTATTCAAAATAAATTTGATTTCAATCTTATAACACTTAGCATTAACTCGATCTAACATCACATTCATTCATTTGCCACTAAAATGACAAAAAGCTGATTTTCTAGCCCTGCAATAGTAAATCTTCTTGCGACCTCACAAAACTTCGTAAAAAATTTTGTGCACTTAACCAAAGCATTAGTACATCATAAAAAATCTACATCTAACTATGCAAAACTTAATTCATTCAAAATTGAAATCTACACTAAATCTAAGTTCCTAAAATACTAAAAATAACAGAGTTTAAGTGCTCAAAGATGAATTAGGTAAATATTCAACCTTACCATCACATACATTACCTTTTTGACTACTTTCTACACTGAATAGACTTGCTTGATCTTTAGCTTCAACAAATTTCACTTCATGTTCATTATTACATCTTTTCTCTGTGTTTCCTGCATTTTTATTCCTTCTTCCAAAGTTTCTAGGATTAGGGTTTTGATTATACCTTGCATTTTTCATTCTGCAAAATCTTGTTGTATGTCCAATCTTGTTGCAAATATGACAAATTATTCCATTTGATACAAATCTAGGTCCTTGCTGATTCAATTGAGTTCTGCAATTTCTAGCAATGTGTCCAACTTTGTTGCATCTGTAACAAACTATCCCATTTCCTCTCTTCATGCTTTTAGATGTTCTTTGATCTACAATGTTAGTATTCCTAGACATTCTATTGTAATGATTTTCAATAACCTTAGTATTCTTGCATTCAATAGCTCTATGTCCAAATCTATGACAATTACAGCAATATCCATTAAGAGGTTTAAATTGCTTACTAGTACAATCCTTCTTCATGTGTCCAATAGTATTACATGTAAAACATCTACCTTTAAATTATTTTTGCATACCTTTTGATGATTCTTCTTGTTTCAGAGGTTCTTCTTGATTTGATGATTCTCCTTCTTCTTTAGGTGCAACTTCTTCTTGTTTAGGTGGATCTTTAAGTTTTTTCATGTTTGATTTTGTCTTGTCAACTTCAGGAGCCACTGGATCTGACTTTTTGCTTTCAGAAAATATATTATATCCAAGACCAGTCTTATCATAAGATGGTTTTCCATAAGCTATCTTCTCATTGATCTTCTCACTATTAGAATATAACCTCTCAAGTTGCTGCTTTGACTGAGTCAATTCACCTTTCACTATCTTATTGTACTTATCAAGTTCATCATACTCCATTTTGACTTTATCATATTCAGAGTTCATCTTTTCAAGTTTAGTCTTCAGATCTTCATTTTCATTTTTCAAATTTTCATTTTCAGATCTTTGATTCTCATTCCCATCTCTCATACTAAGCTTCAAATTTGCTATCTTTAATTCATGCTTAAGAATCACATTTTCTTTTTCTAGATCATCACAATCTTCAATAAGTACTTCAGTTTCTTTTCCAGATTTCAAATCCTTGATCTTACCTTTCAATTTATCAATAAGACCTTTTGCATCTTCATATTTTCTTTTGTAAGAATTTCTTTCTTCAGTAAGCAAATCAATCTGCTCAAGTGCTTCTTCAAGATTCTTCTGCAACTGATCCATATCCATAGAGATCTTACTCAAGCTGTTAAGCCTTCCTTCCTTCTGAATAACTGTGCTCTGATACCGATTGTTAGAAATAGGAAATACTGAGAGGGGAGGTGAATCAGTATTTCAAAAACTTTTTCCCACTTATGGATATTATAAATTACTTTACTATATATGAAGATAATCAAACTAATTAACAAATACAACACAACATAAAGGGAACTCATAACACATTTTTTGTTTTCGAGGAAACCCTGGCCAAGGGAAAACCCCAGTGGGGATGGTACCCACAAATGATCACTAATCAAAAGTATCTTGTTAGGGATTTTGTGACCCTGTTAGGAGCCAATTTACAATCATATAGTAGATTTGTCCTGGTTAAAGGACTTTAGGCCCTGTTAAAAGACTTGACCCTGTTAGAGGTTATAAGTACAAAACCTGATCACCAGATGAGCCCACTGCCCAAACAGGTAATACAAACTTGTGACTAATTACAATAGAGTCTGATTACAACTTCTCATGCATATCCTTTACCGCTATTACAAATTATATCAACTTTACAACTTTGCATACAAGTTCACAAGGTTACCAAAAGGTTACATTACAGGGTACAATTCAACTACCTTTATACAAGATACAAACATATAATCTTTCCTATCAGCTTACACATCATATGTCATCCCTTAAAATCATAAAAACATTATAAAACAATTTCTTAAACTTTTATCCAATTCTGTCCTATTTCCAGCTCTGTCGGTTTACAAACTGTCATCGATAAACTTAGAATATCTTTGTCTGTACAACTCCAAACTTTATGCACACTGAGATGGAGTATCCTCATACTCTATAGATGCTTCAATTAACTACACAAACAAAAATATCATCACAGTGAATGTCGGAAACAAAATCTTTCTTGGGTGCTCTATCAGGATCTCTGAGACTGAACTTAGACAAATTCATCTTGCGCTCTCAAACCAAAACTGATCATGACTTGCGCTCTTAACTATAATCATATGTTTCCATAATGACAACATCTACGCACTCACATTAGCCAAATTACCAACATTTTTTTCCTTTTTTTTATATGGTTTTGATGAATTATGATGAATTGAATGAAGTTTTGAACGTGAATTTATGAAGGAAGACATGCGAGGTACAAAGATCTTAAATTGAGATCTAGTGTAGTAGTGAGTGTGGTTTGGCATAGTTAGAGAAGAGGTAACATATTCTTGAGATCATTAATGATTTGATATTATTCTGTTGAATAATATAGAGATCAATTGGATAGTGTGTTCAGTGATCTTGCCATTAAAGTTGTCTGGGTAGTGGGTCCTTCTGTCTTCCAAAACTCCTAACAGAGTTAGAATCTTCTAGCAGGGATTCAAAATCTCCTAACAGGGATTCATATGTATTGAATGTATTTCGTAAGACTCCTAATAGAGTCCATCTTTTCACAAGGAATATTCATATTAGTGCATCTTTTTTGGGCGTCATTCCCACTGCGGTTTACTCTTTAATCAAGAGGTTCACTAGTCAACATACCTTGTGTCATTGTGTTATTATGCATGAATATATTTCTATGGTTGGTAATTATATTTCTTACATGGTTAAAATCTATTGAAGTTGATAAAAGTTATAATTATCAGATAATTGATTCACCTCCCCCCCCTCTCTCAGTTATCTTGGTGGACTTTACTTTCTAACAATTGGTATCAAAGCAGTAGGTCCTTGAAAGAAAAGTTTAACAGCTTAAGGAGATCCATGGTGAATTTTAAGAAATAAAGCCCTAAGTTTGATGAAGTGAATTTTGACAGCTGGAAAGAAAAGATGAAGATACATCTACTATGTTTAGGACCAAGTTATTGGTTGATTACAAAGAATGAGAAGACTATCATTGATGAGGATAATCTTGAAACATGTTCTAGTGATGAGAGAGATCTATTCATGTGTAACATACTTGCTAGAGAGGCACTTTTGAAAGCCCTTCCGTAGAATGAGTATAGTCTGGTAAAATGTTTGAAAACATCTCATGAAATTTGGAAAGCTTTAAAATCTACTTTTGAAGCTGATGAACATGCAAAGAAAGTTAGATTACATAATTGGATATGTGCATTTGAAGATATAAGAATGATGGAAGATGAATCTGTTAGTAGCTATATTGGTAGAATGTCAGAAATTGTTGCAGGCATAAAATCTTGTGGAGGAACAAAGACAAAAAATGAAGTGATATGGAAAATTTTGAGGACATTGACTCCCATGTTTAAGAAGACAACATAGATGATTGAACAAGTTATACCTTGTACTTCAAACTTTACAAGAGAGACTCTTCTTGGAAGATTGGAAGCAACAGAAATGAACCTAAGGTTATCAGGAGATTTTCCTAGAATGGAGATAGTATTTAGTGCTCTTAGTGTTTGCCCTACTTTGTCAAGAAGCATCAGAGTGAGCAAAGATTATGCTAGTAGTAGCAGATCTAAAAATGAAAAAGACAGGAAGATTGAAGAAGGTATTACCTTACTTATGAAGAGAGAACCAGGTGGTAAGAAATTTTTTTAAATGTTGGACTTGTCAAGAATATGGTCATTTTGCATCTAAATGTCCTAAGAGATTTAAAAAGTATAGAAACAATTTCAAGCCTAGAAGATCTAAGGAATGTTATTATGCTAATGATGATGATCTTGAAGCTAGTATAGAAAGAACTCTAAGTGAAAGTGATACTGAGAATAATGCTGACATAGGATTTGTAGCAATTAAAGAAAAAAATCTTGAAATAGATGTTAAGGAAGAAAAATCCCTAGTTTCTCAAGTTGAAAAGAAAGCTGATTGGATTATAGATGGTGGTTGTTCACATCATATGACTAGAGACATGAAAAACTTCATAAAGTTTAACAATTATGATGGAGGAGTTGTTAAAGTTGGAAATAATGCACCTTGTTTGATTAAAGGTATAGGATCTATTACTCTTGATGGGAAGACTAATACTGATGATGTTTACTTTGTGGATAGTTTGAAACATAATCTTTTGAGTGTTGGATAGTTAGTTGATAAGGGATATCAAGTTTGGTTTACTGAGAAAACTTGTCTGATAAAGGATAAAGATGGAAATTTGATTGGAACTAGATCTAGAACTAGAGGTAATGTATTTTAGTTGAATCCTACTGAGATGACATGTTTGGTTACTAATATTGATGATAGTTGGTTATGGCACAGAAGATTTTGTCATATAAATTTTGATAACATTGTGAAAATAAGTACTTCACTTGCAGTAAGAGATTTGCCTAAAATTATGAAGCCTACTAACATGATTTGCAAGGAATGTATGATGGCTAAATAGAAGAGAAGTTCATTTCCCAGTAAGAAGGTTACATCTGCAGAGTAGTTGGAAATTGTTCATACAGATTTCAGCGGTCCTACCAGGACTAGAGGATTCTATGGAGAGAGGTATTTTATGATTCTTGTTGATGATTTTACAAGAATGATGTGGATTGCATTTCTTAAAGAAAAGTCTGAAGCATTTGATAAGTCTAAGATCATTAAGAATAAAGTTGAGAATGAATCTAGAATGAAGATTAAATGTTTGAGATCTAATAGAGGTGGAGAATTTACTTCTAGAGAGTTTAACACCTTTTGTGAAGTGAATGGTATTAAGAGATAGTTTTCAGCCCCTAGAACACCTAAACAAAATGGTATTGCAGAAAGAAGAAACATATCAGTGACTGAAGCAGCAAGGGCTATACTATTTGAGAATTGTATTTCACAGAGCATAGCAGAAGAAGAATATGTAGCAGTAGAAAACAATTGTAACCAGATAATTTGGATGAAGCAGATGTTGAAAGATATTGGAATAAAGTTTTTTTAACCTATTGTTATACATTGCGATAACACCAGCACAGTTAGTATGTCTAAGAACCCTGTATTACATTCTAAGACAAAGCATATAGAGATTAAGTATCATGTAGTAAGAGAGAAATTTTCTAAGAAAGAAGTCAGACTTGAGTAGATAAGCACAAAGGAGTAGATAGAAGACATATTTACAAAACCTTTGTCTAAGGATACATTTGAGTATCTGAGAGGTATGCTTGGGGTTATGCCCTAGCCTACTTTTGAGAAGTGATGCAGATTGGTTGCATCCATCCAGTGGTATATGAGCCTTATTTTTCTTTTGGATTGGATGTTGGTACTTCCCTATGGGGGAGTATGTGTATCTGAGCTGAGTCATGAGGACTCTAGTGAATGTATTTTTCTGAACAGTGTCTTTTGACATTAGAGTTGTTGTTGACATAATAATGAAATTTCTGTCATTGATTTCAATGGGGGAGAAGTGTACATGAAAAACCATTTGTACCATCTATTGGAGAGAACTAGATAGGAAAATGAAGCAAGATTTGATTCATGAAGAGGATTCAAAAATATTTTTTAGAGCAGCAATGTTGCAGTATTGGATTCATGGAACATTGGATGTCTTTCATCTATGTTGTCATCAATGCCAATGGGGGAGATTGTTAGGAATGAATGCTAAATATATCCTATGGGAGTATTGGTAGCCATTCTATAGTAGTTGTTGTTGTATTCATGACTGTGATTGTCATTGATGTCAACACAATGATCTACTAGAGATTAGCATAGGAGCAGACAGTGTTTGGATTAGCGCACATGGGATATTGTAAATCAAGCTATGTGATGTTGAGGATTTACTCTTTGATATTTTATATATTCATGGTTAAGAGCATAGACAGTAATTCATTTATTCATGAAAGTTATGAGCATTTTGGTGGAAGCAGTATTCAGGCAGTGTTCCTGAGTAGCGGTTTGTGGAAATTAGATGATATCTCCTAATCAAGATGGAATTTGGTTTTGCAAAATTAGAGAGAGGTTGAATACATATTTTTAGTGATGTAGATGATAGCACAAACTTTGATATCTCACGAGTGAAGAATTATTCTTATTGGAAGCTAACAATTTTGTGTAATTTTTGATGTAGCATGTCGAAACTTTTATTTTGTAATTGGATGCCGACTCATTTGTAATTACTTGTGTGGTATAAAGGAAGGAATGTTTTTCCTTATTATTATATGATTTTGATTAATTATGATGAAGTGAATGAAGCTGTGAAAGTGAATTTATGAAGGAAGACATGCGAGGTACAAAGATCTAAAATTGAGATCTAGTGTAGTAGTGAGTGCAGTTTGGCACAATTAGAGAAGAGGTAACATATTGTTGAGATCAGTAATGATTTGATATTATTTTGTTGAATAATCTAAAGATAAGTTGGATAGTGTGTTTAGTGATCTTTCCATTGAAGTTTTTTGGGCAGTGGGTCCTTCTGTCTTCCATAACTCCTAACAGAGTTAGAATCTTTTAGCGGGGATTCAAAATCTCCTAACAGGGATTCATATGTACTAAATGTATTTCATAAGCTCCTAATAGATTCCATCCTTTCACAAGGAATATTCATATTAGTGCATCTTTTTTGGGCATCATTCCCACCGAGGTTTACTCTTTGATCAAGAGGTTCCCTAGTCAACACATCTTGTGGCATTGTGTTATTGTGCATGGATATCTTTCTATGGTTGGTAATTATATTGCTTACATAGTTAAAACTTATTGAATTTGATAAAAGTTATAATTATCAGATAACTGATTCACCCCCCCCCCCTCTCAATTATCTTAGTGGACTTTACTTTCTAATAGGTAGTGTATGGGGGAAATATGAGATCCACTCCTAAATCCAAATTCCCAAAGGAGAGATCCAATTTGATCAACCAAAAGGTTAATGCACAATCGAATCAATCTATGGATAATATGAAAGAGAGAGAAAACCCCTATATTTCCCTATGGTAGGATTATGCTTGAAATATGGAAAATTTGAAAAATGCCAATTTCTGATGTTTGTGTGTACTTTAGGGTAATTCTGCAACCTATTTCAAATTGGAAATGCCGAGATGAAGAAAACCCAGAAATCTTTTGTCTTTCTGATGGTAGGTAGTCTTGGACCCTCATAAAAGGTCAAAGGCTACATTCTTTATTTGAAGGTCGATTCTAACTTTGTTTGTAGATCTCAAAAGTTCGCTAAAAAGGGAATCCAAATCTACTCTCATATCTAAAATTCTGCACCTGTACCTACAAGAAAAGGAGGGTTTTTGTTGCTTGTTTGAGGGGTTTTCCTTGGTCAAACCCTGGTTTGGAATCAACCTTAATATTGAAATTGAAATAAGAATGCTAGATAGTAGTAGAAATGGATTTAATAATGAAGCTATGCAATTAGATAGATATGCAATGGTATTTCAAATGTAAATAAGTATATTGATATGAAAACTTGAACACAACAATGGTAAATGTAAATCAAAACCATGAAAGTTAATACAAAACCTCCATGATTGTATGCTTGGAATCCACCTTGAGGGAAGAATGAATGAATCTTGAAGATGAACAAAGGATCATGAAGGGAGATCACACCATCATGATGGCTAGATCTAGGGTATGAATGATGAATCTTGCATGCTTGAACTAAATCCCTTCAATGGCTTGATGCTTGAATCCTTGATCTTCAATGGAGAACTTGGATGGAGAAGAGGACTTGAATTCTTGAATGGATGCTTGATATTTCTTGAGAGAGAACTTGATTACCAAAACTTGATCACCAATGTCTCCTTGAGAGTGCTTGATGCATGAAAGAATGAGATGGAGAAAATGAGAGAGGAAGGCCTCCTTTTATAGTGAACTAGGGCACAATCCTCTAGAGGGGCCACCTTGGAGAATTAAATCTCAATTAGGCTCTAACATTTAGAAAATATACCTAGATTAAATGTACTTTAAGGATTTACCATTCCAAAACCTAAAATGGCCAACCTAGAGGCAAGAAAACAAATATCCCTAAAACCCAACACCTGAAAATCAAGGAAATTTGAAATCTAGACAAAAGGTCAAGGACGAGCTCGAATCTGACCTAGGTTAGGATCGAGGTTGACTCTGACCTAGGTCAGGGTCAAGGTTGACTTTGACGCATAGAGGTCAACTTTGACCTTTTGGTCAAAAACCTCAAGATGCTGACTTAGAATGCTAGGAAATGCAGATTGAAGTGAAAATCAGGGACAAATAGAAGTAGAATGAGGAGAACAAGCTTGATCTAAGCAAAGAGTTGATTCAAGGTGCTTGACATGACCCAAACCACTCACTCAGAGGGCTAAACACTCTTATCATGGAAGTGCTTCCATTTTAAGATGATACACATGCAAATCTGATTCATGCACCAGCACAAGACTTGTAGCCCATTGCGCCACCTTAGCCATTTTCATGTTGGGGCTTTGACCTTGTTGGGTTAATCACTCCCCTCTCCTTGGATGGACATAAGTATATCATAACAACCATAGAGTACTTCACAAATTGAGTTGAAGCAATTTCGATCACCCTTACTACTGGCATCAAAATATCCAAGTTCATCTTATAACATATTATTTCCCACTTTGGCATACCATCTACCATCTTCAAAGATCACAACACACATTTTGAAAACCAGCATGTGGATGATCTATGTGCCAAACTCCACATCCATCATTGTTTCTCCAGTCCATATTTTCCTCAAGGAAATGGCCAAGCTGAGGCAACCAACAAAATGATCCTAAAAAACCTCAAAAAGGTTGTCAATAATTCTAGTTGTGACTGGCACCTCTAAATAAATCTTGCCCTCTGGACCTATCACATTTCTTATCACACTCCCACAGGAACCACCCCATATTCCCTTGTATATGGTGTTGAAGTTTCTCCACCCATCGAGGTTGAGCTCCCATCATTGCGTGTCTCCATGAAGAATTATACCATAGATGAATATTATTGCGTGGCACGCCTCACACAAATTAATCTGCTAGATGAAAGAGACAACAACCATATGATCACCTAGTTTCATACCAAAATAAACTCAAATGGATTTATAACAAGAAGGTCCATCCTAGATAGTTCCAAGTGGGTGACATTGTCCTAAAGGAAAATCAAAAAGTGCAAGCACATCGAGAGAAAAAGGGCAAGTTTGAACCTACTTTGTTAGGCCCCTATGTTGTCACAACATTCTTAGGCTATAGAGCCTATCAGTTATCAACACCAGAAGGTGAGTCTTTGAATGATCCTATCAACATCATCCATCTGAAGAGGTTCTATGCCTGAATTAGATCTTACATATTTAGAAAATCCATAAAAATTGAAAAATCTAGAAAAATACAAAAAAATCAAAGAGAGCAAAAAAAAAGCAAAGAAAAATAATCATCCAACGGTGAAAACTTGGTGATTCAAGCGCCTTGGACAAGTATGTTGGTGAAAACCTAGAAACAAGTGTCATACATAGTAGATTGAGTCATTATCTATCAAATTCTCATCCCCCACCCATGCCAATCCCTATCATCTTTATCCAATCTCCATCTCCACCACCATCCCATTCCATCCCATGGTGTTCTATCCTCAAGTCTATCCAACATAGCAATCATGTCCAATCCTATATATATTTTATAACACAATCCTATCCTGTACATATCTTGTAACATATCCTGTATATATCATGTATAGCGAGATCTTCCTATTCCAAATCCTGAGCTTCTTTACATATTTGTTATAAATCTCTCCTTGTTCATTGTACATATCATCGCATCTTGTTGTACATACCCTTGTCAGTCCTACAACAATATTTGATTAGAAATATTGTCCCATACAGCCTTGTACTTCACCAACATCAATTGTCGACTATCCTTGATCATATTGATTATTCTTTGACTCATCATTTTTGAGTGAACCACAACACTCATTCTCCTCATCAATCAGTGGGTCCTTGAGGATGTATCATTCCTCCTGTCAGACCTAATCTTCCACCAATCAGCCCAGGTCTGTGTCAATGTATCCTTCATCACATTCAGACCTAATCTTCCACCAATCAACCCCGGTCTGTGTCAATGTATCCTTCATCACATTCAGACCAAATCTTCCCACCACCAATCACAATAAATCTCTCTCCTTGGGAAAGGATGTCTTTCAGAGTTATCATTTTGATCTTGGATCTTGTCCATCTTCATCTTGCATTCACCCATCTTTGCTCTTGGAAGCTTGGTTTTTTATCCTCCCTTCTTTCCCCTTCCTTTTTGTGTTCTTTTCAAAAAAATTTCACAATGTTTCCTCTTTGCATTATTTTATCGAGGGGGCACAACCCCTTATCCTCTAAATTCTAGCCTGGGGCATCTTATTTTCTTGTATTTGATACCATGCCACTTGCGACATCACATCAAAGAGGGGCAAAATGTAGACACCTAAAAAATCCTTTATAAAATAAAAGTATTTTTATTTTTCAAAAACCCCTAATGACATCATCATTTAATAATTTATTTATTTATTTATTTATTTTTATGTCATTAAATCTTCCTATTTTAATTAAACATCTTTAATTAAAGAATCCCTCCCCAAATCATTTAAATCAAGTTTGAGTGATTTTCTCCTATTTATTAATTATTAATTGATAAATTGACCAAAAATCCTTTAAATAAATAAAATATTTATTTAAATCCTAAAACTTTAGAAATATTCTAGAAATCCCTAAACTCTTCTAGAATTTCCTATTCCCACTCTAAACCTGATTAAAAAGTGACTCTTGTACTTTTTAGCCTAAACCTTCAAACTTTAACTTTAGGTCAAAACCCCTCATAAATACTTCTTACATCCTCATTATGACTCTTACAATCTATTAATGAAGCCCATGTCTCCTCTTCCACTCTTCTCCCCTTTGCACACTTTCCTAGTGTTTCTCACACATGTGTGAGCAACCTTGACCAAGGTTAAACCTTACCATATCCCAAACCTTACCCTAAACTCTACCCCAAACCTTACCTCTGATCCTAACTCTCCTCCCTAACCCAAGCCATTCCTAAAATCCTATAAATATCCTCCTCTTCCAAGAGCAATTTACCAATTCACATCTTCTACATTGAGTAGTGTTATAATGTTAGATTATTACTAGATCATAAGCTTTTTAATCATATTTGTTAGATTTCATGCGTTTTAACACATCTTAGAATAAGCTTAATGGATTAATCTTAGTTCATCTTTCAAGCTTTTTTAATCATTTATGCATCATATCAAATCCTTTCTAGAATGCATTAGAGACAATCTCCAAGTGCTTAGAGAGCACACCCACATCCCGCCTAATTAGAGCAAATCAAACAGTGCTTGAATGCATTCATTTTGGCTCAATCTGAGGTGGCTTGCTTTTTTGTGTTTATAGTTTAAACTGATATAAATGTTTAGATTTATCTAACGTTTGCTTGTTTACGCCTTTCAAAATAGATAATAGATCAAAATCATAGCTTACAATAAATTTTTTGTCTTTCATAGGATTTTTATAAACAAAAGTTAATGAGTATTCTACCTTTGAAATTAAAATGTTAATCAAATATCCAATTTAACTAATTGTAAAGCAAAAATCTATGTTAGTTAATAAGATCACAGGTTTTAAGAGAGAGATTCAAATTTGAAATCTTTAAACAACATTTAAATGTTAATTTTTGAAGTAGTGATTAAGACATTTAAATTGAATATATTGAATAATGTTAGATGTTGCCTTAGGGGAGTCTACCAGTATGGATTGAGATTAAAAAAAAACTTGTCTTACTAGTTAATAATTTTCTTGATATCTAAGTAAATCTAATAAGATATATCTATATAAACATAAATCAATTTATATTCAATTATAATTTTTAATAAATATTAAAAAATTTAAATATTAAATATTAACCATAAAAATAAATGTGAAAAAGAAAGTACTCATCTATAAATTCAAAGATAAATAAAATTTTTAGTATATGATTGAAATATACATTGTCCTAAAATTAGAATTAAAAATAATCTCTTAACATGTCTCAAATCTAAAATATTCACGTCCAAAAATAGTTTACCGATCAATTTATTGACTGTGGCCGACAATTTTGGGATGTTTTACGTGTTGCCTTGTCTTGATTTGACTATCATCGCCAATCCAAGCAGACAGTTGGCCCATAAGGCAAAGATAAAGGTTGTAATCGAGGAAAATGATTTTATTTAAAACAATTAAAACTTCCGCAAGCGGTATTTTGACAACATTATAATAATAATATTAGTGCAGACGTAACCAGCAAATTTAATAAAACTTTGGAATTTATACGAAGTTATTGAAATTATGTCAAGGAAGTTAGAAACAAAGTGAGAAGCGTAAAGCTTTCTCAACCTCTGCTTTCTGACAAATCTGCTATTGTAGAGGAAAAAGAGTTAGAATTTTAGTGGTAAAAAATTGTTTCTTTGCAATTCTGAAAAGTAAATTTTACTTGATGTAAGTAATTCTAATTCAAGTAAATTAAAGCGTGTCAAACGTGGTGTAGAAAGTAAGTAGAGTGGGAAAAAAAAAATTACATTTTAATAGTTGTCGGTAGAGTTTAAATGGGATGGTAGTCCATAGATGTTTAGGAGATTTTATTAATAGAAAATATGACGATTATTTGCAAGAGGATCGCATTAAATAAAAGACAATTTTGAATAGTTTTTTAAAATTTATATAAGATTTCTTTAATAAAGATTTAGTTTTATATAATTTTGTTTATTATTCAAAAAAATGTTCCATAGATAAGGTTATTCACTAAAATTAAAATTAGCTTTTAGTTTAAGTATATTGAAATATTAAATTTTCATATATTTATAAAAGAATTTTTTCCATAGATTAAATATTGTAATTTAGACTTTTATATTTTTATATTGAATTTAGAATTTTATTTCTTATATTGAATAAAGAAAAGAATAAATTACATAATAAGAGGTAATACATATTATAATTTAGAATATTTGATTAATATAAGCAATAAAGATCTGGATTAAATATGATAGTAGAGTTTAAAGGAATGAATATCATAATGTTGAAGTTTTCATGTTAAGAAAAAATGTAAATATAAAAATTGGAAGTACTTACCTTTATGGTTAAAGATAAAGAATGTTTTCGATATAATGAATTTTAAATATCATATAATTGAAACTGATTCTCTATCTACATGTCACATCTCAAAATGCAAACAATTTACACACTTTATGAGAGGTCTCATCCAGAATCTTGGTATTAGTTGCAAATGCAGACTTTTCTTATACTCATAGAAATGATCATGTTATCTATATACCTTTTCCTTTTAGGCCCCCTTTGTTTGCAGAATTGGAATTTGAGTCAAAATTTGATTATCTCAAAATCAGGTTTTGAAATTCCGGTTTTGTGTAATGGGAAGATAGTTTGGACCGTTTGGTTGACCCCAGAAGATGGCAAAGACAATCCATCTTCTACGTTTGATTGCCATTTTTGAAATTGGAATTGGAAGTGAGAAATTGGAACTAGAAGTGAGAAACTTATTTGCAAATCTATAGAAACTCTCCACTGATAAGCAATAAAGATAGAGATCTATAGTAATTTATATTTTGAAGGGAAATATGGTGGTTAGGTACAGTGTGGATGACAAGTTCCTCCATTACCATCAGGGCAGGGTCCATCTGGGCAGCAATGGAAGCCATTAGAACAGCCATTATTGTTGAAACAACACTGCGCTGAAACTATTCTCACCCCCTCAAATATCACCAACAACATTAGCACTATTAAAAGTTTTTTCGCAAATTCCATGACTCCTGATTTCTTCACACCCATTTCTGTTTGGCGAGTGACTAAATGTGCGTGGTGTGCTTAAATAAGCAGATTGGAACATTATGTATGAGAGCAGGTGTGCATAACTAAGGCCCCGTTTGATCGTTCTAGGTATTGACAACATTGGACTATAGTTGTTGATGATCCAGAGTCCCGGAAGACTTGAACTGCAATAGGATATCCTCATATCAATATTTCCCCCTTCATTATCACTCTTCCCGTGTAAGCACTTTGTAAGTAAACTCGGTAGACAAACACCACAGCAGACGAGTTATTGCAGCAGATGAAATTCTGGGAAGATGACGGACCTGACCGAATTATTAAATTCAGTTCAGAAATTATCAAATTCTGAAGATGAAAACAAATTCCACCTCCTTAGTGGGAAGATTGTGCTGCCCGTTTTAGGGCCTAAACCTGGTTTTCACCAGCATAACCCGAATTGCATATTGGGGTTCCAAACGGTGGATTTCATGGAAATTGGGAACTGTCACTGCCAATTCCGGTCCAATTCCCACAAACAAACGGGGCCTTAGGCAATAGGCTATTCTTGGTGGAATCATATCTCACATCATATTTTGAATTTCAAAAAATTTAATCCATTGAAGCGGTTGAATACATAACCCAAATAGATACAATACTTTTCAAAACTTATACTTTGATATGGACAATAAAGCACTAGGATAGTATGATGTGCACTTGTTTTTCATTTAATGTATTTTCTTTCACTAACATGCCAACATAATTGGTGACTCTTTCCACAATTTTATAGTCATACAGAAAAGGGCCAAAGGGTCATCTTGAATCACACTTTTTTTCATTGCAATACCAAAGTCAAAGCCATCAAGAGGAACATAAAGGTTAGGGTGTATTTTAGTAAATACCTGCATAGATGATTCTAGGATCTTAGAACCACACTAGATCATTTCCATGGTCCAATGATTTCTTCAATTTGAAATGCCTTGCAATCAATCCTTCCAAAAAAAATAAAAATAAGAGGGTCCAACCTTGGCATATAGACGATAGGCTTCAACATAGGAGTTTTGAAAGGGATCAATCTACAACCCAGTGACAGGGGGTATTCAAAAACTCTTCATAAGAAATCTATTCCTCAGAGATGATTGATTTGTCATGTCCACATTGGGATTAAAAAAATGAAAATTTCCCTTTCTATTGTGAAATGTGACTTGCAATACTTTTATTGAAACCCCCCTTTAAAGTATATCCAAATGACACAATTTGGCCAAAAAAAGGGGCAAAAATGTTTAACAGTAAGATCAAACAAATTCAAAGCACTAAAATTATGTTTCTAATGGTATAAATATAGTTAATCTTGACTTGTAATTTTAATCAAAGAATCAAAATAAAGTGTCAGGAATCATTTCATTTACAGCAATGTATCATTGAGCATTATTTATTTTGCATTAATGAATAACTAAATGGTAGGGAAGAGGATTCAATAATTGAGGCATCTTAATAGTTGTGATAGTACTTGTTAATTTAATGCCTAATATTTTTTTAAACATTGCACAAATACTCTCGACTTTAAAGTGGTTTTTTTTTTTTTTTGGAAAAACTTTATATTTATATTAATAATCAACTAGTTCAAAAAAGGGCTCTCGGAGAAAAGAACCAAGAAAGAAAAACTATGTCTGTTACCCATCATAATACAAAGATCATAAAAGTTTGATCATCAGATAGATACCTAGGCTACCCAAAACCCAAGGGTATTAGCAAACCCAATTACAACTTTTTAGTAAACCCCAATATACAATGAGTATGCACATCAACATCCATCATGTTTGCAGAAAAATAGAGAAGTTTGTTGTACAACCAAAAACCTAAGCTACCCAAAAACCACGGCCAATTGGAGGCCCAATTAGATCTTGTAAATTTATGCATGAGATTACATTAGAGAAGCAAAGTTGGTGCTGAAAAACCATCCTGGATAGAAGCAGACCCAAAATACTAGCCCACCAAAGAGAAGCAGAAGGTGTAGAGAGTATTATGATCAAAAGACCCATCCATCTTCTTTTATCAGCCGAAAAGAAGACATTAAAAATAAAAATCCAATTAAATACAATAGTAGCCACTCAGAATGGTATCATAAGTGGATATTAGCCAAAGTATATAATGTCGAGAACTTCTAGGAAGGTATTAGCCCAACAAAAAACATACAAAAGGGAAAATTAATTGTCATGGAATAGACCCTCGCTTCCAAAGTGTGAAGGAGGAGACAAGAATAAGGAACTCCACAATCTGTTAGCTTCATAGTGCAGAAATGCTTCCAAGCCTGAAGCACCTTGAAAATAGACACGTGGAGAAGAAGATTGTCCCACAAACGGGTCCAAAGCATGCATGGGGATATCCAAAGAAGCAGAGCCATTGTGGGATGAAAAATTACCTCCCACAAAAGAAGCACCTGAAGCCGAATCTGAAGCACGAGAGTGAGACATCAAGCCAAGTAAAGCATACATTTTAGAAAATGCCTTACCCATGTATCCCGCATCAAAGGGAATCCTATTAAGGACATGATCAAGTGGCATAATAGTAGAGGATGCAAGACAATCCTTAATTGTTGCTAACATCATGATAAATTTATCAGAGTTAAAAAGTAAGTGACGTGGAAATATTCTGCCAAGATGAGCATTACCCTTCCAAAAATTGTACCTTTGAATTGCAGAAAGTAAACTGTTATTTTGAAGGAATTGAGACATAATGACTCAATTCACAATATTGAGCAACAAGGACTAAGATTGAGACAAATTGAGTAGGTTAGAGAAGAAAATGGAGAGTATTTGAGATGGAAAAATAATCCTTTTAAACCGTGGAGACAGAATTGACTCGCCAATTAACCTCTGAATACATCTACAACATTTGGGATAGTGTATAACAAACATGAAGGCCAAGGATTCATCAGAGATTCTACCTTCGAAGGGAATTTCAAATTATGGAAAAGATAGGCAAACTCGGAGGTTAAAAGGTCTAAACTTGTCAATATACTTATTAGCAGCCATACTTGAAAACCATAACGAAGAACTATTAGATAAAAAATTAAAGAATGAAAAAGGAGAAGAGGCTGAGATAGATATATACTGAAAGACATAGCCATCATGAATTAAAACTACCCATTTAATGGAGTGATTAAAAGAAGTAGTCATTTGAAACTAGTTGTACAAAGAATTGGAGGGATAATTTTTTTTTTAATACCATCCACTGTCATATGTGCATGTTACAACAAAGGAAAATCATAAAATGATGTAGCTGAAGATCCAACCTGTAGACTAATAATTAAGTCATCAAGTAATATGTACTAAAGGAGAGAAAACCCACGAGACAAAACAATTATTAAACAAAGAACACATGCAATCCAAGGATCTTACCATAAGAGAAGGATACTCGATAATAAATAATGTACTCATATGAGAGAAAGAAAATCTATAAAGAATCAGATACATAAAAGAACCCCTTAAAGCTAAAGATAGCAACCATTAGACTTGGAGATAGAAGAAACAAAGCAAATCGGTTGACAAAAAAGACAGGAAAAAATAAGGGAAAAAATTAAACTGATTCAAACCGAATCAAATTAAAAATAGCAAGGTGTGAAGTTGGGGAGACTAAGTTGGAAGGGTAGGGTAAATGAAGATCATCAACACCTAAATTAGCAAGCATGTCTACTAGGTTATTACCTTCTTTGAGAAGTGGGTTAGGTAGCAATCCGTAAAAGAATCAACAAGGGACTAGATCTAAAACAAAACATATTTAATATGCCTTGAAACAAAACATATTTAATATGCATAAGCTTCTACCAGATTATTTGTTCCTGGTGGAATAGGGAAAGCCTCAAAAAAGAGAGCAAAACCATGGTAGTCACAAAGAATGATCCCAATTCTAGACTTCCTCGGGTTACCCTTTGAGGAACCATCAAAATTAAGCTTAACAAAACCATTTTAAGGAGGGGACCATTCAGTTGAGGCTCTAGGGTACAACCTATCTTTAGGAAAGAGGGGAAAATGAAGGGAGGGGAAGACCAATCCCTTCCACTTCTTTGTAGTAACACCATCCCAAGAAGAGAAGCCTTGATTGCCCCTAAACTTAAAATAACATCCAGGGAAGAGGCACAGTTGCGAAAGATCTGCTTATTCCTTTCCCAACAAATAGACCACAAAATCAAAGAAGGAGTACAAATCCAAATGTAATCAAACATGGATTTAGAAAACAATGTTGGCCAAGATTGAAATATATCCCATACAGTCAAGGGGAGAGGCATATAAAGATCCAACTTCTCAATAATAAAAAACCAACATTTTTTAGCAAAGGCGTAATTGAGGAAAAGATGATTAGTCGACTCTTGGGCCTGACTACACAACACACACTGAAATGCATTGGAAATATTGATCCTAGAAAATCTTTCACTAGTAAGAATGCAATTTCTTAGACCAAGCCAGGTAAAATAGACTACTTTGGGTAGTATTGAATTATGCCAACAAAATAAGTAGGCTCTATGCTTTACCTTATTATTTTGACAAGATTGAGCCATCTCATAACCTAACTTAATTGTGAAATTACCAACTAGGGATGGAACCCAAAAGAGTCGATCAGGGGCCCTAGAAATGACAATGAGTTGATTTGAAAGAAACTAATTAGTAGCAGTGGTAGTTTGAGGATCAATAGGGTCAAGTGAGGAAAAATCTATCCATACAACTAATCCTGAATAGATATATACCGCTGACACGCAGTCAATTAATTTGAGACCCCAATGTAATGAAGCTACTTCCCAAATATGTAAGAAGGGTTGTAGGTTGTGTAAGGGAGGCAAACCATTCCATAATCAAGCCATAAATTAATTGACTCACCATTGTGGACTTCCCAGGACACAAAAGAAGTGACAATATGCCTAGATTTTATCATGAAGTCCCAGATGGCTGACCCTTTTGGAGGATCAAGTAAAAAGATAATTTAGGAGGGATCTAAATTATCTACATACTTCTCTAGCATCATTCGACACCACTTAATGTTCGGTTGAGTATAAATTTTCCAAATCAGCTTACCCCCAAAGGCCAAATTTTGAGAAGTTGGGTTATGAAGTCTGACACCACCAATGAATAGAGAAGAAGGCATATCTGATAGTGAGATGAGGGGTATTTTATTCTCACCTATCATGTTGGTTGTCCAAAGGAATTCTTGGATTAGTTTGTCAATTTGGGTAAGAACTGATTTTGGGGCTTGAAGAACTAAAAAATAATAATTAGGGATAGCTGACAAAACAATTTTGATTAATAGAATTCGACCAGAGAGTGAGAGCCACCTAGCTTTCCAAGCCAGTACCTTGGATTTAATACAGCTTACTACTAATTGCCAGTAATTTTATTCCTAGATAAGTGGATGGAAGGTCATCTAGGGGAAAGCCTAGAATATTGACAATTGTATCAACAATCTTTGGATCTGTATTGAAGATATAAACCTTAGATTTATGAATGTTGATTTTTTGACCCAAGGTAGAGGTATAAAGATCCAAAACCTTTTTGACTTGCTTAGCCTCCTGAAGGGAAGCTTTACCAAATAAAAGTGTGTCATCAACAAATAATAAATGCGTGATTGAAATGGAAGTGCAAGTAATGGGCACACCAAGCCATAGCCCAGAGGTGTGAGAGGCATTAATGGAATGACTCAAGGATTCAACCATAATGATGAAAAGAAAAGGGGACAAGGGATCACATTTCCTGACACCTTGGGATGAAGGAAAAAAATCAACCGATGAGCCATTGATTATCACAGAAAAATGGGCTCCAGAAATACAGGCCTTAACCCACTTGCACCATTTCATAGAAAAACCAAATTTTAGTAAAACTTGTACAAGAAATGACCAATTGAGCCTATCATAGGCCTTCATCATATCCAATTTAATGACAAATGATGGAATGGAATGATCATTAATAGAATGTAAAGTCTCATCAACAAGGATAGCCCCATCTATAGTTTCCTTACCATGAACAAAACCACCTTGTTCATAAGAGACAATTCTTGGGATGATGTGTTGCAGTCATAACTAAATAGCTTTAGTGATGATTTTATAAATGGTATTACAAAGATAAATTGGATGAAAACCAGCAAAGGTCTGGGGGTCACTATTTTTTGGAATGAGGACAAGATTTGTAGTATTAAACTATTTTAACATACTTGAATTCTTTCTGGATTCCTCCAATACTGCCAAGAGATCAAAACAGATAACATCCCAAGCCTTTTGGAAAAAGATCCCAATAAAACCATCTAGTCTAGAAGCTTTTTCGGGAGATAATAAAAAGACAACAGTTTTAACTTCTAAAAGGGTAAAAGGAGCCATTAATACAAGATTATCCTGGGCTATGATAGAGGGGGGAGTTAGGTTAAGAAGGTCATTCGGCCTGCTATCATCAGACTGGGGAGCCAAGGGAGGAGAGGGTAGATTTGAAAAAAACCTAACTCCTTGCTAGATACTCTCAATATCAGAAAATACATTACTAGACTCATCTTTAATAGTAAAAATTGACTTAACTACTTTCTTATGTTTGGCTGAAGCATGAAAGAACTTTGTGTTTTGGTCACCTAGTTGCAACCAAAGCTCATGAGACTTTTGTCTCCAGTACTCTTCTTCCCTAGCACAAAGTTTAGCCCATTCATCCTGAAGGAGTTTATGTTTCTCAAAGGATTGAGGATCTAACTCGTTGGTCATAATATGTTGATTAATTTCACCCAAATCCTTTTCCAATTTTGATTTTTGATCAAAGATGTTTTTAAACACATTAACATTCCAAGCTTTAATCAAATTTTTGACATATTGCATCTTTTAAAAAAAATTGAAACATCATTGAGCCGTCCTCATGAGGGGAAGATAACCACCACTTCTTAAGAAGAGAATAAAAAAGGGGGTGCCTAAACCAAATAGATTCAAATTTAAAAGAATATTTAACAAAAGTGGGCATAATAATATTAGAGGACTCAATCAGAAGTTGGATGTGAAAGTGATCCGAATTAGAGAAAGGAAAAATATCTAGGGATAAGGAAAAAATTTCCAACTTCCAAAGCTACGAACAAAGAAATCTATCCAATCTGGCCACAATATGCAAAAAACCAGAGCTATGATTGGTTCAAGTATAAGATCCATTTCTGGGCATGATGTCAAAAAGGTCATTATCTTGAATAAAAATATTGAAATCTAACACTATACAAGAAGGGGGTGCGATACCCCCTTTCTTATCATTTGGACCCAACGTAGCATTAAAATCCCATGCTAACAAGAATTTGCAGTTCGGGAATTATTGGATAGTGTCAGTTAAAGACTGCCAAAGATGCAACTTAGCTGATGTTGAAGTGGGCCCATAAAACTTGATTATAAAGAAAGAAATATTAAAGTTCTGAGCACTAACTAATTTCCAGTTAGAACCTACTTGAAGAGGAAATAATGAAACTTTAGTAGCATTCCATAGAATGGCCAAGCCACCAAATGCACCATTTGCTGGGACAAAACAAATCTACTAGGTAGTCCATTTACCTACAGAGGCATTAAAATTATCGGTAGATAGTTTAGTTTCTTATAAAAGGATAACATCACTTTGAGAAGAATCAAGCTTCTACTTGATTCTATGTCTCTTGTCAAAGGCGTTAATGCCTCTAACATTCCAAGGAATAATTCTCATTGCAGACAAGGATCTAACACTTAGTTCTCCTTGTCAAACTTCTCCTTGAGGTGGAAAATTTTCCATCCAAAGTTGACTAAACACTAGCCTCTATTTCCTCCAAAGCCCTAGTAGCTTTAGATTTTTTGCCTCTAGTTTTAGGTGTCACTACCTTCGTTTTAGAGTGCAATGGAGTTTTACCAATAGATAATTTGGGTACTTGCTTCACTTGTGAAACCTTTTGATCATTAAGATGTGAGGATTCAGAATAAAGATTTGTATCCTTATTTGAAGAAGAAGAAATGTCTTTCTTATTGGTGAAGAGGTCATTTGGGAAATTGGAAAGATCAGCTTCCCTATCAGAAGAACAAGAAATATCCTTAACCTTGATACAATAGCCACTTGGGAACTTTAAAGGTGGAGAAGTTACATCATTATGAGAATGCAATAAAGGGCCAGGTTAATAATTGAGGAGGGGAGGGGGGCACATTAAGTCATCAAAATCTTCATTTGATTGGAGATTTCTTTGAAAATGGGAGGCAATAGCTGAAATAACCTCTGTAGCCATAAGCTCAACATGTTCTAGAGTCAATTTGTGAAACTTAAGGGTGTGTGTGGGAAAATGTGGCTAAGCTAAATACACTTCAATGAATCATTGCTTGATCTACTTGAACAAAATGAAAGAAAGTAAAGCTATTCAAAAGATATCAAATCAACCCATTGCCTCCTAGTAGATTTGTGTTTGGGATGCTCTCAGATTCATCACACACTAGTGATATGACAACAAATCTAAATGAAGGATTCAACATGCATGTAACTATGAAATGCAGATTTATCTAATTATCAACTAGTTTTCATCCAATTAACAAAACTAAATGATCCTATGTGATTAAAATGCAATGATGATAGAGAGACTAAACTATGATTAATCCATATTAAGCATGAAATAAGATGTTCCTATCAAATGTATGCAACCAAGCTAAAACTATCAACTTTTAATGTAAGAATAGCTTAAATGATTAGAAAATAAAATGATAGCATCACTTTAGCAAAAACTTGGATCCTTTGTGATGGGAATGAAGCCTTCTTATATAGAATTGAATTAGAAATGAATGGCTAGGATTGATTGAGAATGAGTGGTGAAGATTGATTTGAAGATTCAGTCTTAATAGAAACTTTCCAAACCGACTAGAGAGTTCAGTGGATAATTTATGGAAACTTCCAAAACATTGTTGAGTCAACTATATTTATTTTTTAGTTAACTATTTTGTTTCCATTTTATAAGATTGAGCTAATCAAAAGTTTCCCAAACTGACTTTTGATGACATCAAAATGCATTTTAAGGTTTTAATAATAAATTTAATGCATTTTCATCAAAAGTGGGAAGATAATTAATTTAAATTCCTTTTATAATTTGTTGACAATTATCTTATTTATTTAATCAATATTTAGAATATCCATTAAATAAATAGTCAGAGATTTGATTTAATTTATTTATTTAATCAATATTTGGAACATTAATTAAATAAATAGTGAGAATTTGATATAATTGCCAATAATGCTTGAGATTTAGGAATTAATTACTTATTGTTGATCTAGTGCAGAGATCAGGCTAAAATATTTTTATTTTTTTGGCAAAAGTGGTCAAGCCACTAAATATATTTATTAAAAAACTAACTAAAAAATGCTCAACTGGGAAAGAACTAGTAATAAAACCCAGAATCATTGCAATATATATAATGTGTATAATGTCAATATTTACAAATTACTTATATCGATGGTCAAAATTACATGGTCAAAATACCCTGTGTACAAAATAAGGACAATACTTTCTCCTAGATCCAATAAAAATCTAAATTCATATAGGGTTTCAAAATGTTCAAAAATCACACCCTCAAGATGTTTCTTAATTCATCATATAACTAAAGTTTTCAAAAAACTGAAATTCCTAACTTCAAATTCTCACTCCTCTATATCTTCGTATTCGAAACCATCACCTGAAACCAGAGCATTAACACTGTGCAACGAGTAACCCCAACCAAACTCCATACAAGGCTAAGAAGTGGATGCCCATCCTAAACCATGAGCCATGACCTCATCAGTAGAAGATACATCTTGAGGTAACACATCCCAGCCAGATCCCTTGTCTTTGTCTAATGGAGGAGACCACAACGAACATTGAGCATCATATGAAGGATTAGCAGATCATACACCCTCATTCACACCAGTGGAAATCGCATCAATCCCACCTTCCTTTCCAGATTGGAAGCCAGCAATCATCCCTGAAGACACCCTTTGCCTCTCCATTAGCAACACATCTATGTTCAGCAGTCCCAGAATATCAAGCAATGCAAAGCCCTTTTTCTTCACACTCTCCTCTCGTTGATGGCCCAACGCTCTCATAGTGACCTGTAGGGTGGATTTCATAAACCTGGTGTTCTATTTCTCAAAATTTTTTTGGAGCACCTCATAGGTAGCCATGACCTCGTGTTTCTAAAGAATTTGAGTCCTTGTGAACAATCCTCCCACCAAAGCATGTCCAACCATAAATCATACTGTTGCATTGCCACTTTTAGCTTGTTTTCATTCCAAAATTTTTGGTGTACTACTTTCTTTGTAATTAACTCCAAAAGCATGGTTGACTAAAGTAAATCCATTGCATTGGATAAAAAAAGTGACACCAAATTGGAAGGGAACAACACTTGCCTTGAGGAAGGAGAGAGAATCTCATCCCCAATTACATGTCGAATTGCTCACCGAATTGAAGTTGAGTGAATAGAAAACATTGTATCCCTTGCACAATCATCCAAATGAAGGGGAAGAACGTCCTCATCCACCATCAGCAAAATCCAAATTCTATAATTTTTTGGCAGAATTATTTTATGAAACTGATGACATGAATCACATTTGACACAAACATCTGATGAGAATGACATCCTGAGGCCAAATCTTGTGGAATGCACTGATAGAAAAAGTTGTTAGGAATATAAATAAGCTAGATTGCTCAACATGAATGCACTATCGTAGGGGAATAAATGCAATCAATTTTAACATGCTTTGGTGATATGAAGTACAGATGGTCATGTGACCGATATTGCTTAAGTTGTCACTGAATTAATCTCACACAAATTGATATAGAACATGCGCTCTGTAGAAGTGTGTGAGGTGATGTTCACATTGCATATAGCTTGGTGGTAGTAACTAATTAATCATGCTCGATGAGACTTGCAAATGATGTGAATGTATTGAAACCATATGTTGTGTATTGATTGTAATTAGTGTTGATGACACTTGTCAATGTCATTATTAATCAATATTTTCAAATCCTCATATTACTCAACAAAGGGAATCGACTGAAAGGTTGAGGTTATAATTCCTTCACATCCTAAATTTGATAGAAAATCGACCACTTTATTCCCCTCTCTTAAAGTATGAGATATGAAAACATCCTGACATTGATCCAGTAGGTACCAAATTTGCTGCATAATATAGTTAAGCTGTCAATTAATTATATGTCCCTTAATATAGGCATTAATGATAACTTGTGAATCACCTTCAATCTGCACTTTATTGAAATTTCCTTGCTTGACAAGAACTAAACCTATAAGTAGAGCTTGAGCTTCTACAATATTGGTTGTTCCATCCGGTAGTGGAGCCACTATGAGTTCCAATACTAACCCATTACAGTCTCTAATACAAACCCCTAACCCTGATTTTCTAGGATTTCCTCTAGAAGCCCCATCTAAATTGAGTTTCACATATCCTTTAAAAGGTGGATGCCAATGTACAACAACTCAATCTACTTTTGGTTGCACTATAGTGGTTATTCCCCATCCTCTAGGAATAACTAATGTTTTCCATTCTCTAAGCATTCTACTACCCCAAGGAGTAATGACAGGATTTATCTTACACCTAAAAATGCTTGCATTAGTAACCTCCCCAATTGACCTTTCAATAACTTCCAACACATTATCTATAGAAGTTGATTCTTTTCTAAAATCCTCTTATTCCTTTCCCACCAGATGGCCCATATGACTAGTGTCAGGGAGCATTTCCATAGCCCTACGAACAAGGCCCTAGGATGGAGAATCGGCCAAGATTTAAATATGTCTCTAATGTTATTTTGAAGGGGTGAGGAAAAACTTAACTTATTTAACACAAATGTCCAGCAATGATTGGCAAAAGGACAGCCCATGAAGAGATGATCAACTATTTTAGCTTCCTCATTGCACAACACACAGTTGAAGGCAGGGGAAATGTTTAGTCTCTCTAACCTGTCACTTGTTAGAATCCTTTTCTTAATGGAAAGCCAAGCAAAGTAGGTAGCTTTTGGTAGTACAACATTATTCCAATAGAACAAATATTCTCGTGAAGGAGTCTTTTCTGAAGCAATTCTTTGGATGAGTTTGTAACCCTCTTTGATTGAATAATTGACATCCTTTGCTAGTTCCCACCTCAACTTATCTTCATTTTTGGAGAGGAAGACATCTTTTTTGTCTAAAAGGGCTCGAAAGAGAGCTTTGTCCTGACTGGATAATGGAAGCTTCTCTAGATCTTTCCATATAACTCTTCTTGAAAATAAACAGATTGCAGATATGTAATGAGTCACTTTCTTCCCCCAAATATTCTTTGAAATTGATGTGATATTTTGAAAATTGGGCAGTGTGACCAAGGGTGGTTGGCCATTCCATGAATCTCTCCAAAACCTCACCTTATCTCCTTTATTTATTTCCCAAGTCACATATTTGAGTACAATGTCTCTGGAAGAGATCATAAAATCCCAAATAACAGACCCCTTTAGAGGATCAAGTATTGAGCATATCCTTGATGGCTCACTATTATCCAAATACTTTTGCTACATAATTTGACACCATGTATTTTGACGCTTAGTGTACATTTTCCAAATAGGCTTACTTCCAAAGGCTACATTCCATTTTGACAGATCATGAATTCCCGCACCACCTACAACAAGGGTATATGCCATAGCTTGCAGAGAAATGAGTAGAATCTTCTTATGTTCTATCATATTCCTTGTCCAAAGGAACCCTCTGATCAGTTTTTGAATTTGAAGCAGGACCGATGGTGGTGCTTTAAGGACAACTAAATAATAATTTGGTATAGCTAAAAGCACTGATTTGATTAGCAATATTCTGATTAATCAGGTTGATTTGATGAATTAGGTAGCCTTGGGTTAGGACTTAGGATAATTGATCAAAATGAAGAATAATTCAAGATTTAGGGGCCTATGGTTTTAGGTGACCATTTTTGAGTGATTACATTTTCCCCTCTTTGAATTGATATGTGACTAGCACAATGATTCAAAGAACAAATAGTGATGAGATTGATAATGAAAACTAACCAAATTGATGTGAAGTGATGAAGTTAATTGACGTCAAAAAGAGTCTTAAACCATTAGTTTGGTTTGAATGATTAATCAGTTTGATGTGAAGCGATGAAACAGATTATCATTAAGAGATCGATAGTGCCATTGACTTGATTTGGTGTGATGAAGTCAAATGGATTTGACAAAGACAAATCTAGCTTGATGTGAAGCAATGAAATTGATATGCCCCTAGAAATTTGATGATGAGAAATCTCAAATTGATGTGATGCATTGAAGTTGAGATTCCCCTGGCATTTCATTTTGATTGCTTTGATTATAGATTCTTGATGTCTTGATTATGTGATCACTGAATTGTTGATGTTATGATTGTGCCCCCTTGGGAGAGAAATTGAAAAATGACAAGGTGCCCTAGTTGTGTGATCTAATATTGTGAGGGTTAGGGTATATTCTACACTTGGATGGAGAGTTAGTTGACCAATATTGACCAAAAAAACTTGGGTATGGGTTGACCAAGATTCAGGAGTAGTAAAGACGTGAATAGGAAGAAATAGTGTTGAGTGGAAGAAGAAAGGGTTGTTTAGACAAGCGGTCATCTGCCATTAAGGCCCAAAATTCAAATAGTTATTTTGACTAATTTAAAGATGCCAGATTTCAATTTTGATCTTGAAAATGAGATCAAAGCAGGCTAATTAGGTAAAGGTGTGAATTTCAAGTCAATCAGAGCAAGTTGAAAAATGGATCAAAAACCTATATAAAGGCCAAACATGTCACTTTCAATTTATTTTGACTTCTCTAAGTTTTAAATTTTAAAAAAAACCCTCTTAGAGTGAAGATGGTGATTCTTGTGGTAACTCACTGATTTGAGTGACAATGGGTGGACAACTGGCCTAGACACTACGGTCCAGCGGTAAGTCTTCTAAAACTGATCCTTGTGTTTATCAATTTTATCATTTTTAAGGTCATTCTTGTGTTCAAAAACCTCATGGCCATGTTTACTTGTATGAGCCTATGAGAAGACTTGTACAAGTAAACTCACATTGAGCTCAACTTGTATGGGTCACCCAGAATTCTTGTACATGACTCACCCTTGACTCATACGAGGATTCAACATTTTTCCCTTCTACTCGTGCTCTTTATTGCATCTGCTCATATTTTAGGGTTTACTCGTATGAGGGCTACCCTTTACTCGTATGAGAAAACACTATTGTCTCTTTTTTCTCGTATGGTGAACAAGGGACATTTTTAGGAGCATAAATGCTAGATTTTCAACTTGCTGAATTTTGCAATGTAATCTAAGATATATTCTTGAGTTCGTGAATACATTTTGATGCCTTGATAATGATGATTGCTTGGTTTATGCATGTAGGAGGTACTTCCTAATATATAGTTTAGGATTACATATCTATCCACATCAATATTATTGGCACAGTTTTCAAAGAATGAGTCCAGTATCTTGGCTGAGTGTGGGTTTGGTTGGCTTGGAGATATCGCAGATATCCATGTGAACCATAGATTGTTGACTACCTTGGTGGAGTAATTCCACAGTGAGAACAATACTTTTCACTTACCCATAGGTGAGATTATAGTGACCCCAGAGGACATTTATCTTATCCTTCATGTTCCATTTGGTGGCCCTTTAGTACAATATGAGACATCACAGATGCATGGGCTATTATCAATCCATAGGATTTTCTAGGATGATGGCATCCTAGAGAGATGGAAAGGGTGGGACACTATGATGTTGAGGTACAGCCAGGTATCTCCCTTATCATGCATGATGGAAGGGTACATAGGATGTTTTCTCATGCCAGATAGCAGTTAGAAGGGATTTCAGAGTGGTTGGGGACCTTTATTAGAGAGTTTACTGGGAAGGCCAATTTAGATGGGATGGGGATAATGTATGTTAGCACACATGTATCATGAGCTCCATGAGATTGTGTATAGGGGAGTGAGGACATTAGCTATAGGAGTTTTGATACTTCAGATATGGGTGGTGGAGGAGCACCCTTCCAAGGGCTCCCACCATCACATTTTTGGTGTGTTGAACTTCAGAGATGAAGCTTGTAAGTATAATAAGATTTTTAATGCTCACTTGTGTGTGAAGGCCTAGTGGAGGTCTTGGTTCTATAAGTGTGTTCTTCTCACTTTGTTATATAGTGACTCAGGGTAGGTTGTTATCCTGAGGTCATTTCTATTCTAGAGTTGTCAAAGTCTTAGGACAGGGATTAGGAGAAGTTTTATTCAATAGGGTCATGTAAAAGACCTTAGTATGGTCTTAGGAGTTTGGATGAGCAAAATGTTGCTCGAGCAAGAAAAATTGCTCTAAAAGTTGCTAGCAACTTTTCCTATTATATAGCTAAACCTTACCAAGATGGTGAAAAAATCCTAAGTCAACTCTACTCCCATGGAAAAGACTATATCTGACTTGAGAAACCCTAATTCAAGGGTTGGATATCATTTTGTGTATGCCTAATGTATGGAAGACCAGACTGTGTATGAAAAACTAGTGTTGAATCTATGAGTTGAAAGTGATATCTTATATTGTTTAGCAGCGTTTAGTTTTATTTTTTTTCATTTATTAGCATTTTAGACTAGGTTTGTTGATATTTGTTTGTATATACTTTGTTTTGTAACTTTGTTAGTCCCCTGAACAGTTTGAAGGGGTTATTGATGTAGGGCTTGTAGCTTCTATCCCCATAGTGGAAAGACCATGGTTCTTTGGGATAAGGTAGTACAGACCCTACCCTATAAAATTGTGCAAGCAGGGCCCAAGATAATAGGTGCAAACAATTGTTTGAGGAAGCCCTAGGCGAGCTTGGCAGTGCCTGGCTACAAGCAGTCAACAGTGAAGAAGCTCTCATGAATAGAGGAGTGAGTTTCAAGGCATGCCCTTTGGAGGGATGCAAGACACATTTATGAAGGATCAATATTGAGGAGGAGAGGTCCTGAACAAGCCAAGAGTGGTGCTAGTGAAGACTTCAAACACTGTGACCCTGGAAACCCCAAATAGTGCTTAAAACCCTCAATTTTGGTTCAGTCATTGTACAGCCTATTGGTGGCTTGAGACCCCAAAAATCATTGAGGTCTAGTTATTTGAAGTGCATGTTCTTTCGAATAGAAGTTTTGAATCTTTGAGGGGAAGGAGGTAAAAGCCCTACAAAACCAAAAGGAGGCCTAATTGGGCACTTCCTTCTAGCCCTGATTTGCAAAGGAACTCTAAAATCGGGTGGTTACCCAACCTTGCTAATGCATGGAAGATGTGTCAAATGTCCCAAAAACACCTTAGAACTCCTCAAATCCTCTATTAGAGCTTGGGAAGGGAACTAAACCCTAAAAGACCCTTATGAGCCGATGTAAGGGATGAAGCTAGAAACCAAAGCTTGGAATGTTGCAAGAAGAAGTAGATAAACTTGGTGGTCAAGTTAGATAGGTCAGGGGGTCCTTGGATGAGTAAGGTATCCAATAGACCATTCATAGGTTTTATTAGTACACTTGGGTCCTTGGGTAAGGATCAGGGCATAAACTAGCTAGTCTATCCTAACCTCCCCATCAGATTAATATCAAAGCCTCTTAAGGCTTGGGAAGTGGACAGTGGATGTTTCAACCACCAAAAGAATCAGTGGGGTTATCACACAAGAAGAATATGGTGACTAATGAAGAGCTTTCTAAAAAGGTAGAAGATCAGGAGGAAGCTAATAGACTCTTGTAGGAAAGGTTGTATCAGATGGAAGAACTCTTGGATAATGTCCAAGAAAAGGCAGATAAGGTGAATGATAGGATGGAGGAACAAGATGCTAAGGAGAAGGAAAAGACCATAGATGATGAGGTACCAACTCCTAATCCTCCTATTGTAGATGAATTGTTTTTGAAGGCCATAAAGGCTATAACCGACAAAGCACTTGAAGGTGTTCCACTTCTTACTGGCAAAATGGACACTAAACTTGTTATGCAATGGATAGAGGGGATGGAGAATGACTTCAAATGTGAAGAGGTCTCTGAGGCACAAAAGGTTAAGGTGGCCAAATCAAGAATGAGGGGCCAAGCTCTCACTTGGTGGAACTATCTCCAAGAAGAAAGAGAGAAAGAAGGAAAGCATCTAATTGCCAATTGGATGGCCATGGTGAACAAGGTGAGGGAAGCCTACCTACTAGTAGATTATGAAGTTTAGTAGCATAGAAGAAGGTTGAACCTCAGGTAAAAAGAGATGGATGTAGCCACCTATATTGAAGAATTTCACAAGTTGTGCTTAAGATTCAAGATCAAGGAAGAAGAGAGTGTCAAAGTGGCAAGGTACTTAAGTGGATTGAAGTGGAGCATAGCAGAAGAGATGAGTTTTTTCACTCCCACCACAGTACTTGGATGTTAGTATATGGCACAAAATCTTGAAAATAAACAAAGAAGAAAGAAAGAACCTAACTCAAAGAATAGAGGCAGAGGTAGAGACTCTAGAGGGGGTCAAAGAGGAGGTTCTAGTAGAGGTGGTGGCTCAAGAAGCCAAGGGGAGAGCAGACTTTTGGAACAAAGTTTAGAAATCAGTACAAGAGGATCTTTTGGTAGAAGAAGAGGTTCTCAAGGCAACAGAGGAAGAGCAGGAAGAAGTAGCTCCTACTTTTCCACAATGAAATGCTATCAATATGGATAGCTTGGACACCCTGCCTATAGATGTCTTGATAAGCCATCAGCCTCAAGAAATGAAAAGAGGGTATCCTATACCCAAGAAGACAACAACAACTCATGTACAAATGAAGTCAAAAAACTAGAATCAGAAATGGGTGAAAACTTAATGTTTAGAAGAGTACTCATAAGGTAGCCTAATCAAGGTGAACCCAAGCAGAGGAGGGCTCTTTTTAGAGTCAGGTGCAAGATACAAGGAAAATTTTGCAAGGTTATTGTGGATTCAGGGTCCACTAATAACATCATAGCAGAAGAAGTAGCAAAGAAGCTCAAACTCACAAAGATTCCCCATGCAAACCCTTACAAGGTGACTTGGTTGAATCAAGAACAAAGTGTGGTAGTTAATGAGTAGACATGGGTGGAGTTTCTAATTGGAGGCTATAAGGATAAGGTTCTTTGTGATATCCTAACCATGGATGCATGCCATCTTCTATTGGGAAGACCTTGGAAATTTGATAGGAATATAATCTATGATGGAGAAGAGAACTCCATTTCTTTCAAGAAAGATGCAAGGACATTCAAGATTCAGTCCATAATAGAGAATGAAGAGGGGACTTCTAAGACACATAATGTGTTTCTTAGAAGCGGTAAGGAGTTCCTACAAGCATTCCATGATGAGTAGACCATAGGATGTGCTATCATGGTGAAGCCAAAGGAGGAAGACAAGAAGTTGCAGGCATAACTACCAGTGGAAGTGCAACAAATGATGGAAGAATTCAGAGATATTGTGAGTGATGGAACCCCTACAACATTACCTCCAAAAAGGGCCATAAGTCATCAAATAGACTTTGTACTAGTGCATCTCTACCTAAAAAAGTATCATACAAGCTTACCCCTGATTAGAAAAAAGAAGTGGCAAGACAAGTGGAAGAGTTATTGGATCAAGGGCTGATCAAGAAGAGTATTAGTCCATGTGCAGTTCCAGTGGTCTTAGCATCCAAGAAAGGAGGAAAATGGAGACTTTTCAAAAACTCAAGGGCTATCAATAGGGTCACTATCAGGTATAGGATCCCAATTCCAAGAATAGAAGATTTTATGGATTGCTTAGGAGGTGCTATGTACTTCACTAAATTGGATTTGAAGAGTGGTTATCACCAAATCAGAATTAAGGAGGGTGATGAGTGGAAGACCACTTTCAAAACCACAGATGGTCTATATGAATGGCTTGTGATGCCATTTGGGCTTACCAATGCCCCAAGCACCTTCATGAGGTTAATGAATGAGGTCTTGAAGGACGTCATAGGTAGATTTGTAGTGGTGTATCTAGATGATATACTCATCTATAGCAAAACAAAAGCAAAGCATCTTGAGCACTTAAGGTTGGTCTTGAAGAGACTCCATGAAGAGCAATTAGCCATCATTCTGGAAAAGTTTGAGTTCATGCAGCAAGAGCTAGTTTACTTAGGATTTTTGGTGTCCAAGGGTACTCTAAAAATGGACCCAAGCAAGGTGGAGGCAATCTTGAATTGGCCTGCCCCTAAAACAAGGACTAAAGTTACAAGTTTTCATGGCTTGGCACAACTTTATAGAAAGTTTGTGAGGAACTTTAGTGGAATATGTGCACCAGTGCTTGACACCATCAAAGGAGGACTAAAAACCAAGTTCAAATGGGCTGAGGTAGCTATGAAAGCATTTCAAACATTGAAGCCAGAGGTAGCTACCAAACCAATTTTACTCTTACCTACTTTTGACAAGTTGTACACCATTGAATGTGATGCAAGTGGTGTAGTAGTAGTAGGGGGTGTATTGAGTCAAGAAGGAAGGCATGTGGCATTCTTTAGTGAAAAACTCAATGAGGTAAAGAAGAAGTATTCAGCTTATGAATGGAGTTGTATACATTGGTACAATCTCTCAAGAAGTGGAGGCATTAGCTCTTGCCAAAGGAATTTGTGGTGTTTACTGATAATCATGATTTAAGCTATATAAACACTTAGGAGAAGCTTAGTAATATGCACTTGAAGTGGATGAAGTATCTCCAATCCTTTACCTTCACAATCAAACACAAGAAAGGGCAGCTCAACAAGGTAGCAGATGCCTTGAGTAGGAAGCTATTGACTATCCAAGAAGTACAGCTGCAAAGCATTGGAATAGTAAGTTTTAAAGACTTATTTAAGGAGGATGAAGAATTCTCAGAAGCCTACAAGGTATGCCTATAATTTTTGAACCATTTCCATGGTGAGTTTGTAGATTACACCCTTCAAAATGGATTTTTGTTCAAAGGTAATCAGCTTTGTGTACCTAGAGGATCCATGAGGGAAAATCTGATTCAAGAGAAGCATAATGGTAGTCTTAGTGGTCATTTTGGCATAAACAAGACATTGGAGTTAGTACAGAGATACTATTTTTGGCCTAAGCTAGCAAGGGATGTGAGGAGGTATGTAGAGCAATGTGGATTATATCAAAGAGCTAAAGGAGATTCAAGCAATGCAAGACTCTATCAACCTCTACCAATTCCAAATAGGCCTTGGGAGTGTGTAAGTATGGACTTTGTGGTTGGCCTCCCTAAAACCAAATCAGGTATGGATAACATCTATGTTGTAGTAGATAGGTTCTCTAAAATGAGTCATTTCATTCCATGTAGTGTTAGAAATAGGAAATACTGAGAGGGGGGGGGGGTGAATCAGTATTCTACAAAGTTTAACTTTTGCCCAATTATGGATATAACAGATTATATTCACACATGCATAACATAAGAAACTAAATGACATGCATAGCGATAACATCAAAGAACCCTTAACACATTATTTGTTGTCAAGGAAACCTTGGCCAAAGGAAAACCCCAATGGGGATGGCACCCACAAAGATCCACTAATCAAAAGTATCCTATTAAGGATATTGACCCTATTAGGAGCCTATTACAATCATATAGTGTATCAGTCCTGATTAAGGGACTATAGGCCTTGTTAGAAGCCTCAACCTTGTTAGGAGTTGTCAATACAAAATCTGATTACCAGATGAGCCCATTGCCCAAACAAGTAATATACAATGTATACAAAATAGGTCAAGGTACATAACCTTATTATGCTTGTATCAATATTCCTTTGCTACTCTTATCTTTGCATCATCACTATTACATTCACTTTTCAATTACATACATTACATCACTTTTTCATCTTCTTACTTTACAATTACAATTGCATATATACAAGTTATTAAGGCTAATAACTTTACATGGTCGGCTTCCATATATCTTTAACTAAGATTTAACATCTAGGATGTTGTCCCTTTATATTATTAAGTGATTATTTTGATAAAAAAAGTAATCCCTTAACTTTTTACCAATTCTGCCTTCATATTCTGTCCTATCAGCTTCACACTGTCTTTGGTAAAACTATCATAACTAATTCCATACATTCCGTACTGACTTGCACTCTAAGATGGGTCATCATTAGCCATCATAGATTCTATGTTCAAGTGTGCAAGAACTAAACTTACCCTAGTGAATGTCGCAAACAAAAACTATGTCCTGGTACACTGTGAAAACACTATCTCACACTTAGACAAATATATGATGTGCTCTTCCATACTTTCTCTCTAACTTATGTGATCTTCATGAGGATCATATGTTTCCATAATGACAACATCTATGTACTCACTTCAGCCAAATTGCCAACAATCTCCCCCTTTGTCATTGGTTGCAACATATGAGAAAATTGGCTAAGTGTACAATAACAAAATTTCAAAATTGTCTCAAAATTGGCCATAGTATAAGATATATACTATCCTTATATCTCTTCAAAATACTTATTGTATACTGCAATACTCCCCCTAAGAGTATACATAATACTATCAATCTTCTACTCTGTATGACTCTCAATTTTCTATATATCTCTCCCCCTTTGACAACAATGACAAAATAAAGTAGGGAGGCTAACAAAATTGTATCACAAAAGATTAGACCTTCAATGTCTTATTGCAAGGCCGGTAGGCTTGCAACACAATCTAAAAAATCAACTTTTATAACTTCTAACTCCTTTTCCTATGACTTCTTAATGGAATCTACCACATTAAGTAAGGTGCTCAGTCCATAAGCTACAATCTGACATGCTTGGAGGGTCTCAAAGTTAAATTTCTGAAATACAATTGTTAGAAATACCAATTGTTAGAAATAGGGAATACTAAGGGGGGGGGGGTGAATTAGTATTCCACAAACTTTAACTTTTTCCCAATTATGGATATAAAAGATTATCTTCACACATGCATAACATAAGAAACTAAATGACATGCATAGCAATAACATCAAAGAACTCATAACACATTATTTGTTCTCGAGGAAACCCTGGCTAAGGGAAAACCCCGATGGGGATGGCACCCACAAAGATCCACTAATCAAAAGTATCATGTTAAGGATATTGATCCTGTTAGGGGCCTATTACAATCATATAGTGTATCAGTCCTCATCAAGAGACTATAGGCCTTGTTAGAAGCCTCAACCCTGTTAGGAGTTGTCAATACAAAATTTGATTACTAGATGAGCCCACTACCCAAAAAAGTAATATACAATGTATACCAAATAGGTCAAGGTACATAACCTTATTCTTCTTGTATCAATATTCCTTTGCTACTCTTATCTTTGCATCATCACTATTACATTCACTTTTCACTTACATACATTACATCACTTTTTCATCTTCTTACTTTACAATTACAATTGCATATATACAAGTTATTAAGGTTAATAACTTTACATGGTCAGCTCCCATATATCTTTAACTAAGAGTTAACATCTAGGATTTCATCCCTTTATATTGTTAAGTGATTATTTTGATAAACAAAATAATCCCTTAACTTTTTACCAATTCTGCCTTCATATTCTATCTTGTCGGCTTCACACTATCTTCGGTAAAACTATCATAACTAATTCCGTACATTCCATACTGACTTGCACTATGATATGGGTCATCATTAGTCATCATAGAGTCTATTTTTAAGTGCACAAGCACTGAACTTACTCCAATGAACATCACAAACAAAAACTATGTCCTGGTACACTATGAAAATACTATCTCACACTTAGACAAATATATGATGCTCTCTTCCATACTTGATCTCTGACTTATGTGATCTTCATGAGGATCATATGTTTCCATAATGACAACATCTATGTACTCACTTCAACCAAATTACCAACATGTAGAACTACTTATGATGCAAGCTATGTAGCACATCTCTTCTTCAAAGAGATAGTTAGGATCCATGGACTCCCTTTGAGTATTGTGTCTGATAGAGATAGTAAGTTCATGGGTTATTTTTGGAAAACCTTATGGAAAAGGCTAGGAACTAATCTCTCTTTCAGTTCAGCATACAATCCTCAAATTGATAGTCAAACTAAGGTCATAAACAGGGTGCTTGGTAACTTGCTAAGGTGTTTGACAAAGGAGTATGGGCGGACTTGGGATCTTGTCATATCTCAAGCTGAATATGCTAAAAATGATAGTGTAAATAGGACCACAGGAAGAAGTCCTTTTGAGATAATATATGGAAGAAACCCTAGAGGAGTGTGTGATTTGAGAGACTTAGGTTCCATGGAGTTGAAGAGTGGACAAGCTAAAGATTTCTCTCAAACTATCAAGGAGGTGCAAGAGCAAGTGAAGAAGTCTATTTTGGAATCCACTCATAAACTCAAAGCTAAAGTGGATGAAAAGAGGAAAGAAGTACAATTTCAGATTGGGGACTATGTCATGGTCCATCTTAACAAAGCAAGGATGTAGAAGGGCATGCCCACTAAGCTACAAATAAGGAGAGTAGGCCCATGTAAGATTCTAGCCAAATATGGAGAGAATGCCTACAAAGTGGACTTGCCATTAGACTTAGCCAAATCACCAGTGTTTAATGTTGTAGACCTAGTCATATTCAAAGGAGATATCAATCAGCAAGGTATAGCTCCACCAAAGGTGCTACAAGACATAGACACCAATTTAATGCCCAAGAAGAAGCCAGCTAAAGCAGAGAAGATATTAGAATCTAGAGTGAAGAAAACTAATAGACATCAAGTATACATGGAGCATCTGATCAAATGGATGGATTAGCCTAAATCTTTAGCCACCTGGATTGAGGAAGGATAGTTCAAAAAGTTTGGAGTTGATCTTGCTCTTCTTAACCCCAAAGTGCCTTATTTTGTGCTAAGGGGGAGTATGGTGTAGGAGCACACTTCTGAGGGCTCCCACCATCACATTTTTGGTGTTTTGAACTTCAGAGATGAAGCTTGTAAGTAGAATAAGATTTTTAATGCTCACTTGTGTGTGAAAGCCTAGTAGAGGTCTTGGTTTTGTAAGTGTGTTCTCACTTTGTTGTATAGTGACTCAGGGCAGGTGGTTATCCTGAGGTCATTTCTATTCTAGAGTTGTCAAAGTCTTAGGACGGGGATTAGGAGAAGTTTTATTCAATAGGGTCATGTAAAAGACCTTATTATGGTCTTAGGATTTTGGATGAGAAAAATGTTGCTCGAGCAAGAAAAATTGCTCTAAAAGTTGCTAGCAACTTTTCAAAGTTGCTTAGCAACTTTTCCTTTTATATAGCTAAACCTTACCAAGATGGTGAAAAAAACCTAACTCAACTCTACTCCCATGGAAAAGACTTTATCTAACTTGAGAAACCATAATTCAAGGGTTGGATATCATTTTGTGTACAGCTAATGTATAGCAGACTAGACTATGTATGAAAAACCAGTGTGTGACAGTCATTTTAATGGCACGAAGTGTTGAATCTATGAGTTGAAAGTGATATCTTATATTGTTTAGCAAAGTTTAGTTTTATTTTGTTTCATTTCTCAGCATTTTAGACTAGGTTTGTTGATATTTTTTTGTATATACTTTGTTTTGTAACTCTATCAGTCCCCTGAATAGTTTGAAGGGGTTATTGATTTAGGGCCTGTAGCTTCTATCCCATAGTAGAAAGACCATGGTTCTTTGGGATAAGGTAGTAAAAACCCTACCCTATAAAACTATGCAAGTAGGGCCCATGCTAATAGGTGCAAACAATTGTTTGAGGAAGCCCTAGGTGAGTTTGGCATTGCCTGGCTAGGAGCAGTCAGCAGTGAAGAAGCTCTCATGAACAAAGGAGTGAGTTTCAAGGCATTCCCTTTGGAGGGATGCAAGCCACATGTATGAAGGCTCAATGTTGAGGAGGAGAGGTCTTGAACAAGCCAAGAGTGGTGCTAGTGAAGAATTCAAACACTATGACCCTAGAAACCCCAAATATCCCTTAAAACCCTCAGTTTTGGTTCAGGCATTGTACGGCCTATTGGTGGCTCTAGTAGGTGTTCTGATACTAGTACGATAAGCCCATAATGCTGGATTGAGTTGCATGTGCCAATCTCTTCCTGAATTGCTGACAGTATGATGCAAAATTTTAAGAAGATTTTTGTTAGAGGATTCAGCTTGGCTATTGCCTTGGGGGTAGTAAATTGAAGAGCATTATTGAGTAATCTTAAACTTTGTGTAAAGTTTTGATATATCACTATTCTTGAACTGTCTTCTATTGTCAGTAATGATAGAGGATGGAATACCATACCGATAGATGATGTAATTCAAAATAAATAGAGCCACCTGTTTACTTGTTGTTGTAGTGAGTGGGGATGCTTCAACCCACTTGGTGAAATATTTTGTGGCTGTTATGATGAACTTATGTCCATTGGAGGAGGATAGGTGAATCTATCTGATGAGATCAAACACCCACTATTTGAAAGGCCAGTGTGTGACAAAGGGAATGAATTCCTTTTTTGGGGCGTGAATAAGATTCCCATGTATTTGACACTTTTTACAAGTCCTTGCATATCTGGTGGCCTCTTCCTCCATATTCGGCTAATAGAATTCAGCTTTCAAGAGTTTACAAGCCAAGGTCAGACCATTGGAATGAGATGCACATATTCCAACATGGACATTAGCTAATGCACATCTAGACTCCTCATTTTCTAAACACCTAAGTAAGATTCTATCTAAGCCTCTCCTGTATAGATCATTTGTGATGATGACATACTGTGAGGAGTTTTAGATAAGGTGTATGCATTCATTTTTAGTTAGGTTATCTAGGATGACCTGGTCATGAATATAGGAGTAGATATAGCTATAATGGGAAGAGGCTGGGATAATAATGGTGTAAATCATTTGGGATTCTAGGGAATCATAGGTGGGGTGATGAAGTTCTTCCATCAGGAACTCATAGAGAAAATCATCTTCCTATTGAGGTAATGAGCCCAATGTAGAAAAAGCGTCAAGAGCTTTATTCTCTATCCTTAGAATCTATTGGAATGTGATGAAAGTGAAGTACTTTTTGAAATCATCCATCATGCACTTATAGGGTATGAGCTTCTCATCCCTTGTTTGATAGACATCATTAATCTGATTAACCACAAGCTAAGAATCACCATAAATATGTAATTTAGAAATGTTCCATTCCAGAGCCAACTTCATTCCATTTACTAAGGCCTCATATTTAGCAATATTATTCGTACAAGGGAAACATAGCCTGTATACCTTAGGAATAGAATAGCTTTGTGGAGTGATGAATAACACCCCTGTGCCTATTCCTTGCTGAGTGAATGAGCCATTGAAGAACATTTTCTAGGATCAATGAGTAATATGCATGATGGCCCCATCTAGAAATTCCACATTAATGGATTGTTCTCCCTATAATAGTGCATCAGCCAAATGATCTATGATCACTTGTCCCTTAATGGCTTTTCATTCAACATAATTGATGTCGAACTCACTTAGTATCATGACACACTTATCCAACCTACTAGTTAAGGTTGCTTTACTTAGTAAATATTTGAGTGGATCAATTTTTTCTATGAGTTGTACTAGGTGTGATAAAATGTAGTGCCTGAGCTTTTTAGATGCAAATACTACAAGCAAGTAGGATTTCTTGATCACGGAATAATTCATCTCATAGGAGACCAAAGTGTGACTAATATAGTAGATGGCATGTTCCTTTTTACGGTCATCTTGTTGAGAAAGTAGTGTCCCTAGTGATGTGTCTATAGCATAAATATATAGGATGAGTGGCTTTCCTTGAATTGGAGAAATTAGGACCAATTGGTTTGCCAGATATTGTTTAATTTTCTCAAAGTGTTGAGCACAAGCTTCATCCCATTGGTATGGTACTCCCTTGCAAAGTGGCTTAGTAAATAGTTGTGCTTTATCTTCTAGTTGGGAGATGAACCGTCTGATAGATTGAATCCTTACCTATAAGGTTCTCATTTAAATGATATTCTTAGGTGCTAGCATTTCCTTAGCTAGATCCACCTTGATTCCTTTAGTTAAAATAATATATCTAAGAATTTTACGAGATGTTACTCCAAACATACATTTTAGGATTCAATCACAACCTGAATCATTCCATTCTATCTAGGATTTGTCCTAGATCATGTAGATGTGTAGATCTCTTTTTAGTTTTGACAATAGTGTCATCTACATAATATTCCATGTTCTTGTGAATGATATCATGGAAAATAGTTTTTACTGCTCTTTGATAGGTTGTGCCAACATTTTTCAAGCTGAATGGCATGACGTTCCAACAAAATATTCACCATGCACAGGTAAAGGATGTCTTTTCTTGGTCTTCTAGTCCAATTTTTCTCTGATTGTATCTAGATAAACCATCCATTAAGGAATACATCTCGTATCTAGTCGTCATGTCTACAATCATGTCAATGTTAGGCAAAGGGAAATCATCCTTCAGGAAGGCTCGATTGAGATCTCTAAAATCTATGCATATTCTGATGGATTTATCTGATTTAGTGACTGATACAATTTTTGAAATCCATTTGGCATATGCTATTGCTCTGATGAACCTAGCGTTGAGTAACTTCTCTAATTCAACTTTGACCAAGAGAGCCATGTGTGGGTGCATCTTGTGCAGTTTCTATTTGTCTGGTTTGACTCCTAGAGCAATAGAAAGATGATGCATTATTAGATCTCGATCCAACCCTAGCATATCTAAATAATTCCATGCAAAATTAATCTTTTTGTCCTTGAAGAACTGAGTGAATGTTGTAAGTTCTTCAGCTGATAATGATTGTGCCAAGTGGATTATCTATGGATGTCCCTCAATTTTGATGTTGATTTCATGTGTCAGTTCGATAAGCATTGATGGTTGTTCCTAGAAGTGACTAGGAAATATATCAAGTACCCCATTGTATGGTGCCTCAAGGAGGTTTTCACCATCAGATGCATCTTTTATTTTTACTATTTTGTGTTCTGAGACAACCACGATGTGGTTTCTTCCCTCAAAACTTTTATTTATTTTGATTTTGTGACTGAGGTACTTGATATCCACTTCTATCATATTCACCCAAGATTCACTGGTGGAAGAAGTTATGGGTTCAATAGCATTAAGATGGCAAGCCAAGGAAAAGTCATTTGAGAAGATAGGGAGGTCAATTGGGTCATTTTGTTGCATCTAGTCGATAAGGTTAGGATGTATGGGGGACAAATTGTTAACTAGTTCAAGGGCATTCATAGTATGTTCATCATAGCTTACAACCGAAAAGTTGAGATCTAAGACATCATCTTGAAATAGTGTGTTCAAAGCAAGAGGAGTGTCATTGTTGTTAGTGAAATTTGTGTTAGCTATATGAGAATCTAATCCATTTGTTCTAACCCTAGGATGTGGACCTCTCTCGCACCTTGTTCTAGTATCTATGGCACATTATTGTTGAAGCCATTTTCTAACTCAAACCAATTCAATCCTAGATCTTCCCAAAAGTGATCTATTGTTTTTGCCTTATGCACTTCTATTAGTGGAAGACTCTATTGGATTTTTTTTTCTTGTCTCATATGAATCTCAGACTATTAGGTCAGAAAACTGTTTGGAGATTTTTGCTACGGGATCTAGAGTTTGGATTGTCAAATCAGAGAATTCTTAGATCATATGTAGTATGGGGTGTGAGGTATTACCTCCCTATGGGGAATTCTAATTTAGTGTACCCCTTGTATTTAATCCTCCACCTAGATTCCATGTGGCTATCATGGGATGAGGTCTGATATATCCGTGATGTGCAAAATTAGCCACATTGACTTGTTGATTATGAGTGGGTAATATAGGTGTTATGGGAATAATCTCTACTAGAGGATGAGAGATATATTCCTCAACTGTGTACTCATGAGAGTTTGAACTTTCCTCTCTTTCCATGTTTTGAGTAGTGGCATATGTATGTATCACATCAATTTTGATATCCACTATTTCATTTGAGAGTATGTCCCATTCATAATCATGTGAGTCAGTCTGGCTATCCATAGACCAAGCTAGATGTTGTGCAATAGTTATAGGAGGTTCTGCATCCTCCTCCTTGGTGTGACCTTCTTGATGTGATTTCTCTTTTGGTGGTATATATAGATTATTAGGATCCATGAAATGAGGAAGGTCCAGCACATGTGAGACAGTGACCAACTATCCCCAATTAGGATGCCTATTAGAGGTCTCTTGATTGGTTCCTCCCTAGATAATATCTTATGTTGGGTAACTAAATTTTTTCAAGTCTCTATACCATTGTGGAATATTTAGTTCAGCTTGATAGGCAGGATCTTTTGTGCCAATGTGTAACAGTAACTCATAGGATAAGGGATCAATTTCAAGTTCATCATCACCATCTGAATAAAAAATGGGACCATCTTTATCAATGGTCAGTTGAAGTCTAGCTTCTCTAAAACTGACACCGGTCTTATCCCTAGGATTTTAGAATTCTACATGAAGTGGTTTGACCAACCCTATATTATGCAGTCCTAGAGGTCCCTTTCCTTTTTAACCCATCTGTTTAGCTAAATCATATCCCGTTGTATATTTTTCTTGGGATATTTCACAGTGTTTGGTTTTAGTATCATTAGGTTCTTTGTAGAGCCATGCCAGAGTGGCCTTTTCCTCATTTTTATCTTCCAAATGCATAGTAGCTTGTACAAAAGAACCATCATATATGACCTATGGTTGTGTCTTTGTAGGCCTCATATCTTCTGAGGGTCTGCCATGTGATTTAGGAGAGATAGGTAAAGATGTCATGGACAAGATAGGCTCAATCTGATATCCCCCCATTCTTGTATCTTAGATTTTTAGTTTCCTTTCCATTTCTATCATCATGGCTTTGCTATGTCCAAAAGTAGATGCCTCACTATTATGAGGGATAAGTGTATCAGTTTCTTGTTTTGAGGTATTGCAGACATAGCTGGTATCTACAAGCATAGTGACTTACATACCATTGAAGGGAAATATGATACACTGATGGAATGTTGATGGTACAGTTTGCATTTCATAAATCCAAGGGCAGCCTAGAAATATGTTGTATGCTAGCGAAAGATCTAAGACCTGATAGATAACCTCCCTTTCTACTAGACCCACTCTAATTGGTAAGCACACAAGACCTTTAGAAGACCTCTCCTATTCATCGTAGGCTTTTATTGTGATCTTCTTTTTAGGATCAATAGAAAACTCAGATAAGCCTATCTATTCAATGATTTTTTATGTACATATATTTAACCCCATGCCTCCATCTATCAACACTTGTTTGACTCAATGATTATGGATCATGACTTCAATATATAGATGATGGTTGTGCAGGTGACTTAAAGAATTATCATCTTCCTCTGAAAATGATAGATAGTGTGGTGAGGTCAAATGAACTACCATAGACTGGAACTGATCCAAATCTAGGTCCTTAGGGACATTGGCATTTGATAGGGCTTGATCTAAGATCTCTTTATGAGCAGGGGAGATCTTAAGCAATTTGAAGATCAATATTTGAGTAGTGGTCCTTTTTAGGTACTCAATGATGTTGTAGTCAGTAGCATGTGGTAGAACTAGCTATTTAGAATTTGAAAACTTAGGAAGAGTTATAGTTGGTTTTTTTCCCGATGAAGAGAGCTTTGATGATTGATTTGTGATATTTGAGGTTTTTGTTCCTCCCAAAGTGACTTTGGCCTATGCTTGAGTCATTGCATTAGCAAATTCAGACTCTGTATCTTGCTTAGGGATAATGATGACATTACAACATTTGAAAGAGGATGCCTCAAGAATGTTGATAATATTACTATCATTGGTGCCATATGTGTGATTATTTCGAGCACCTTCTTTTGGCTTAGAGCTTTCCCCTTTTTCATAATTTGGAAAAGGGTCTTTAAATGCTTTGTGATCCATATTGGTAGTATGATTATCTACTATGATCACTTCATTGTCAATGAGATATTGAATCTCATGCTTAAGTCTCATGCATCTCTTAGCCTTATGCCCTTTATTTATGTGAAAATCACAATAATCATTGTCATTCTACCACTTAGGCTTAACTTCTAGCTCATAGGACCTAAAATTGTCTAGTAGAGTAATGAGTTGATTTGCGAGAAGAGTCTTGAGTGCTGACCCTATCATTCCCCAAGACGTGTGAATGTGTGCTTGGGCTTGGGCTTGGCCCATGGTTTTTCTTTGAGAAGAGTACTTGTTCCCTTGGATGGTGCCTTTGTGGTTTTTTCAGTAGCTTTAAGGGCTTTAGAGCCACTTGTAAGATTAAACACTACTGGTTTAGGAGGAGGACTAGCTTGGTCTACCACCCCATCATTCACCACATTCTTGTTCTTATTCCTATATTTTCTTTTATCTTTGGGATTGGAATTGAACTTGTTTTATTTGTAAAGGGTAATCTCCCCCTTTTCTACAAGTACATCTTCTATCTTAAGCATATTTTTCACCAGTTTTTCAAAGGTGTCAGGATCTTGAAGTTGAATGGGAAACTTTAACTTTGGGATCAACACACTAATAAAGATGTTGATTTTCTCAATCTTAGGAATGAGACATGGATAGCATGAAAATATACTCCTCCATCACTGAAGGAATGTCAAGAAAGATTCTCCCATTTTCTATTTGGTATTGCAAAGATCTATCATTGTAACGGGATGTTGGATATTATATAAGTAATGTTGAAGAAATTTCTCAACCAGCTCATCCAAAGTTTTTATGCCTGTGAGTAACTTTGGAAACCACTCTATTTCTTGACCTCCCAAGCTCTAAGGAAATAGGAACATCAGATATGTCATTTCATGCATAAATTCCATGTATTGCACACAAAATTCTCAGATATGGCCTTGAGGATTAGAATTCTTGACACACTTGTCAAATTTCATAATTTCTACCCCTCGTGGGAACAGGGGTAAGTACAAGATTTTGTCAAAGGAGAATGGGCAAATAGAGACAATAGAATATTTGGATATGTGTTTCTCTTGACTCTTTTTCATCATTTGCAGTTCAAGTTGCAATGCTTGCATTTTCTTGGAAATAAGTGTTAGAGGAGTTTCCTCCTCTTTGGAAATGGCATCCTCTGCTCTATATTGGGGAGGTAATTGAGCTCCTTGCTTTGCCAATTCAAGGAAATATTGTTCTTTTTCCTTAGCCACGATAACTCTCATCATGTTGAGGAACTCCTTGTCCACCTTACACTGGGTAATGCTTTCTTTGTCAGCCTTTCATTCACTAGAAGAATCCTCATGATCAACGTCATGAGCACTAACATAATGGTTATTAAAATAGTAGTCATCATGTTGTTTCCCTCATCTAGACATTTAGTGATCAGAGGGTTTTTCTTGGTGATATTCAAATTGTCCAGAGGTTCTAGTTTTGTCTCCACAAAGAGGATTGGTTTCAAATGCGAAAGGATTCTCTTCTAAAAGATGTCGATAAGAGTTTCTACTCAGAATCAACATATGTTGGTTATCACAAAATGTAGGTAAGTGAGAATAATCAAGTTTTTGAAGAAGTCCTAAGCAAGATGAAAGTGGGATAGTGTCTACTTTGAGAGGGTATTGCAAGTGACTTAGATCCAAGTCAAGGTTAAGAAACCTATGTATCTTTGCATACACAACTCAAGAGAAGATAATCTGAAAATATGATGATGAAATCTGATTTAGGATAGGTTTGTGACAAGATTTGAACTCAATATGATATCATTTTGTGTAACCAAGAAAGATAGGAAGACTATGTACCAAAACCCAAGGTGTGATTTGCAAATTTGTGACAAAGTGTTGGACTAGTTTTGCAAAATAATTATTTGATTTTCAAGGGAAGCTTTTTGTATGCAACTCACAATGTGTGATCTTTGAATTTTGTGTGTGGGAAAATGTAACTAAGCTAAACACACTTCATGAATCATTGCTTGATCTACTTGAACAAAATGAAAGCAAGTAAAGATATTCAAAGGAGATAAAATTGACCCATTACATCCTAGTAGTTTTGTGTTTGGGATGCTCTCAGATTCATCGCACACCAGTGACATGAAACAAATATAAATGAAGGATTTGTTGGCAAGTTGACTATGCTATTGTATATGACTTGATATAGTGTTATCATTATGGCAAAAAAGTCATATAGTGGTTTGGAGTCAGTGCAGATGATAAGAAGATTAGAAGTTGGCTAAGTACAAAACACTAGACAGTTAACAAAACACCAGTAGATTAGAGAATTAGCGCATGTGCATATGATTGAGTTATGCTATGCACCATAGAAGATAAGTTGGTAAGAGTATATTCATGATTAGTCTATGAGCGCATGATCAGATATGCAAGTATGATGAAATTACAGACAGTTAAACTTACACAGCCAGTGAATGCCAGAATAGAACAGAGTAGACAGCTGACTGATAGAAATTTGATTATCAACTATGTTATTTTTTTGTAAAGGCTATGCACCTATTTTAATTAGGTTATAGACATGTAAATGAATTTTTTTGTAAACACTCTTGAGCCAATTCAATTGGAAGCATTGTATGTAATTTGTTAAAGGGCCGACCTAGTTAATTGTTTTGTATGTGCAAATAAATATTAGATGTGCCTTTGTAATTAGGCATGTGAGATTATAGAGATTTGAAATAAGTAGAGTAGAAGTGTACAAAGAGTTGATAAGATGTATTAGAGCTTTGCAAGAGGTCAAAGCATCAGTGCATCAAAGGAACTGATTAGACAAGAAATGTAACAGTGCCACTTCATCTAGTAGATATAGTGTGTAACTGAGATTAGAAGGTTGTAGCCTTCACCTATTTGAGTAGTGCACTCTCAGATAGTGCATCCTCACCCCTAATAGGTTTAATTGTAAAAGACTCCTAACAGGGTCTAACCCTTGATCAAGTCACTGTACTAAATACATTGTAAAGCAACTCCTAATAGGGTTAAGGATCTTCTAACAAGGATCATAAAACACAAGTACAGATTATTAGTGGGTGTCAATTCCCATTGGGGTTTTTATCTATTTGGGTTTACCCATAACCATATTAGTGTTATGTGTTGTGTTCATCTATCTTGTTTATGTTAATGTTCATTTCAGTACTTAAGCATTCAAGTTAAGTTTAAAGAGAAAAGTTAAAGATTAAATATAGTGAACATTGATTCACACCCCCCCCGCCACTCATAGTGTTCCCATTCCTAACAATTGGTATTAGAGCTCTGGTCCTCAACAAAGAAGTTTAACCACTTGAGGATATCATGGACAAAATAGAAATGAAACATCTGAAAAGAAATCTTGAAGTTTCTCTTGAAGACCTGGAAAGATCTAAAAAGGAAATTGAAGGATTAAAAGAAAAAGTCAGTGATACTCAAACAGTCATTAAAAGACTCAAAAAAGATTTGAAAGAATGTTCTACCAGTGATTTAGGGATCATGGTAAAAAAGGCAAATGAAGAGAACACATCTCTGAAAGATCAGATTGAAGAATTAGATGATAAGCTAACTAACAATCAGGAAGTCTATGATGAGAAGATCAAAGAGAACCTTCAACTAAATGAAGAATTGAGGCAAGAAAACATGGAAATCTTGGACCTAAGAAACAACAAAGAAAGCTTGGAATCTAAATTGAAAGAGGCTAAGAATCACATTGATAAGTTATACATAATCAAGGATCTGATTGAATCTAATCATATGCTCGAAGGCTTAAAGGAGATACTAGCAGCATTTGATTGAATGGAGAAAAAAATTAGATTACAACATACGAGCAAGAATGGAAGTACCACAAGACACCATAGATGCCAAGGAGACTGCAAGTCAGACTAAAGATCATGCTAAACCATCCAAGAATGAGTGCAAGCCAGTAGATTGAATTTTTTATGCATGTAACAAGCATGGACATATAGCAAGGAACTATACAGAGGTCAGACCTTTCAATGCTTACAGTTATTCATGCATAAATTTGGTCATAGAGATATGAATTGTAAGACAAGTTAGAAGAACAAGACTCGACATATTTAGAGAAATCAGAATCAGCCAGATGGAAGTTCTTAAAATTTTACATGTCAGATATGTAACTATAATGGTCACTCAGCTAGACAGTGTAAAATGGTAACCCATGTCAATGTGCTGAGGAATATAAGGCCTCCAGTTATTTGTCACTCATGTAACAAGGCTGGACACATCTCAAAGTTTTGTAGATCAAGGACCCAAATTTAGGAAAGCCCTAAACATCTAGAAGAATCAATACAGGATACCGAAGGAGAAGTCAAGTTTGTGAAAGCTTCAGAAGATGTGAGCATGATTTGGTCAGAGGCATGGAAGGATAAGGTTGATGAGTATGTATTGGATGCATCCACAATTGTCGCACCCTCTACATCTAGATAAATGGTCCTCAAGGTCATAGGGGAAGCTAATTTAGCTCTAGGCCCCTGCGCAATCGGTATACTCACCCTCAGAGTGTGCGCCTTTAAACTTAACCTTTTGGAGACTAGTAGAACCTATGTGTAAGAGTGTACTAGTTGATTGATAACAAAATGAAAGTTGGGGATTTTCAATGAAAATCTAGTTTACACGGCAAGCATTAATGGTAGAATTTTCACTTTAAATTACACAGAAGTTTGTAGATAACTCATTGCATTCAAGTTCAAAGCAATTGAAGAGCACAAAATGCCCAACATTTTATTATGAAGGATTATAGATTGATTCATTAGTGATTAGCAGTGCATTTGATCGGTTGTGGAAGCTCTAATCTGTCACATTGATTCAGAAGTCTTTGAGCTCATTTGGAAAGTGATATAAAAGTAAGTAATGGCTACTCCAATTGTATTTGATGTGGCGGAGAAAAAGAGATATGTGTTTAAGAGGCATATCTTCAAATCCACACTAGATGACCTAGAAGGTGCATTCTCCCACACTCCCATGGGTGTTATGCATGTGGAAGATATCAGGGCATACATATATTGCAAGGAACTAGTAGGTTTGGATAGAATAAGAATGCACATGGAAACAAAGATGAAACCTGATAAAACCTTAATGGATGAGTATTGCACAGTTGGAAAATCATCCTATAGTGGAATATGCTACAACATATGAGTTCTATGAGTCAGAATGGATCAAGATCCTACTCAGTAGGATCCATGATGACCTATTTTGGATAGGTGAAGTACTGGTTAGGATAACATGAGATCTGATTCATGAGATGACAAGACTCTCAAGGATAGGTGTCATTCTTCTAGTAGGCAAAGATGTTAGAAAACTTGTAGAATAGGCTTGCAAATCAAGAAGTGATAGGTGTGGAATGACAATAGAGCCTATAGAAGAGAAAGACATCAAATTGATGTCCATGATACTGGGATATAGGTTTCAACACACCAGCAGAGTAAACAGTGTGTCAGTGGCCACCATTCTAGTAGCAATAAGGTTGGTAAGAGAGAATGGAGATATTATGTGTGAGATCTTGTGCACATAGCTAATAGATAACATCAAAGCCATTAATCATGACAAGACCAAAATATTTAGGTTTGGGTCTTTGATCATATACATGTACTTCCACATTATTGGAAAGGTGTCAAATTTGTATTTGGACAAGAGTATGCCTACAATGCCACATATATCATTTAAGGCAACCACTAACAGTACACTGAAGGACTACATGACATTGGAATTGAAGATATTTAGGGCCAAAATATAGATGGAAGTAGTTAAATCAAGGAAAAAGTGGATTCATCCACTTGGATATGACATTGAGGAGCCAATCCTAGAGGCATGTGCTCAAGTACTACTATAAGCACCTAAGGACCCTAATGAGCCTAGATAGGGAACTTATGAAGAGAAAACAAGAGAAGTAGATGTTGCATTGAACAACGCAGCAACAAAAATAAAACTTGCCAAGGTTCCTTTGAAGATTTTGAAAATTCATGGAGTATCTTAGGTAGACATAGACAAAGAAAGGAAAGAGAAGATTTCTTTAGAAATAGAGAGTGTAGTTGCAACAAAGACATAATCTAATGATCTAAAGATGATGAAGGCAAAGATTGAGAAGATTGATGATCAAAAGGATAAATAGGAAAAAATAGATGTTACCACTCCTATGCCCATTGTTACAATTAACATTTAGACCACAGATACATCTCCCAAGATGCCTAAGAGAAGAAAAAAAACTGCTACAAGCCACCCTTCAGCTAGAGCCACAAGAAGTAGAGTGAAAAATGTGCAGCCACCTCCTGAAGTAGGATTCCTAGCTAGTATTCAAGTGTTAAGGGCTAGAGTAGTAGAAGAAGGAAGGCTAGATCAGATAGCCAAGTTTTATGAAAAATACCATGATGCATTCAAGCTTGGTGAATCCAATTAAGGAAAGACCAACCTTGCAACCAAACCAATATGAAGGGGAAACACAAAATAAGAAACATAGATCTGAAATGAAATAGAAGTCTCTATTCATCAAATCAATGATTAAAAGCAATGTGCCATGCTATAAGGCCTTCCCGGTTATGGAAAATTAAAAAAAAGATAACAATCTACAAGATCTCATAGGATCTAAATCTTTTCCACAACATCAGCAATCAGCTAGCTTAGGTCTGTAACACATAGAACACTGGTAGGCACCTAGGAAAGATCTAAACTTGTACTCCAACTTCCAAGCAATCTTCATGCTCCTAAGCTCATAGGCTACTAACTTTTCTTTTGACCCTTCGATGCCCCTAAGAACCTACCCAAGTATCCTATAAATACTTATTCCTAGCCACAAGTCGGCTGATGAACAATTAACCCAAACAAACAAATATTAAATGCTAAAACATCAGTCAGCTCTCACATAGCCTTACAAAATAAATAAACTCTTCAAGATGGCCCCAATGATCATCAGATCTACATAGAAGAATGCAACATGCTAGAAATAGGTCCCCACATGTCCAACAATCAATCCATAACATGAGGAGCATGACCCAAATTAAATGCATCAGTCGGCCAAGCCGATTCATCCAAAAATCCCAGTCGGTAAGAAAGAATACTGAGCAATAGAAGAGATAACTAAGCATTAGTCAACCTACCATGCCAAGCATGACCGAGCAACAAGGTTAATGCCAAGAAATAGGAAACCAACACCTTCAGCTACTGAGTGTTCTTTAGAGACTGAGGACCCTGAAAACCAAATAAATTGAGCAACCAGTTTCCCAAACCGACCAAGAACTTTGCTAAACCAATATCAAAACCAAAAATCTACCTTGAAAGAAAAACATATTTTTGGTTGATACAGGATTTCCAAGAACCCTGGGATGCTCCTGCATCAGACACCCCAGGTCATAAAACATTTTCTCATAAGAAAATCAGGAACACCTCAAGGGAATCAGAATAGGTATGCCAAATATTTTCTTCACACACATATCTCCTTGTCCTTCATCTGAAGTAGTCTTTACCTCATTCACTGTCTCATGCAAAAAGTCCTTCTACTTTTCACTGTACTTATCCCTTCAGTTAGCAATTGATAGCAACCAATTATGACCACTACCGACGATAACAGTGCCTTGGTAAGGTTCATCCTCTTCAGGCTTCTCAATCAACTTAGTATCATATGCATCTCGCTATGCCACAAATGTCACCATCTTCTAAACCATCTCTGCCAGCAAAATCATCTACTTCTTAATCTCAACAAACCCTTTAGATATCCCATTCTCTTTCTCCTTCAAATCAGGCTTAATATGAATAGGTCCTTCCACCTTGTGTTCTTGAGGTTTGTCACAAGGCCAACATCTGATAACTCCACATCATTTAACCCCTATCTCCTATAAAGGTATTAGCTTATGTTGAGCTCCTTCATGCCTAACCACATAAGTGTTAGCATGACCATTAAACAACACATTTCTATCAAACTGTCAAGGTCTACCAAGCAATAGATGACAGTCATCTATAGGCAACACATCACACAATATCTCATCATGGTAAGATCCAATCTAGAAATTAACCAAGAATTTCTCTTCAACTCTAACCTTAGAAACATCTTGAATCCAACTAATCTCATAAGGATTAGGATGCTTCCCCCTTTCTAGATTCAATTTACTAACCATTTCTTCTGAAAAAAAGTTCTTAGAACTGCCACCATCAACTAGAACATTACATACCTTATCTTTGCACTTGCATCTGGTCCTAAACAAAATTCTTCTTTGCACCAATTCAGAGACACACGCAGCCAATCTTCTAGTGACAAGACATTCACCTTTCTCTGGAACATTCTCAGTGTCTTCTTCAGCAACTAATGAAACTCTTTTCTTAGAACACTACCAACTTCTATGACCAGCTTCACCACAATTATAACACATACAAGTGAACTCATTATTTCCCCTACATCTCTGTCCAACATTCTTAGCAACTTGACCACTACTAGACCCAACATTAAGTTTAGGATTCTCTATCACATTACTTTCAGCAATTGTCTCACTAGTCTTACCACCTCAGATTCTACTATTTTGCTTACCTTCAAACTTCTTATTCAACTTCTCTTCATTCTTTAATGCCATCTGATGAGCATCTCCTATTGTTGACATCAGAACAGGAAGCAATTCTTCTTGAATACTAGGTCTCAAACCATAGACATATCAATCAACCTTCTCTTTATTGGCTTCAGAATGACCAGTCCTAATAGGAAGTCTGTAAAACTCCTCGATATACTACTATACCAATTTGTTAGCCTGCTTGAAATCTTGCATCTTCTTGAACATTTCCAATTCATAATCCATCGGAATGAATTGCTTCTTCAATTTGTCAACCATTCAGTTCCACTTAGTGATCTTTTCTTTCCCTCTTATACCTCTTTCCAACTGAATTTCTCTCCACCAAATATTTGCATGACCTTTCAACGTAGTCTTTGCAAATTTGACTCTATCAAGATCTTCTATTTCTTCATACTCAAAGTATTCATCAATCTCATTGATCCAATCAATCAATTCTTTAGGCTTAAGACTTCCAGCAAATGTAGAAACTTCAATCTTAGGTCTCTTCCCAATCTTAGATATAGCTTTCAGGATTCTATTCTCCTCTGGATCTCTTGCTTCTTCTATAGCTTCTTCAAAATGATCTTCTTCTTCAGATTCATCATCACTGTCCCCCTTCAGGTTAGGCTTCTCCTTTCTCAATTCTTCTTATAGGTCTTGCACTTGTTTCTGCAAAGCCCTAAAATCATCAAGACTAAATTCTCCAATGGTCTCTTCATCTGAAGTCTCATGATTTCTCCTCAGAGGCATCTTCAAATCAAGATCTAGACACACAAGATCCACTCGGCTCCAATAGGAACAAAACTTTTTTCTGATACCACTTAATGCAGTCAAGGTTGGTGAATCCAATTAAGGACAGATTGACCTTGCAGCCAAACCAATATGCAACAGAAACACAAAATAAGAAACACAGATCTAAAATGAAACATATGTCTCTATTCATCAAATCAATGATTACAGGAAATGTGTTGGGCTGTAAGGCCTTCCTAGTTATGACCAATTACAAAATAGATAACAATCTACAAGATCTTGCAGGATCTAAATCTATGCAGATCTGATGACCATTTGGGCCATCTTGAATATTTTCCACTTGATGTATTCAAGGTTGGTGAATCCAATTTAGGAGAGACTGATCTTGCAGCCAAACCAATATGTAGCAAAAACACAAAATAAGAAACATAGATCTGAAATGAAACATAAGTCTCTATTCATCAAATCAATGATTATAAGCAATGTGCCTAGTTGTAAAGCCTTCCCGGTTATGGCCAATTACAAAATAGATAACAATCTACAAGATCTTGTAGGATCTAAATCTTTTTCACAACATCAACAATCAGCTAGCCTAGGTCTGTAACACATAGAACACTGGTAGGCACCCAGGAAAGATCTAAACTTGTACTCCAACTTCCAAGCAATCTTTCTGCTCCTAAGCTCATAGGCTACTAACTTTTCTTTCAACCCTCCGATGACCCTAAGCAGCCACCCAAGCATCCTATAAATACTGATTCCTAGCCACAAGTCAGGTGATGAACAATTAACCCAAACAAACAAATATTAAATGCTAAAACATTAGTTGGCACTCAAATAGCCTTACAAAATAAATAAACTCTTCAAGATGGCCCCAACGATCATCAGATCCGCATAGAAGAATGCAACATGCTAGAACTAGGTCCCCACATGTCCAACAGTCAATCCATAACACAAGGAGCATGACCCAAATTAAATGCATCAGTCAGCCAAGCCAATTCATCCAAACATGCCAGACTGTAAGCAAGAATACTGAGAAATAGAAGAGATAACCAAGCATCAGTTGACCGACCATGCCAAGCATGACCGAGCAATAAGGTTAATGTCGAGCAATATTAAACTAATGCCTTTAGCTACCAAGCATTCTTTAGAGATCGGGCACCCTGAAAACCAAAGAAACCAAGCAACTAGTTTCCCAAACTGAGCAAGAACTCCGCTAAACCAAGATCAAAACCAACAATCTACCTTCAAAGACAAACAAATTTTTGGTTGATACAAGATTTCCAAGAACCCTAGGATTCTCCTGCATCATACCATGAAATTGATAAATCAGAGATTCATGATATATTGATCAAACACATGATAAAATTCAAGAAGACAGATCTTGAATTTAAAAGAACTATCCTAGATAAGGTATGGGAGATTTTGGATACCTTGAAGAGATAAGCCACTGAAGAAGATTTCAGAATTAGAGAACAAAAATTGGATTACAATCTTCCAGTATGTTTTGTTGAAGAAAAAAAATTGTTATTGAATTTGGTAAAACCACACTTAAGCAGAGAGATGAGAACATTACACATCATGAACAAAGATTATGAACTCGAGACAAAAGAAATAGAGAAAGCCTTTGAAAAGGTATTCTTAGAATAGCACATGAAACTTTCATCTGCGCCCATCACTCAAACATCTTATGAGAAGGAAAAAGAAGTAGAGATCACTAATGTAATAGTGATAGGTCCTTAGGACTCAACACCTATATTTGAAACACCCACAGAGGCAAAGAAGCCTGTGCCCATGGTAGAAGCACATATGGATGATACAATCTTTATTGAAAATGTTAAAATTGCAATGGTGGCCTCAGATATTGATTTGAATAAGTTTGAAGAAGCCTTTGTAAGAAGTCAAGAGGCTGGGAATCTATGTGGCAACACTCCTCTCAATCAACAAGAACAAGTATTGATTGAAAACATAGCAGATGAAAAAGAAGGAAAAGATATAGAAAAAGAGGAAGAAAAGATAGAAGAAATAGAAAAAGAAAAAGAGACAAAAAAACAAGGAAAAGAAACACAAACAAAAAAAGGAGAAGAAGAGGAAAAAGGAGATGAACCAATAGATGGACCATCAGTTGAAATTTTAATAAAAGTAAAGCAAGAAGTAGTGCATAGCACTCCTATCACTCCTTCTATATCATTGTTGTCAAGAATGACACCAGACACCACTAGTCTAGATTCTTGGGGAGAAGAAAACCTAATCAAGACCAATGTCTTAGCTATGGAGAAGGCCAAAGAGAAATAGGTAATGAGGAACCCATTATTTTTTGAATCAGACAACATATTGAATATTCTATTACCTTTAGACAAGAAAGTGTCTAAGCTACATTCACTTGATGATGTTAGCAACATCCTCATAGCCTTCAAAACTAATTTTTCTACCTTGGAAGAGACTGCATCTCAAGTTGCAGAAGAGAAGTATTGGAAGAAAAGACTCAGTGAATTGATCAGTAACTTTTCACTTGACCTAACTTCACTCAAGTTTGGTCAAGCATCCTTATAGGAGTTTACAGAAAATGGTAGGAAGATCATTGTAGATTATATGGACCAATATAAGCTGGCTGATGATCATTTTAAGAAGATACAAGAAGCAGAAGAAATGATAGAACCAGTAAGGAAATCAGTAGAAGACCCCTCCACTGATGTAAATATGTGTAATAATGTATATCAAGGGAAGATTAACAAGATAGAAAGAGTAGAGAAGGAGATGTCCAAGATAAGGGCAAGGCAAACACAGGTCAGAAATGCTCTTGCGCACTCCCTAGCTATGATCAATTAGAATATCAAGGAGATCGATGCCACCATGATGAAATATGATCATGGTCCTAGCTCAAATTTGGAGAAGATGGAGAAGCTCACCTATGCATTATGCACCCATCTCCAAACAGTCAATGCACTGATTGCATTCTAGAAGCAAGAGATCCACAAGTTACAAATAGCATATCCAGATGTACTTTCCATATAAGTACTTATATAGATTTAGTTTTTGGGTACCTTTTTCATTAATGTCACAGGGGGAGTATGTATAGAATATGGAGCTATAGAAGATATATAGTAATAAGTCTAAGGGAGATATAAGTTAGAGTTTTTGTATAAGAGGATAGATAGTAACTTTTCCATATTCCTTTGTTGCCGTCAATGACAAAGGGGGAGATTGTTGGCAAGTTGACTATACTATTGTATATGACTTGATATAGCATTTTCATTATGGAAACAAAGTCATATAGTGGTTTGGAGTCAACACACATGATAAGAAGATCATAAATTGGCTAAGTACAAAAGACTAGACAGTTAATAGAACACCAGTAGATTAGAGCATCAACGCATGTGTGAATGACCAATTTATGGTATGCACCCTAGAAGATAAGTTGGTAAGAGTATATTCATGTTTAGTCTATGAGTGCATGGTCACATATGCAAGTATGACAAAGCTACAGACAGTTGAAATTACACAGCCAGTGAATGCTAGAATAGAATAGAGTATGCAGCTGATTGATAGAAATTTGATTAGCGACTATGTTATTATTTTTTAAAGGCTATGTGCCTATTGTAATTAGGTTATAGACATGTAAATAACTTTGTTTGTAAACACGCTTGAGCCAATTCAATTGGAAGCATTGTATGTAATTGGTTAAAGGGAAGACCTAGTTAATTATTTTGTATGTGCATATAAATATTAGATGTGCCTTTGTAATTAGGCATGTGTGACTATAGAGAGTTGAAATAAGTAGAGCAGAAGTGTACGAAGAGTTGATAAGATTTATTAGATCTTTGCAAGAGGTCAAAGCATCAACACATCAAAGGAACTGATCAGACAAGCAGTGTCATAGTGCTAGTTCATCCAGTAGATATAGTGTGTATCTGAGATCAGAAGGTTGTAGCTTTCACCTCTTTGAGTAGTGTGCTCTTGGATAGTGCATCCTCACCACTAAAATGGTTAATTGTAAAAGACTCCTAACATGGTCCAACCCTTGACCAGGTCACTGTACTAAATACATTGTGAATAAACTCCTAACAAGGTTAAGGATCTTCTAACAAGGATCATAAAATACTAGTACAGATTATTAGTGGGTGTCAATTCCCACTAGAGTTTTTACCTATTTGGGTTTCCCTGTAACCATATTGGTGTTATGTGTTGTGTTCATCTATCTTGTTTATGTTAATGTTCATTTTAGTACTTAATCATTCAAGTTAAGTTTAAAGAGAAAAGTTAAAGATTAAATATAGTGAACAATGATTCACCCCCCCCCCCTCTCAGTGTTCCCATTCCTAATAGGATTTAACATGCATGTAGTATGAAATGAAAATTTATCTAATTATCAACTAGTGTTCATCCAATTAAAAAAACTAAATGTTCCTATGTGATTAACATGCAATGATGATAGAGAGACTAAGCTATGATGAAACTATGATTAATCCATATTAAGAATTAAATAAGATGTCCCTGTCAAATCTATACAACCTGATGAACTACAACTGATTTAGAACCCAATTGAAGATCTTTGATTTAAGATCATTGAGTTGACTGATGAGATATGTAAGATGATTAAATCAGTATTATGTTGTCATTGATGTCAACTAGTTTGCCAACACTTATCTTGTAAGTTACTATACCTAAACATCTATAGAAAAGGAGTGAAAGAGATGAAGAACATATATATCTACATGAGGAAGATGGATATGATAGATGAGGATAAGGAATACATTGGGTAACTTGTTGATGAGTCTATGACCTTATGATATTGACTTGATAATGTTGCATTCATCTATGAGGTGGAAAATAGCTGAAAGACACAAGGCAGTGTTGTCGATTAATGAAGCATTTTAGTATACATCGATAGAGTGTACTGTATACCAAGCATAGTATAAATTGAGCTTGTGTTCACCAACACATTTCTTTGTTAACCAAACATAATAGAGGAACTAAATGATTAGTTTAGCTGATAAGGATTGATGAGCTAGAAAGTGTATGATTTCAAGATTGGAGATAAAGTTTGTTACAAAGACCGATAGCTAACAAAATTAAACATTTTATTGACACATAAGCTGAGGAAGGTTAAAGCAGAAAAATCAATGAAGGTGATTAAGTGGAAAAATCTCATGGAGGAGAAGAAAATGGTTTACTTATCTATTTAAGAGACTAGAGTATCATAATGAAATATATGCCAGAAGAAATAGACTACAGAATTATCACGTGAACAAGTTTTCATGCATACCTGATGAAACTGGTTATTGAGAATGGAACTATAGAGGTTACTGAGTGTTAGGAAGCTATTATTGAGCGTCAGAAAGTTACTGAATATTGATTGAAATAGAATTTTTATAATGATCAAAGGATTTGAATGGGCTTAACATTGATTTGTACATCTGCAATTGAATTTGTATTAAGGAAGATCACCTACTATTACATTTTAACCATTGTATACATTCAAATCTCTTAACTGAGTACACTAGGAAAGTCTTTTATGTATCATTCATAGAATGAACATTGTTATCATGTCAACCCCATAGTGAATGTTGGTTGGATGATAAAGGTTGGTCTAAAATCCTTTAACAAGGTCACACCTAATAGTGTGTTTGTAGTCTTTAACAGGGTTGGGTCTTCATAGGTGGTTTTTCCCTTCACAGGGTTTCCAAGTTAAATCTCTTGTGTTATATGTTGATTGTGATATTTTTTTGATTTCATACTTACATGTTGCATATTTGATTTGATCGGTAATCACTATATGTTAATGACTGGTAATCGGTAAAAACACAGATAGTCTAGTATTTTAAGTTACTGAGTAGCAGAAGTTTAAGTAATTTGTTTTTGGATTATACATTTGGAATTGGGATAGTGGATGACTGATTCACCCCCCTCTTAGTTATTCTAACAATTGGTATTAGAGCATTGGTTGCTTAAACTAGAGTTTTAAGGACTTCAGCACAAAGATCTCAAAATGTATAAGAGGGAAGTGCCTAAGCTGAACAAAGATAACTTCACAGTATGGAAAAGCTGAATGAAGCATGAATTGGGAATTATGCACTAGAACTAATGGAGAATGGCTACATTGAACTGACCACTGGTCCCTTAACCCTTGATCAACTAAGAGATAGGCCTGAACACAGTGTTACTATGATGGAGATTGTTGCTGCTTGTACCGATGCCAAATTTGAAGATATTAAAAGTTGCACTATTGCCAAAGGTATGTGGGATAAATTTTCTCAAGTTTACAGTGGTGATGTGAATGTTAAAAGAGCCAGAGATGAAAGCTTAAGGGGCAGATTCGATGATATGAATATGAAGGAAGGTGAAAACATTGTGCAGTACACAAATAGACTAAAAGAGGTAGTACATGCTATTAGATCATCTAATGGTGTTATTAGTGAAGAGACAGTGGTAAGAAAAGTCCTCAGAACCTTATTTCTAGTTTATGCAATCAAAATATCTCTAATTCATGAAACAAGGTTTGCATCTACTAAGATCCTTACTCTTGACAATCTAATTGGTAAACTTATTACCTTTGAACTGAATAACTTTGACAACAGTGTTGTTCCAACTATTAAATCTACTTTTATGACTTCTCTGAAGATTGGTAATTCTAGTAGCAAATATAAGAATGATGATAGTGATAGCAATACTGATGATGAGCTTGATGAACTTGAAGCTCTTATGGCCAAAAGGTTACCTAAAGGTAAAGGGAGCTATAGAGGTAAACTACCTTTAGCATACTTTAATTGTAAAGAGGTTGGTCATATTGCTACTAGATGTCCACATAAGAAAGATGATGAAAGAACCAAAGACTGATCTGATGGAAGCTATGGGAGAAGAAACAACAGGAGCTACTGATACTACAATCGAGATAATAATGACAAAGGTAAAAAGGTATGTTACATAGCTGAAGAAAATGAATCAAATTTGACTTTGATGATGATGTAGAATTTGTATTTGTTGCTACGAAAGATGATTCTGAGGAAGAAGAAAAATATGTAGAAACAACATTGATCTCTAAAGTTAACAAAAATGATACATGGATCATAGACAGTGGTTGTACACATTACATGACTGGTGATGAAGAGAAATTTGATCATCTTGAAGAATAAAATGGATGATCTATTAAGATGAGTAATGATACACCTTGTATGGTAAGAGGTAAAGGATCACTGATGATAAATGATAGAATAAAATGTGAAAATGCTTATTGGGTAGATGGACTGAACTATAATTTGCTAAGTGTGGCACAACTGAACAATTCAGGTCACTTAGTTGCTTTTGAGAGCAAGAAAGTAAAAATATTTGATGATGGAGGAAGATTAGTTGGAACTAGAGCACAAACCAAAGGTAATCTATTTTATCTTGATAATAATGAGTCTTCTTGCTTGATGATGAAAAATGAAGATGCTTGGTTGTGGCATAAAAGGTTATGCCATGTGAATTTTGATAACATGATTAAGATCAGCAAAAAGAAAAGAGTTAGAGGTCTGCCTAACTTGTCAAAACCTGATCATGTTATGTGTCATGAATGTCAAAAAGGTAAAATGACCAAATCTAGCTTCAAAAGAAAAGATTATTAAGCAAAGAAGATACTTGAGTTGGTTCATACCGACCTATGTGGTCCTATCAAATCTCATAGTTATTATGGTGATAGATACTTTATTCTTTTTGTTGATGACTATACTAGATTGATGATGGTCATGTTCTTAAAAGAACAATCTGAAGCATTTAAGATGTTCAAGTGGTATAAAGAAAAAGTAGAAAAAGAGACTGGTAAAGAATTGAAATGCCTAAGATCTGATAGAGGAGGTGAATTTATCTCTGATGAATTTACTAATTTCTATAATGAACATGGTATTAAAAGACAGGTCTTTGCACCGAGGACACCTCAGTAGAATGGCATTGCTGAAAGGAGGAATAGGTCAATAGTTGACTATGAAAGGACACTAATGTTGTAAAAGAATGTTGCTTAGACATATTGGAGAGAAGCTATCAGTACAGTTGTTTATATACTGAACCGAGTACAACTGAAGAAGGACACTAACAAGACACCCTATGAGTTATGGTTTGGACACAAACCCACTGTAAGTTATTTCAGGATTTTTGGAAGTAAATGTTTTATTCTGAAAGATGAAAGAAATGGGAAGTTTGACTCAAAAGGTGATGAAGGGCTATTTCTAGGATAATCCAGTAAAAGCAAAGCATATGTGTCTGAATAAAGCTGCTTATAAAATGATTGAAAGTACTAATGTTTGAGTTGATGAGTTTGATGATAAGAATGCAGAGGAAAGCACAAAGGAACTAGAAGACTATAGTAGATTCACTTACATTTAACAACCAGAGTATCTACCAAAGTCACAGACTATGATAACCAGTCAGCAAGAAAACAATGTCAAGGAACAGGAAAGAGAAACCGAAGAGTAGGATGGACCTATCGAGAAAGAAAATGAACCTTCCCAAGATGAACAAGAAAGAATAGACTGAGTACTAGCAAGATTTATTAGGAGACATCATCCTCAAACACAAATTATTGGAGATAGACAAGCTGGCATGCAAACAAGGAGTAAGACAAGACAAGGTACATGTCTAGTTTGTGATTATGAACAGAAGAATGTAAAAGTTGCATTAGAAAATGATGAATGGGTTAATGCAATGAAAGAAGAAATAGAACAGATAGAGAAGAAACAAACCTGGACCTTAGTACATAGACCTAAGGATAAGAATGTTATCATTACTAATTGGATATTCAGGAACAAGCCAAATGAAAATGGTGAGGTAACAAGAAATAAAGCTAGATTGGTATGAAAGAGATATGCACATGAGGAAGGAATTGATTATGGTGAAACATTTGCACCTATTGCTAGATTAGAAGGAGTTAGAATGTTACTTGCATATGCTACACACAAGAAATTCAAAGTTTATCAAATGGATGTTAAGTCAGCATTTTTTAATGGAATACTTGAAGAAGAGGTCTACATAGATCAACAAGAAGGGTTCATTGATCCAGACAACAAAGAAATGGTATGTATATTACATAAAACTTTATATGGTTTGAAGCAAGCACTGAGAGCCTGGTATGAGAAGCTGCATAATTATTTGTTAAGTATTGGATTTGTTAGAACTAGTGAGAACAACAATTTGTATAAGAAAGGAGATACCGATGATACTATTCTTATTGCTAAAATATTTGTGGATGATATTATTTTTGGAGGTCAAGATCACATATGTAAAGCCTTTGCTGATGAGATGAGAAAAGAGTTTGAAATGTCTATGTTTGGAGAGATTAAGTTCTTTCTAGGCTTACAAGTGATTCAACAGAGTGATGGGATATTCATCACACAATCTAAATATATAAATGAAGTATTGAAGACATTTGGCATGGAAGATGCTAAACCTATGGGAGCACCGATGACTACTGGATGTAAACTAAATAAGGAAGATGAAACTACAGAGGTAAACCAGACACTATACCAATCTATGATTGGTAAATTAATGTATGTAGTTCATAGTAGACTAGATATAGCACATGCTGTGGGAATTCTTGCTAGATTTTCTACAAACCCTAGAGAATCACACATGATTGCTATGAAAAGAATCTTAAGATACCTAAAAAAGACTGAAGACTATGGATTATGGTATCCCAAGGAAGGAAAATTTGAACTAAAGGTCTATACCAATGCTGATTGGGCTGGAAATGTGGATGAAAAAAAAAGTACCACCTGAGGAGCCTTTTTCTTTGGTGAAAGACTTGTTACATGGACAAGTAAGAAGAAGACTTGCATTTCTTAGTCTCCAACTGAAGCAGAGTATGTTGCTGCTGCTAAAAATTGTTCAAACATTGCATATATTAAGCACGTGTCGGAAGGTATGAATGAGGTAATCACTGAGCCGGTGATTATATATTATGACAAAACTAGTGCCATTAATATTTCAAAGAATCTAGTGATGCACTCGAAGACAAACCATATATCTATTAAGTATCACTACTTAAGAGAACAAGTACAGGAGAAGAAAATGAAGCTAGAATTTTTTACATCTAAAGAAAAACTTTTAGACATATTTACAAAGCCTCTACCGAAGGATATGTTGGGACTAAAAACATAGTAAGGGTTTTTTAATTACCATGATTAAATTTCATAGTTTGAAGCCCTTTGAATGCTTTTCATGCATATGTACCTGACTGTCAATTTGAAACCTATGAGGTGTTCCAGGTGTTTAACACACTCCATTTAGTATATTCATGCATTCTATGATGTTATTTGATCATCCCGAATCATTCGGTGAAGTCCCATTTTGAGCAAGTGTAAAATTGCACAATTCTGCCTAAGTGTCATAGAGTACAGTAGCCCAGTTTACCTTAGAATATCTTGCGTCCAGAAATGTTTCATGACTACCACTTTGAAGATTTTTAGTATGCATATCAAAGAACCTATGTTCCAATTTTCAAGTCATTTCAAATCCATTTTATTAGGTTTCAAACCCCTCAAAGTTGGTAGTTGTTGTCATGCACTTATGTAATTGTTTAGGATTCTAGAAGGGCCTATTTGACCAGTTATAACTTTTGACCATTTGACCCAATTGATAAAATTCCTTTTGCATCATATTCCAGGGGTCAAATATTTCCTATGTTTCAATTTTTAGGTCATGGAAAATCCATTTGATCAGTTTGTTAAGCCCATTCCGTTTGCAGTTTCTATCAATTTGCCAAACTGTCAAATGTAGATTTCATTAAGTTGCCCACTTTGGAGGTGTATATAGTTTGCCCAGTAATTGGTCATGATATGCCGATTGTGGCATCATATTGTGGGTATGAAAGATAATTTATATGCCAATTTTCATTTCCCCATGTGCTCGTTTAGTCTCTTTGCCAGTGTCATTCCATTTATAATTTGTTAAAATTCTCTGAGTGTGCACTGTCCAGTTTTATACGTAGCTTACTTTGAGGTATCCCAGTTTGCACCCTATACAAGGTCTAACATAATTGACCATGGTTCCATACTGTAGACCTAAAAGACTAAGTTTCTGATGATTTTCAAGTCTCTAGTAATCTATTTGCCCAGTTTCCCAATCTGATTTTGTTTGCAGTTTCTAACAATGTGATGCAGGTTAGTTGCATATTTTAGTTGGAGGCCCTGTTCGTGATGTGATATCTCAAAGTAATTTGATTGGTCATACCAAGAAAATGGTTCCCCTATATTGTAAACCAGATTTAATTCAAGATTGTGATGTTTCAGATCATGAGGGTTTCGTATGCACGATTTCCTAGATGCTTTTCATTTGCAAAAATCAACATTTCTCTTGTTTTCTTATGTTGTCTTTCCAAGTGGCTACTTTCAAGGGTTTTCCAATGTGACTGGTTGATTGTCATGAGTTGTCATTCTGGACTCGTGCTCTCCATATAACATATTTTCAGTCCCTAGGATTCCAGCTCTTGAAAAATCCATTTGATTAGTTTTTAAAGCTAGCCCCGGATGTCAATTGATGTTAAATGGTGATTTTGCAAAGGATGAAAAAGGTGAATAATATGTTTGAAAATTTCAATGCATTATGGTCGGATTTTATGTAGTGATGACATTTTGGGTAAATAGTGAGTAGGATGTTGATTTAGAAGTGGTTGATGCCCTCTTTCTAGCTCAAGATTACACTGATGTTGTGATCTTCTAGCCTTGTATGTTTCACTAAGTCAATTGTGTCGGATTTTTATCTTCTTTAAAATATCATAACATTCAGATAGTTTGAATGTATGTGCATTTGTTTAATGATGTGCATACATGAGACCAAAATATGTAAATGAAAAGAAAGGAGAAATAATCAATATTGAAGATCTTGAGTGAATGAAGACAACAACGAGAAGAAATGGTAAACTTGCAAGTATGAAAGTGTGAAGAGGGCAGGACATGATGTGAAGATATGTTTAAATCTAAGAGAAAAAGTGGTCCAAACTATTATGAATTCTCTAAAACGGAATTAAATGAAAAGCATGATGTTGAAGGAACTGAGGAACTACCTGAATTACCACAAACATCATTCTATGCCTCTATTGAATATACCAGGCGGGCCTTACATGGCATCACATGAGAAAACCAGTCTTTCTAAGATGCATGTTGAGCTTGTGACTAGATATAGAAAGGAAGTACAAAAATATTTTCAGTCTTATGGCATGGTGAATTGAGTTATTATTTCATCATGTTGCTAATGTGATGCAAGCTACATTTCTTGCACAAATTTTTCTATATGTAGACAAGTTAAAATTTGGTAAAGGAAGGTTACGTGAGAAACCAGTCAAAGAGTACGTGTTGGCAATGGGGAAGTCAATAGTGTATGCTGGTGCATAAGTAGCACAAGAAAAGTATGTGCACATGAAGTTAGCAGAGGGCTATGCATCTGGCCAAGGATGGTTTGCATAAGGCATTGCACAAGGTTGACAGCCAACACAATTTAGAGGTGAATGAAAACAATGATCACCAAATTACCGAAGGGGACTCACACAGTGCAAGTATATGGAGGACCCACACCAAAGAAAGGAAGAGGGCATGTTAAACTAGCACATATGGGTGTGTTATAGGCATGGCATGCAAAACATTAGACAAGGGTGCATGATGTTTGGACACCCATGCAGTGTTTTGAAGGAGCCTGGTGTAAATGAAAATTGAGGCATGGTTGCGGAGGCATACATTAAATTGGGTGTGAATAGAAAATCATTTGGTGGGAAACCTTATGTGTTTTGGTGGGCATGAGGCTCACGTTAATGAAATTGGGATGCCAACATGTGAACAATGGAGGCACACATGAAATGAAACCAGCATGTTAATGTTTGAACTAGCATTGCAAAATGAAATGGAGCCAGTGTGTGATACACATAATACAGGTAGCACATGAAGCATGTTAGTCTATCCAATGCGAAGAGTCTGAAGGGTGTATGTTGACAGTCAATGTAAAAGAGGGACTCACGTAACAATGGAAGGACCTGTGTGTTTTTGAGTGGAGGCTTATGTATGAGCATGGCCAACTAAGAATTGGAGACCTAGTGAAATGTTTGGGTCAGCTTTCCCTACACAATGATGATGGGGCCATCGTAAGAGAGGGGCTATGCATGTCAAATGAGGTAATCATGGATTGAAGGTGCCCTGCGTGAACAAATTCAGGACTTGCATCAATTTTGTGCTTGACATTGGCGCATGAAACATGAGGAGGCCTTCTACAATCAAAGAGGCCAATGTTGATTGTAATAAAGAAGCTACCTTTGCGTAAGGGAGGAGCCTGTGTGATGTGGGGAAGTGTCACATTGGGGCATGGTGCATAGAATTCCAAGAGAGCCTATGCAAATTATTGAGATTCATGCAAGTAAAAGTGGAGATTTTAGTGGTTTTTCTTTGAAATGCTTTATCCCACATTGGCTGGGTAATGGGATTTTATATCATTTCTATACTATGACACTCATGTGAAAAAAGACAAGAGCCAAGAGGCCATTGGTGGGCCCTCTTAGCTGGTGGTCTCTGTGCGTGGTGAGCCCCACTAATTTTGGGTGAAAGTGCTAGTTAGTCTTTAAAAACCTCCAAAAAAATGATCCCACATTGATGCTAAAACATAACTTTGAGGTGAATAAATACAAATCCACTCTCATAGTGAAATAGAAAGAAGGGTTGGAGGTTTTGCCTGCGTGACCAGTTGAAGGTGCCTTGGTTTCCATGCTTGCGACCAAAGGTAAAGATATTTTGTAGGAGATGACATGGAAGATGACTGGATAGGGAGGACATGTGGCAGCCATTTGCTCATTCTACAAATACTTGGCGGTTAAGGAAATGATTTAGAGATTCAAAGAGTATGCATTTGCCCATTCTCCCAATCTTGGCAGTCATGTTCCTAGCATTCAGAGAATTGGAGATTACCTTGTTCGTTGGCTCTCCCAATTTTGGCAATTACTGAGAATTCATTCTGAGATTTGGAGAATGCATGTGGTCACCAGTTCTCTAAGTGGGATGGTCAACCTGAGGTCAAGTCTGAGCAACCAATGAGATGGTGACTTGGTACATTCTGGTGCTTTCTGAGGCAAATGCTGAAAATAATTAAAAATTACAGACTTAAAAAGATTTAAATAGGTGGCATAGTCTGGACTATAGAAAAATATTCAAAAATTTAAATGGTCAAGCCTGCTCACTAAAAAATGTCCTGGGAATTCATTTTTTATAGAAACATATAAGTGTTATATGTTTTTGGAAATAGCAAGGAACGAGGAATCTAATGGTGAGGATTATTTTTAGTTTCAGTGAAGTGGATGAGAGTAGTTTGGGTTCAAATTCCGAGGACAAGAATCAGAATCAGATCAGTTTGGAAATGATTACAGAATGTGTTTCAGTTTGGGGAATCAGTTGCAGATCAAAGTGTAGGAATATTTGAGATATTTTCATGCCATAGATGGACAGTTGTCAGTTAGTTTTGAACTGAATCTCATTTTCTATATCTTAGTTTTTCTCTCATTTATAAAGGGATGTTGAAATTTATGCTACTAGGATAGCTTCAGGCTTTTGAGTCTTATTGTTTTGTGTTCATGGTCTTACAATGTATAGTTTCAGGTGAATTTTAATGAAAACAATGGAATCCCTCTTCAGTTCTTGTTGATGTCTTTGTGTATCTAGTCTTGGTTCTTGTGTGTTAGTTTGTAAGGCATTATGATACACTAGCTATAAGGTAGCTGTGATCTTGTTTTTTAAGTTTCTCTCAAGGAGAGAGTCAATCTTGAATACAAGTTCTGAGAATTCAAGGTTTATATATGAATTTGTTGTCCAGGTGTTGAAATGAGAGGAATGGTTTACAAGGCATTTCATTCGGGTTCTTGAATTGGAGTTAGGATTTTATGGGATTGCATATTTGTTTGACTCTATTGCCCAATAGATAAGGCACTGGTCTTGGCTTGAATAGCAGTTTTCTTCATCAAGTATTAATTGAAATCATTTTACATTTCCAATTTAAGAGCATAAATGTTTGTCAATTGCATTGAATAGTGAAAATACTTTTGGTGATTCCTTGTAGAAGTGAATCTAATAGGTTAGCCTGCCTGAGCCTTCGGGTTCAAAGAGAAGAAGGGTGAATATCCTTATTGTTATCTTGACCATTTCACTGGTTCTTACCAAATCATACAGGTGGGATCTTGTATAAGACTGGTTGAGATTGGAAATCCCATATTTTATAAGTCTGAGAACTATCCATGGTCACATCTGCATAAAGGGTTTTAGCTAGTGAGTTATATGTATGCATATTTCAACTTGTTTTAGGTACACCCACCTAAGTGTGTGGAACTCAAAGAAGGAGGATCAAATCCTCATCAATTAGTATTTTCTTTCCCCTCAATTTGCAAGAAGAAGCAGAGTCTTGCGAGCTAGACAAATATCCCCAGGTCTGGTTTTCATTTTCTCTTTTAGAACTGAGGGATACAAGAGAAATCACTAACAAGATACATTTGAATACTTAAGGACTAGACTTGGGATCTTTCCACTATCTATTGGTCACTAATGTGATCTAAATGTTGCATCAGCCTAATCTTATCATAAGATCATTCATGTTGATGCAGCATAGTTCACACTTTGGATCATGTCTAAGGTTGTGAAATGTTTGAAGAACTGGAACAAATTCACATATCAGTATATAGAGATACAGAGAATGCACTAGACAACAGAGAGATACATGGCTACTACAAATAAGTGTGCTTATTTGTTTCTTTGGCATTATTGTCAAAGGGAGAGATAAACAATATGAAACAATATGCACCAATAAGAACTGACATGGAGAGGGGATGAACTAATCACTAGTTCATGCTTCTTGTCTACCACTGAGACCTAAGGTGACTTCCAAGTCCACCAAATGGATCTATAGGACATTCTTCAATCTGTGATCCCCTAATCCCAAACCCCACTCTTCTATCTGGTGCAAAACTCCATGCTTCCCACTTCTAGGTACTCTGATTGGATGAGGAATACTCTAGATTCCTTAGCCTTCACTAAGGTCAAACTTCTTATCACTCTCCTAGGTCCTTGTAGGGTTATGGAGGTGATAAACAACCTTCCATTTCACTACTTCCAATGCTTATAAGGATCTCATGCAATGTTTCTCCTTATTGATTTCAAGATTCTTTGTCAAAATAGGGCTACAAGGAAAGCACCCCTATTAGCCCTCCTACTCCGAGAAATAAGGGAATAACTCCATTTCTTGCTATGAACCATACCAAAATATCTTTAGAGACTCCTATCATTTTAACTAGGGCTCAATGATTTTTGTGGTTTTGGGTCTCCAATCGGCCATACAGAACCCTGACACAAAATGAGGGTTTGTGAGGGTTTCTAGGCCTTTCTTTGGCTTGACTACTCCTTGGTTTGTCTATGTGCCTTCCTGGATTGATGAGACCTCTTCCTTTACAAAAAATTGGGCTTAATAAATCCCCTTTCCACTCCATATCTCCATTCATTTAGATCTTCACAACCCTGCAAGTTAGAACCTTTGCAATCAGCACTCTTCCCTAACCGGGCTTGCTCTGGCTCGCCTAGGGAAAGAGTTTAGAAATGTCTCCATAGATTTTGAAGGGCCCTCCTCCTATAATCACAAATTACATTTAACCCACTCACTATCCCCAAAAGGCTGTACTAATTCTATGATGGGATAGTGAATTGCATTGCTTACAAGGCCAACTGTTTGGTTCAAGACAGTGGACTGGCACAAACAAACTAATTACAAACTTTGTAAAAGAAAACTATATAAACCTTAACTAATGAATCAAAACTACTTCAAACAATACAAATTACAATTCCAAGTTGCTATAGTATCAAACTTAACACACAAAAGCTTTCATTTCATTCACTGTGATACTTTCCACATACATAACAGTTACAACAGTCTCCTATCCGTACTCTGTCACATATGTACTGGCAATATTAGGGTTTCTTAAGTTAAAATATGGTCTCTTAGGTCTTTTTCATCATGTCTATGGTTACCATCACATTAGAAGTAAAATCTACCATTATAGGATGGCATGACCAAATGTTGTCGAGCAACATTTTCAAAGTTGCAAAGTTGCACTTTGCAACTTTTACAACTTTTGCAATTTCTTATCAAATAGGCTAAGTCTAGGCTTTCTAAAGCTTATGACTCCTCTTAGTGGGAATATAAGTGTTGGATGATTGATTCCAATTCAAAATAACTTCAAAAATCCTAAAATGTACCTCTGACATCTTAAAATGATCTCACTCTAAGAGGTACCTAATTAGCTTCTAAGGCTAAACAAGGAACTCCTAAGACCTTTAGACCCTTAACTATCATTGCCACTTACAAAAGATGGTCTTCAGACCTTTATTTTATTTACAAGGCTCACTAGAGAAAAGAACAAAAAAAATTTAGCAATGGTGAGGGCCCTGGTCTCTAGGTACCCCTGCACCATACTCCCCACCAAAGAAGCTAAGTCCCTACTGGAGACAATATGTGGAGATATATGCCCTGAAGGTTAAACTAATTCTCAGGGACCCAATTTACTTCTAAATATGGTTTATCCTACCACTTGATAAGGTGCTCCTTATAGATTCCATGCCTAGTCTTTGTATGCACCTGGGATTCCAATATCTTCTTTGCTCTTAGCTTGGGTTTAGGAGGCAGGGTTGCTGCATGAACCTCCTTCTTAGCTTCTTCCATATTCTGATCTACCTCAGTAAGAGGTCCTTTGTATTTAACTAGGTCTGTAATGTCGAAGATGGGAGAGATAGCTAGATCATCTGGTAGACCAACTTTGTAAGCATTCCATCCATACTTGGCCAGTATAGGACATGGACCAACTCTCTTCATTTGTAGCTTTGTAGGAACTCCTTTAGCCATTCTTGCTTTATTTAGGTGGACCATGACTAAGTCCCCTACACCAAATTGTACCTCCCTTCTCTTGAGATTAACCTTGTCCTTGATCTTCTTAGTGTTGTCAATGAGGGACTGTTTCACTTGATCATGCAGTTCTTTCATAGATTGACTGAAATCTTCAGCATAGCCACTATTAGGGACTTGGTTTTCTAGATTTCTTAGTTCACATACACCCCTAGGATGTATCCCATAGACAATCTCAAAGGGACTCTTGTCAGTAGTCCTATTGATGCTATCATTATAGCCAAACTCTGCTTGGTGAAGGACTAAGTCCCATGTCAAACCATATTCCTTGGTTAAACATCTCAAAAAATTTCCAAGTGTCCTATTGACCACCTCAATTTGACCATCAATTTGAGGATGGTAAGCTAAGCTAAATTCTAGATTGGTACCTAGCCTTTGCCATAAGGACCTCCAAAAGTGTCCCATGAATTTTCTAGCTCTGTCAGATACAATACTACTTGGCAAGCCATGAATTCTTACAGCTTCTTTGAAAAACAAATAAGCAATATGACTCGCATCATGAGTGACTTTACATGGGATAAAATGACTCATTTTTCTGAATCTAACTGCTACAACATAGATACTATCAAAGCCACTCTTTGTCCTAGGTAAACCAACCACAAAATCCATACTTACACATTCCCATGGTCTGCTTGGTATTGGGAGAGGCTGATAAAGTCCTACATTTGTAGTACCCTTGGCTCTTTAACATATGATGCATTGCTCAACATAGGTCCTAACGTCTCTTTGCATGTTAGGCCAATAGTAGTACCTTTGGACCAATTCTAAGGTCTTGTTGAGGCCAAAATGGCCACTCAAACTCCCATTGTGTTTTTCTTGAATGAGGTTCTCCCTCATGTATCCTCTTGGAACACACAATTGCCCTCCTTTAAATAGGAGTCCATCTTGCAATGTATACTCTATAAACTCACCATGAAAATGATTCAAATGTTCTTGACACACCTTGTATGCTACTACAAAGTCTTCATTATTTTGGTACAGCTCCTTGAAGTTATCCAATCCTATGCTTTTCATTTGGACTTCTTAAATAGTGAGCAACCTTTTACTCAAGGCATCTGCTACATTATTGAGCTGCCCTTTCTTGTGCTTTATGGTGAAGGTATAAGATTGAAAATACTCCACCCACTTGACATGTCTATGACTCAACTTGTCTTGGGAGTTGAGAAAACTCAAAGCTTGATTGTCAGTGAACACTACAAACTCTTTGGGAAAAAGATAATGCCTCCTTTCTAAGGGATTGAACAAGTGCAAAAAGTTCTAGATCATAGGAAGAGTACTTTTGCTTTGTTTCATTTAGCTTCTCACTAAAGAAAGCCACTGGTCTATTGCTTTGACTCAGAACTCCTACTACTATGTTACTAGCATCACATTCTATGACAAAGGGTTCATCAAAGGTTGGCAACCTTAGAATAGGCTTAGTAGCTACCTCTTTCTTTAATGTCTCAAATTCCTTGTCTACTGCAGGTGTCCACATAAATTTAGTTTTCAATCCACCCTTGATGGTATCCATCATTGGAGCACATATCCCACTGAAGTTCTTGATGAACTTCCTATAGTAATGAGCTAGGCCATGGAAACTCCTCACTTCACTAGAATTCTTAGGAGTTGGCCAACTTAATATTGCTACAACTTTAGTGTCATCCATCTTTAGATCTCTTTGAGATAGAATAAAGCCTAAATAGACTGGTTCCTACTTCATAAAGTCACACTTATCTAGATTGATGGTTAGGTGTTCCTCTTTCAATTTAGACAACACAATCTTGAGATGCTTTAAATGTTCCTCTTTACTCATGCTAAAAATTAATATGTCATCTAAATAGACTACCACAAACTTACCTGTGAAGTCTTTCAACACCTCATTCATGACCCTCATGAATGAGCTTAGAGCATTGGAGAGGCCATATGGCATGACTGGCCATTCATAGAGTCCTTTAGTGGTCTTGAAAGATTTTTTCTATTCATCTCCCTCATTTATTCTTATTTGATGATATCCACTTTTAAGGTCTATCTTTGTGTAATACCTTGCCCCTCCTAGGCAATCCATTAGATCTTCAATCCTATGTATGGGAAACCTATACTGGATTGTGATCTTGTTAATGGCTCTAGAATTTGTACACAATCTCCATCTTCCTCCTTTCTTGGGTGCCAAAATAGTAGGAACAACACATGGGCTGATGCTCTTTCTTATTAGCCCTTGATCCATCAATTCTTGTACCTTCCTTGCAACTTCCCTATTCTGTTTAGGAGTTAGCTTGTAAGGTACCTTGTTTGGAAATGATGCCCCTAGAATCAAATCTATTTGATGGTTGATTTCTCTCTTAGGTCACAAGGTTGTAGGTGCTCCATCTAATATAATGTCCTTGAACTCCTTCAAAATTTGTTGCACTTCATGAGGCATGCCCTCTTTCTTGGTCTCTATGTCCTTCTTGGGTTTCACTACAATAGCATAACCCACTCCTTTCTCAAGAGTCTTCATGAACTCTTTCCCCTTCAACATCAGTACATTAGGTCCAATTCCTTGGCTATCTTGTTCAAGTAAAGACTAATTTTTTTAGCTCACTCCATCCTTCATAAAAGTGTATGAGTTGAGCTCACCATTGTGCATGGCCTTTCTATCAAACTTCCATGGCCTACCTAGTAATAGGTGATAGGCATCCATTGGCAAAACATCACATAAGAGCTTGTCTTTATACCCTCCTATGGTGAGCTCAATCCATGTCTTCTCATTAACCAAGACATGCTGCCCTTTATTTAACCATGTGACCTTATAAGGAGTGCTATGAGGTATTTTAGGAATCTTGAGCTTAGTAATGGCCTCCTCTGAAATAATGTTATTAGTAGACCCTAAGTCTATGATAACTTTGTAGACTTTTCCCATTATCTTACGCCTTACCTTGAAGAGTGACCTCCTTTGTTTGGGTTCCTCCTTGACTGGTTCTCTGATTATGATGCAGGAGCATCCTGGGTGTAAGAACAATCTTGCATCACCCAAAAATATTTTTGTTTTTGTATTCAATAAGGGCTATCTTGTGTAGAGTTGCTATTTATGAAAACTTTCTATTTTTAGTAAGTTGGTCATACGATCTTGGAATGTTCTAATTTCACATGTGGAAGTTCACCTCAGTCATATCAACCTGCCAGTAAATTTTCATGGCTAGATCAGGTCTAGTTTTGAAGATATTGAAGATTTTCGGTATTGGCAGCAGGGTACAGAAACTTTGAACTTAGTTTTGAAGGCTTTAGAGGCCCTAGATGAGGTCAAATTTTTGGCTGAATGAAGCTTACTTAATTTAGGCATTGTAGATCTCCTCGTGCCCTTTTCGAATTGGGGTCACAATAGTCAATCGGAGCAACTAGTGATGACTTATGGTCTGGAAGTCGGGCCACCTGAAATGACGGAAAATAATTTTCTTTCAAAATTTTTGTTCAGGTTTAAAAAGTTATTTTGAGCTGAATTTGATGTAATAAATTGAAAAATAAAATAATTCTAAGTTTGGTCGGCCCTATGGGCTAAATTTTTGGAACCTTCTCAGGTGGTGGAAATTGCCTATATAAAGAAGGCCCATAGTGGTGTCTTAGGCAGTTCGGAGCAGTTTTGGGGATCTAGGTAATGTTCAAGGCTTTTTCCTACAAAATATTGTAAGGGGAATGCCCATGTGGCTTTGCATATTGTAATTCTAAAATTTTTAATTCCACACTTGTGGAGATAATAAGAAGCCCATTTTCTATTTTTGCAAATTGTTGTTATTTCTCTATTTCTATTATGTGTTTGTGGTATTAAGGGGAGCACCCTTCATCAAGGACACCTAGGGTAATTTGAGACATGACCCTGTCATGACTCAGGTGTGTAGAGGAAAACCAAGATGGTTAACCTCCTCCTTTGTCAACCATGATGAATCCTCAACAGGTCATCCTTTCCACTTGACCAGATATTTTTCATATGTCATATTCCTTGTTCTTCTACCAACACGACTGTCTAGTATGTATTCAATCTCCTTGGTATCTAAACTACTTGTTAGAATAATCCATTGTGCCACTGTGATCTCATCTTCAACACCTCCTTCATGATACTCTATCAAATCTGAAATGTTCAACACTGGTGAAATATTCAGCTCACTGTCATGTCCCCTTTCTAGTGACATGATATTCACAGTAGATTTGCCTATCATGGACTCTCGTAGACAGATGATTTTTGGTGAGAGAGTCATCTTGGTGATTATTTGGAGATTGGATGGTCTTATTTGCTCTTGGAGAGATGATTTTGAGCTTATTTTTTATTATTATGTGTTATGCGGGGCCCACATGTTATAATTTTAAGTTGAGTTGCACTTTTTATTTTCTGAAGTTATTTTATTATAAAAGTGCATTATAATGAGATTTTATAATGGATGCTTCTAGAAGTTCTTAGTAACTTCTTAGAAAAGTGAATAAATAGACGGCTTGGCCTCTCATTTGGACATCCTTGATTTGATGTTTTTACTACATTTTCTCTATGAGCATTTGTGGCACCATCTTGGTCTACAGATTGTCATTTGATCTTTAGGAACGGAGTCTCCTAAGGGTTTGCATAACTAAGGAGGTGAAATATCCTTTGAAGGGTTGCACTTTGGAAGTGGTATTCAGCCATTTCAAGTTGAGCTTATTTGGAATCCTCAGATTTACCTGAGGGTTTGAGTTTTGGTTGCAAGAGGAAAAAAGTAGTCTGAAAAAGAAAATCCGAAAAAGTAGACAAAAAAGTAGTCTAAAAAAGCTATCTAAAAAAGAAGATCCAAAAACGCAGTTCGAAAAAGAAGATCCGAAAAAGCAGTCTGAAAAAGCAGATTCAAAAAAGCAGTCCAAAAAAGCAAATCCAAAAAAAACAAAGCGAAAAAGCAGATCCCAAAAAAAGCAGAGCGAAAAAACAATCCAAAAAATTATTGCAGCCATCTACAATCAGGTTCCTCATTTCTCATTTGGCATATTTTCTGAGAAATGTATGTTTTCAGCTGAGTACAAAATATAGCTCCAGCACTTTAATATTTTACATTGTACTTGTCTTTGTTTTCCATTTGGCATTATTGGTAACAAAGGAAGGCTAGGATTTTGCAAGTGAAGGGGCATTGTAATTTTTAGTCTATCTATATTGCAAACCTAGGGTTTGATGATCATATTATTGACTGAAAAATGTATGGCATTGTTGCAAATTGTTGATATATGAATGGCATATGGTTTTGAGAAATTTCCTACATCATTAATAGTTTTTTAGATGGTATTTGGTTGCTATCTATTATTCTAAAATTTTGGGACAGTGAACTCATATATTGTAAAATAATTTTCTATTTACATTTTGAGTTGCATTTTTTAGGGGTTTTTTAGTGGCCTATTGGTAAGGGTCATTACATACTCTATCAAATCTGAAATGTTAAACACTGGTGAAATATTCAGCTCACTAGGCAATTCTACCTCATATGCATTTCCTGAATCATGCTTCTTCAGTATCTTACATGGTCCAAACTTCTTCATTTTTAGCTTGTTATATGTACCAACTGGAAACCGCTCCTTCCGCAAATGAACCATGACTTCATCCCAAACCTGAAATTCCTTATACCTCCTTTTCTCATCTACCTTAGCCTTATACTGTGCATTCATTTTGGTAATGTGCTTCCTCACTTCCTCATGGATGTTCTTCAAGTGTTCTACAAAATCCTCAGCTTTAGCACTACTTATTTCTCCTTTATCTATCTTTCTCAATTCAAATATATTTTTTGGACTACTTCCATATACAATCTGGAATGGTGATTTACCAGTGCTCCTATTGATAGAATTATTATATGCAAATTATACCTGTGGTAAAATCAAATCCCATCCTGTTGGCTTATCTCCAACCAAACATCTCAAAAAATTTCTCAAACTCCTATTCACCACCTCTATCTGTCCATCAGTCTATGGATGATGTGATGAACAAAACTTCAAATCTATCTTCAACTTCTTCCACAATGTATGCCAAAATATCCAACAAACTTAGTGTCTCGATCTGAAACTATGGTCTTTGGCAAACCATGTAGTCTCACAACTTCTCTGAAAAACAATTCTCCTATATGAACAACATCATTAGTCTTCTTGTAGGGAATGAAATGTGCCATCTTGGAAAATCTATCAACCACCACAAAGATTGAATCATGTCCCCAATGAGTCCTCGGTAAACCAAGAACAAAGTCCATACTAATATCCTCCCAAGCCTTCTCTGGTATAGGTAATGGTTGATACAACCCTATATTCTGCTTCACTCCTTTCACCATCTGACATACTCGGCAACTCTGTACAAACTTCTTCACATCTTGCTGCAACTGTGGCCAATAATAATTCTCACTAACCAAAGCAAGAGTATTATCATGACCAAAATGTCTAGCCAATCCTCTGCTATGCTTCTCCTTGATGAGATTCTCCCTCATAGAACTTTGTGGAATGCACAACTGACTCCCTCTGAATAGCATATCATCCTGGATGATGAAATCTATCCATTTTGTCCTATCTAGAGTAACAGGTTCTATATAAGCTATGCAAGCTTCACCAAAATTAGGATCCTCTAGATACAAATTATTGAGTTCCTTGAACCCAACCACTTCAATCTACATTTCTGTTAGCAATAGTTTCCTTCTACTAAGAGCATCTGTAACCCTGTTAGATTTTCCACTCCTATGTTTCAAAACAAATGTATAACTCTACAAAAACTCAACCCATTTCAAATGCCTCTAATTCAACTTTCCTTGACTATTCAAATATTGCAAAGCTTGATTATCGGTGTACAAAACAAACTCCTTAGGAAGCAGATAGCGTCTCCACTTCTTCAATGCCTGAACTATAGCATAAAATTGCTGATCATAAATAAAATACTTTCTCTTGGCATCATTTAACTTCTCACTAAAATAAGCAACAGGTTTACCTTCTTGGCTCATAATAGCTCCTATTGCAGTACCACTAGCATCACAATCTACTTGAAACACCTTATTAAAATTTGGAAGTGCTAAAATAGGTTGTTCTGTAACTTTTTGTTTCTAAAATTGAAAACTCTTTTCTACCCCATTAGTCCACTTAAACTCTTTTCTATCCCCTCTCATTGTTTCAGTCAAGGGTCCACAAATACTACTAAAATTTTTGATAAATTTTCTATAAAAGCTAGCTAGACCATGGAAATATCTTACCTCCGTAGCACTCCTTGGAGTAGGCCATTAAAGGATAGCCTGTACCTTCTCTACGTCCATTTTTAGACCTTTTGCTGAAACTACAAATCCCAAATACACTAACTCTTTCTTCACAAAACTGCACTTTTTCAAATTAATCAACAATTTCTCTTCTATCAACTTCTCAAATACCATACGAATATGCATCATATGCTCCTCCAATGTCTTACTAAAGATCAAAATATCATCTAGGTAAACAATGACAAACTTACCTAGAAATTCTTTCAGAACCTCGTTCATGAGCCGCATGAAAGTGCTTGATGCATTGGTTAGCCCAAAAGGCATGACTAACCACTCATACAATCCTTCCTTTGTCTTGAAGGAATTCTTCCATTCATCTCCTTCTTTGATCTAAATTTGATGATATCCACTCTTCATATCTATCTTTGAGAAATACACAACTCCACTCAAACAGTCCATAATATCATCCATTCATGGCAATGGAAAGCTATACTTGATTGTGATCTTGTCTATTGCTCTGAAATCTGTACACATCCTCCACTCTCCATTTTTCTTTGGTGCTAATACTATCGGTACAGCACAGGGACTTGGACTCTCTTGGATCAATCCTTTTTGCAACAACTCATGTACTTGTCTATTCAACTCCTCACTTTTTGCAAGTGTCATTCTGTGTGCTGCCTTATTCAGCAAACTCACTCCTGGGATCAAGTCCATCTAATAACTGATCTTTCTGACTAGTGGTAATCCATCAGGCACATTATCGAATACAATATCCTGAAACTCATTCAACAAATCTGCAACTTCCACAGGAACATCTTCTACTTCCTCCTTACCAACTTTTGGAATTAAAGAAAAACACACATGCTCATGCCTCATACCATCCAGGAAATTTCTTCCATCAACAAAATTTATTCTTGTACTACCACATACCTTTTCTTCTATCATCCAATGGCTTTAGCTTATGTCGCACTCCATCCTTTGTCAAGGAATAGGTATTCGCATGACTATTATGTATAGCACATCTATCAAACTACCATGGTCTACCCAAAAACATATGACATACATCAATAGATATGATATCATACAATACCTCATCATGGTATCTACCAATCTTGAACTTAACTAGGCATTGTTCATTGACCATGACCTTGTGGTCATCCTGTACCCAGGAAATTCGATAAGGATGTGGGTGTTTCTATCTTTTGAGCTTCAACTTTGTCACCATCTCTTTTGACACCAAATTGTCAATGCTTCCACTATCAATAATCACATCACAACACTTACCCTCACACTTGCACCTGGTGCAAAACAAGCTCCTCCTTTGTTCAGGTTCATTCTCACCACTCAATAGGACTCTTCTATTAATCAACGTTTCTCCTCTTTCAGCATCTTCAAAATGTGACGATCTGGCATCTTCATCTACATGTGCAACTCTGGCCTGGCCTTCATTTCTCCTGTCTATTCTTCCTTGGTGTTGAGGATAGTCAAATGCCCTATGACCTTCTTCTCCATAGTGAAAACATGTTCCACAAAAGCCTCCTCTTCTAGATCCTTGTCCTCTTCCTCTTCCTCTTTGATCTCTATTATTTTGATCATGAAAATGACTAGAATTATTTCCTCTATGATTCTGACTGCTACTGGCCTCATCCTTCTTTTTTGAATCTTCATTTTGGCCTCCATATGACCATCCTCTAGATCTTCCACCATGACCTCTTCCATTCTGTCTGCTCTCAAACTTCTTGTTCAACTTTTCCTCTAGTTTTAGGGAAAACTAGTATGCCTCCTCAATACTATTCATTCGAACCAAATTCAGCTCCTCTTGAATGCTCAACCTCAGCCCATTAAGGTAATAGGAAAAATTCTCCTTATCAGCTTCCGCATGGCCTATTCTGATGAGGATTCGATAGAACTCCTCTATATACTTCTGAACAGATCTTCCTACTTGCTTCAAACTTTGCATTTTCTTCAGTAGGTCAAGCTCATGATCAACAGGAATGAACTGTCACTTCAATTTATCCACCATCCAATCCCATCTTGTGATTTTATCCTTTCCTCTTTTATTTTTCTCCAATTGAACCTCTTGCCACCAGATATTTGCATGGCCCTTCAATCTAGCCTTCACAAACTTGACCCTCTCAGGATCCTCAATATCTTCATACTCAAAATATTCCTCAAATTCATTGATCCAGTCGATCAATTCTTTTGGATTAAGATTTCCTAAAAATGTAGGAACCTCAATCTTAGGTCTTTTCGTGATCTTCAAAATGGCTCAAAAAAATCTTTCTTCCTCTTGATTTACAACTTTGACTTCTCCTTCAAAATTCCCTTCTTCTTCGGCTTCATCCTCACTTTTATCTTTGATATTAAGATTCATTCCTCTATGAATCTCTTCTTGCAATGCTCGCACTTATCTCTAGAGTGCTCTAACTTCAGGTGTCACGACACTAGCTCTTTGGCCACGTTCCTTTCATGGAGGCATTTTCACAATGCACACTGAAACACTAACCTCGGTCCTAGTGCAAACTGCCTCACAATCGGAAATCTATTTACACACTCAGGAACTCTTGCTCTGGTACCACTTGATGAAGGGTGCTCCCCTTAATACCACAAACACATAACAAAAATAGAGAAACAACAACAATTTGCAAGAACAAAAAATGGGCTTCTTATTATCTCCACAAGTGTGGAATTACAAATTTTAGAATTACAATATGCAAATCCAAATGGGCATTCTCCTTACAATATTCTATAGGACAAAGCCTTGAATCATTACCCAGATCTCCCATAACTACTCCGAACTGCCTAAGACAACACTACAAGCCTTCTTTATATAGGCAATTTCCACCGTCCATGAAGGTTCCATAAATTTAGCCAATAGGGCCGACCCAACTTAGAATTATTTTATTTTTCAATTTATTACATCAAAGTCGACTCAAAATAACTTTTGAAACCCAAACAAAAATTTTGAAAGAAAATTATTTTCCACCACTTCAAGTGGCCCAACTTTCGGAGACCATAAGTCATCACCAGTTACTCTGATTGACTATTGTGACCCAAATTTGGAAAGGGCACGAGGAGATCTACAATGCCTATACTAAGCAAGCTTCATTCAGCTGAAAATTTGACCTCATCCAGGGCCTCTAAAGTCTTCAAAATTGAGTTCAAAGTTTCTGTACCCTACTGCCAATACCAAAAATCTTCAATATCTTCAAAACTAGACTTGATCTAGCCATGAAACTTTACTAGTAGGCTGATATGATTGAGGTGAACCTCCACATGTAAAATCAGAACATTCCGAGATCATATGACCAACTTACTAAAAATAGCAAGTTTCCATAAATAGAAGCTCTACACAAGATAGCCCTTATTGAATACAAAAACAAAAATATTTTTGGGTGATGCAAGATTGCTCTTACACCCAGGATGCTCTTGCATCAAATTAGGACCCTCTTTATCATCAAATTCTCACCACTCTCTGAATCCAATTGAATATTAGGATACTTCACACTTGAAGTATCTTCATGTACATATGCCACTTTCTTTTCACCTTGTGAAGATGATCCCTTTTCAGGACACCTATAGGTAGGATGCCTCAATTGCTGACAATGGTAACACTTCATGGTGGCAAAATAAGATGGACCTCTTCCTCCTAGTGATCTACCTCTTCCTCCAAATCCTCTACCTCTACTTGAACCACCCCTTTGGTTGGTCTCTCCACTTTGTTCACTTATCTTGGACTCACTTTTAGGTCTACTATCATTGTTTCTACCTCCATAGCTTTCCCTATGTCCTCTGCCATCTCTGCCCCTTCCTCTATTCTTTGAGATCTGGTCCTGCTTCCTCTTTCCTTTCTCTTCCACCTTTAAAGAAATTTTATAGCATTGATGGATTTTTTTAGGAGTGACAAGGCTCATATCTTCTTGGATGGACCACTTAAGACAATTCAGGTATCTTGCCAACCTAATGCTTTCATCTTCCACCACCTTCGACCTTAAGCATAGTTTTTGAAATTCTTTAGTATAGGAGTGTACATCCATCTCCTTTTGTCTAAGGTTCTACCTTCTTCTATGAAACTGTACCTCATAATCATCAGGAATATAAGCCTGCCTGATTTTGGTCACCATTCCTTTCCAAGTAACTATGGGGATCTTCCCTTCCTTCTCTCTTTTTGTTTGGACAAATTTCTACTAGGTTAAGGAAGAGCCTCTTAACCTTGACTTTGCTACTTTGACCTTTTGAACATCAGAGACACCATCACATTCAAAATGGTTCTCCATTCCATCAATCCAATCCATGATAAGATCTGGATCCATCTTGCCACTGAACAAGGGAATGCCTTCCAAAGCTTTGTTGTTCATTTCTTTTAGTGCCTTCAAGAAAGGCTCCTCTGGTATAGCAAGGTCTGGTGTTGGGGCTTCTTCCTCCAACTCAATCTCCTTCTCTTTGGCTTCCTACTCTTCCTTCTACTCCATCTTGTCCTTGACTCTATCTGCCTTGTCTTGGACATCACCTAACAACCGTTCTAGTTGTGCTAGTCTTTCCCTCAACAACTTGTTGTCTTCCTCTTTCTCTTCAACTTTCTTGGCCAATTTTGCATTATTTTCTATTGTACTTGATCCACTGGATTTAGTAGGTGAAAACATCCATTGTGCTCTTCAATTTCTTTTCCCACACCTTTATAAGGCTCTGATACCACTTGATAGGGAGAGGGGATGAACTAATCACTAGTTCATGCTTCTTGTCTACCACTAAGACCTAAGGTGACTTCCAAGTCCACCAAATGGATCTATAGGACCTTTAATTTGTGATCCCCTGATCCCAAACCCCACTCTTCTATCTGGTGAAAAACTCCATGCTTCCCACTTCTAGGTACTCTGATTGGATGAGGAATACTCTAGATTCCTTAGCCTTCACTAAGGTCGAACATCTCATAGCTCTCCTAGGTCCTTGCAGGGTTATGGAGGTGATAAAAAACCTTCCATTTCACTATTTCCAATGCTTTTCAGGATCTCATGCAATGTTTCTCCTTACCGAGTTCAAGATTCTTTGTCAAAATAGGGCTACAAGGAAAGTGCCCCTATTAGCCCTCCTACTCCGAGAAAAAAGGGAATAACTCCATTTCTTGCTATTAACCCTACCAAAATCCCTTTAGAGACTCCTATTATTTTAACTAGGGCTCAAGGATTTTTGGGTTTTTGGGTCTCCAATCAGCCGTACATAACCCTAACACAAAATGAGGGTTTGTGAGGGTTTCTAGGCCTTTGCTTTGGCTTGACTGCTCCTTGGTTTGTCTAGGTGCCTTCCTAGATTGACAAGACCTCTTCCTTTACACCAAAGTGGGCTTACTCAATCCCCTTTCACTATCCCCAAAAGGTCGTACTGAGTCTATGGTGGGATAGTGAGTTACATTGCTTACAAGGCCAACTGTTTGGTTTAGGAGAGTGGATTGGCACAAACAAACTAATTACAAACTTTGTAAAAGAAAAATATATACACCTTAACTAATGAATCAAAACTACTTCAAACAATACAAATTATAATGCCAAGTTTCTACAGTATCAAACTTAGCACACAAAAGCTTTCATTTCATTCACTATGATACTTTCCACATACAGAACAGTTACAACAATCTCCTATCCATACTCTGTCACATACGTACTGGCAATATTAGGGTTTCTTAAGTTAAAATATGGTCTCTTAGGTCTTTTTCATCATGTCTAGGGTTCCCATCACATTAGAAATTAAATCCACCATTATAGGATGGCATGACTAAATGTTGTTGACCAACATTTTCAAAGTTGCAAAGTTGCACTTTGCAACTTTTGCAATTTCTTGTCAAATAGGCTAAGTCTAGGCTTTCTAAAGCTTATGAATCCTCTTAGTGGGAATCTAAGTGTTGGATGATTGATTCCAATTCAAAATAACTTCAAAAATCCTAAACTGTACCTCTAACATCTTAAAATGATCTCACTCTAAGAGGTACCTAATTAGCTTCTAAGGCTAAACAAGGAACTCCTAAGACCTTTAGACCCTTAACTATCATTGCCACTTACAAAAGATGGTCTTCGGACCTTTATTTTATTTACAAGAATCACTAGAGAAAAGCATAGCAAAATTGTAGCAATGGTGAGGGGCCTATTCTCTAGGTGCCTTTGCACCAAGAACACTGAAACATCTATCTAAGGGAGACATAATCTGAAAGAAAGAAAGAACATTGAAGATTAGTTACTAAGAACAAAAGTAGGAACCTAAGAGCTAAAAAGAGCATATCTGCAGAATGGAAAAGCTGCATTTTGTAATTTTGTTTAGTAATGTAGTAATTAAACATATTAAGCTAGGGAGAGGTTGTACCGAGTTACAACATTTGTGAACAGAGTTGTAGAATACATGTTTGGTATGTGTATGGTATATTTCATATTACTTGACTTGCCATCAATGCCAAAGGGAGAAATTGATGAACTACAACTGATTTAGAACCCAATTGAAGATCTGTGATTTAAGATCACTGAGCTGACTGATTAGATATGTAAGATGATTAAATCAGTATTATGTTGTCATTGATGTCAACTAGTTTGAATTCACTTATCTTGTAAGTTACTATACCTAAACATCTTTAGAAAAGGAGTGAAAGAGATGAAGAATAGATATATATATATATATATATGAGGGAGATGGATATGATAGATGAGGATAAGGAATACATTGGGTAACTTGTTGATGAGTCTATGACCTTATGATATTGACTTGATTATGTTGCATTCATCTATGAGGTGGAAAAGAGTTGAAAGACACAAGGCAGTGTTGTCGGTTAATGAAGCATTTTAGTATACACTAACGAAGTGTAGTGTATACCGAGCACAGAATAAACCAAGCTTGTGTTCACCGACACATTTCTTTGTTAATCAAATAGAACAAAGAAACTAAATGATTAGTTTAGCTGATAAGCATTGATGAGCTGGAATGTTTATGATTTTGAGGTTGGAGATAAAGTTTGTTACAAAGATCAATGGCTAACAAAATTCAAGAAAGATCTAAAGGATGAAAATTAAATGTTTTATTGACGCATTAGCCAAGGAAGGTTAAAGCGGCAAAATCAACGAAGGTGATTAAGCGGCAAAATCTAATGGAAGAGAAGAAAATGGTTTACTTGTCTATTTAAGAGACTAGAGTTTCCTAATGAAATATATGCCAGAAGAAAGAGACTATAGAATTATCGCATGAACAAGTTTTCATGCATACCTGATCTAACTAGTTATTGAGAACCAAACTGCAGAGGTTACCAAGTGTTGGGAAGCTATTACCGAGTGATAGTAAGTTACTGAATATTGATTGAAATAGAATTGTTATAATGATCAAAGGATTTGAATGAGCTTAACAATGATCTGTACATCTACAATTGAAGTTGTATTAAGGCAAGTCACCTAATGTTACATTTTAACCATTGTATACAGTCAAATCTCTTAACCGAGTGGACTAGGAAAGTATTTTATGTATCATTCATAGAATGAACATTGTTATCCTATCAACCTCATAGTGAATGCTAGTTGGACGATAAGGGTTGGTCTAAAATCCTCTAACAAGGTCACACCTAACAGTGTGTTTGTAACCTTTAACAGGGTTGGGTCTTCACTGACCTCACTTCAAAAGAGTGAACAATTTTTGGGTTGCCGGTCCCAGGTGGTTTTTCCCTTCACAGGGTTTCCACATTAAATCTCTTATGTTATGTGTTGATTGTAATATTTGTTTGATGTCATACTTACATGTTTCATATTTGCAATGATCAGTAATCACTATATGTTAATGACTGGTAATTGGTAGAAACATAGACAGTATAGTATTTTAAGTTATTGAGTAGCAAAAGTTTAAGTAATTTTTATTGTGGATTATACATTTGGAATTGGGACAATGGATAACTGATTCACCCCCCTCTCAGTTATTCTAACACAACCAAGCTAAAACTATCAACTTTTAATGCAAGAATAGCTTAAATGATTAGAAAATAAAATAACAGCATTACTTTAGCAAAAACTTGGATCCTTTGTGATGGGAATGAAGCTTGCTTATATAGAATTGAATTAGAAATGAATGGCTAGAATTGATTGAGAATGAGTGGTGAAGATTGATTTGAAGATTCAGTCTTAATAGAAACTTTCCAAACCAACTAGAGAGTTCAATGGATAATTTATGGAAACTTCCAAAAGATTGTTCAATCAACTGGATTGATTTTTAAGTTAACTGTTTTGTTTGCATTTTATAAGATTGAGCTGATCAAAAGTTTCCAAAATTGACTTTTGATGACATCAAAATGCATTTTAAGGTTTTAATAATAAATTTAATGCATTTTCATCAAAAGTGGGAAGATAATTAATTTAAATTCCTTTTATAATTTGTTGACAATTATCTTATTCATTTAATCAATATTTATAATATCCATTAAATAAATAGTTGGAAATTTGATTTAATTCATTTATTTAATCAATATTTGGAACATTAATTAAATAAAAAGTGGGAATTTGATATAATTTCCAATAATGCTTGAGATTTAGGAATTAATTAATTATCGTTGATCTAGTGCAGAGATCGGGCTAAAATATTAATCAGGTTGATTTGATGAATTAGGTAGCCTTGGGTTAGGACTTAGGATAATTGATCGAATGAAGAATAATTCAAGATTTAGGGCCTTATGGTTGTAGGTGACCATTGTTTAGTGATTACAAAGGGGATTATCAGAAAACATTAATTTCTTGACTATAGAATCTATTAATGGAAAATCCAAGGGCTTAGGGTCTGAATGTGGAAGTGGAATTGGAGCTATTTGAATCACTGGCTGGGAAAAATCCACTCCTTTAAAGAGAGAAATAATAACAGGTAGATACAACTGTAGCATGCTAACAAAAGAGTGAACAGAAAGAGGAGAGATGCTCAAAAATTGATTCACACACAATGCATGAGATGACATAAGCTAAGAGTGCACTTTATCTAGTATATTAAGAGGACACATTTCTTCGCAAAGGCTATTAGGAACCAGCACATTTTCTTTCAGCCTAGCGTTATCCTTATCATGAGATTCTAGAAAATATTTGGATGGAGAAGAAACTGTTTGATTTGAAGTTGAGTTATCCTTGTGTGAGAGACCATGGAACATTTTGAGGGGAAAGTGGTACAGTCCTTACATACAATTAGGTTTGAATAGTTGGGATCTTTGCACTGATTTGTAAAGTGACCCAACAAATTAGCATGATAAGAGATAATTTATGCATCCTGAACAATGATGTCCTTATGCCAAGAGCCCCATTTGGACTGTAAAATAATGGATTTGGGGAAAGGTTTGAGGGAATCCAATAAGAGGCAAACTCAAATAGAATGATGAGATTCTTCAAAAGGATATAAGATCATGATGAATAAAGGCCCCAAACTTATTTGCAATAGCTTAAATAATATCCAAATCTTTGTATTCTAGTGGTAATGCTGGCAGCTCAATCGAAAAAGGAATTAGGGAACATGTGAAGTCGATCATTTTAAAATTAGGAGCCTAAGGTATTAAAGAGATTCCAAATCCATTACAAAACTAGAACTTACTACGATGAACATTATTACAAGCAACCGAAGAATAAAAAATTACAATAAAGAAATTTGAACCATGATCAAGATAAAATAGATTAGACAGACTAGCCCAATTCATGAAAGCCCAAGAACGAAAATCTGAAATAGGTAAAAAAGACTAGAGCTTACCAATAAGGGCCTTCTCTTGTGTTGGAGCTCAAAAATTTGAATATGTTTTGACTCCATATTTCTAAAAATTTGTCTACGTGTCAAAATTGTGCCTTTGAAAATCATTAAAGGAAGCGTAAATGTTTTATGTTAGGAGTAAATGTGGTTCAGTCTTAAGGTCAAGGTAGAATTTATTTTAGGGGTAGAGTTCAATCCATTCCAATTTTAAATTAAAATTAGGTTTGAGGGTTTAATATGGTTTAGGTTTACAAATTGATTGGGTTTGATTTTGTTTAGGATAAGGGTTCAATTTGGTGCATAAAATGATTAACTTTACTTTAGGGTTAAGGTTCAATTTTGATTAAGGAGGAGATTTTAGTTTGGGGTTAAGATTAAATTTCATTCTTGTTTCACATTTAAATTAAATTAGCATTAGTGTTAGAGCTCAATTTTTGTTGAGGTTGAGTTTAGTATTAGGATCTAATCTAGATAAATGTAAGGGATACAAATAAATTCTATTTACAAGTGAATTTCATTTATAGTAAACATTTATTTTGGTTGAGTTAGGGTTACATGGGATTTAAAATAAGGGTGTATTTTGGTTGCATGTTAGATCCTATATATGTGGTTTGGTTTAACAATCAATTTGGTTTAGGGTTAGAGTTCAATTCAGATTCATGGTTAGGTTATGATAAAATTTGGTTTACGATTAGGGTTGAATATGGTATTGTGTTATTTTTATGGTATATTAGGGTTGATGGTTAGGTTTAGGTTATAATTTGGCCTAATACTCAATTATGAAAAGGGTTAGACTTGAATTTCATTTAGATTTATAATTTTAAGACAAATTCATTTAGGGTTATGTTGAATTAAGTCTAGAATTAGGGTTTGATTAGGTTTAGGGCTAGATTTCAAATTGATTTTGTGTTAGGGACTCTTATCAAATCTCATCTAGTATTAGCATTAGGGAAGAGTTCAATCAAGTTCAATGTTAGGGTTAGGGCTAGAGTTAAGCTTTGTTTAAATATAGTGTTTAGTTATATTTATGGTTAGGACTCAATTTGGACTATTCCTTAATTATAAATTAAAAGCTATTGAATTTTGTGTAAATTAAGGTTTAATTACCTAATTACTCTCTCTCTCTCTCTCTCTCTCTCTCTCTCTCTCTCTCTCTCCATTAGCATCTCTTCCCCATAATTACCTTCTATCTGTACCTCATATTCTTCCCCCTCTTCCTTCCTCAATCATCATCTATGTCTATTAAATTCCCTAATTATCGCCCTCTTAAAGCTCTATATCATCTCTCCCCATGTTATCTCTCTTTTTCCTCATCTCTCCCCCTCTCCCTATTCTCTCACTCTCTCCAGTGCAACTCCCTTGTAATTACTCCCCCTCTCTCCTCTCTTAACTACCCCATCACCATCTAGATGTCTAATGTAGTCCCTAATTATGCTCCTTCTAAAGCTCTATCTCATCTCTCTCTCCTCCCCGTTATCTCTGTCTACCTCATGTCCGCCCCTTTTCCCTCTCTATTTCTCCCTTTTTCCCTTGATTAAGGGTAAATTGGTTTCTAAGTGTTTGATTAGTTTTTCCATTAAGATTCAATTTGGGTTTTTTTTATTACATTTAGGGCTAGGGCTTTATTTGGTTTTGTATTAGGGTGAGAGTTCAATTTGGCTTAACGTTTAATTGGGTTTAAGATTATAATTTTATTTGGTGTAGGGTTTAATTTAGTTTAGTCTTGGGATTATGATTCTATTTGGTTTAGGTTTATCATTCAATTTATCTTAGTTTTTAGTTAGGTTTATGGTAACAATTTAATTTTTTTTATCATTCTTTTATTTTTCAAGTTAGCATTCAATTTGGTTTAGCATTATAATTTAATTTTTATTTGATTTAGGTTTCTCTTTAAAATTGGTATAGGATTAGGGTTCTCTTTATTATAGAGAGTTTGGGTACTTAATATAGTTTAGTTTAGGGTTATGTTTAATGTTTAATTAAGTGTAGAGAAAGAATTCATTTTAGTATACTATTAGGGAGAGGGTTGAATCGGGTTCAATTTCATTTAGTGTTAGGGTTAGAGTTTAGGTTTATGGTTAGGGATCAATTTGTACTATTGTATAAGTAAATTTAAAGTTGTTATTGAATTTGGTGTGAGTTAAGGTAATCTCTCTCTCTCTCTCTCTCTCTCTCTCTCTCTCTCTCTCTCTCTCTCTCTCTCTCTCTCTCTCTCTCTCTCTCTCTCTCTCTCCATTTTCTTTCTCCAACTAATCTCTTCCCTCTCTCTTCTACCTTTCTTTGTTTCTTCCCCCTCTCACCATCTCTTCCCCCTAATTACTATCTATCTCTACCTCATGTCTATGACCCTCTCTCTCTCTCTCTCTCTCTCTCTCTCTCTCTCTCTCTCTCTCTCTCTCTCTCTCTCTCTATTTTCTTTCTCCAACTAATCTCTTCCCTCTCTCTTCTACCTTTCTCTATTTCTTCCCCTCTCACCATCTCTTCCCCCTAATTACTATCTATCTCTACCTCATGTCTCTGACCCTCTCTCTATTGTGACTCTTTCTCATGCATCTCCACCCATAACTCTTTCTCATGCATCTCCACCCATAATTAGCATCTCTCTCTACCTCATGTCTCTGACCCTCTCTCTCCCTCATGTCTCTAACCCTCTCTCTACCTCATTTCTTTGACCCTCGCTCTATTCTAACTCTTTCTCATGCATCTCTACCCATAATTAGTATCTCTCTCTCTCTCTCTCTGGTATACAATTTGGGTTCAATTTATATAATTTTCAATTAGGTTTAGGGTTTAAGTTTAACTCTCTCTCTCTCTAGTATACAATTTGGGTTCAATTTATATAATTTTCAATTAGGTTTAGGGTTTAAGTTTATCTCTCTCTCTCTCTCTCTCTCTCTCTCTCTCTCTCTAAGGTTTTATTTTTATAGTTAGATTTATAATATTGCATTTAGGTTAGGGTTAAACAATTAGTGTTAAGATAAGGGTTTCATATCTAGCATTAGAGTTTAGCATTTAAGATTAGGGTTTAACATAAGGTTTAAGTTTGGATTTAGGGTTTAGCATTTAAGATTATGGTTTATCTTAGGATTTAAGGTTTAGCATTTAAGATTAGGGTTTAGTAGTTAGTGTTAGAACTAATTAGGATTTAGCATTTAGGATTTAGGGTTATCCTAATTTAACTCAAACTCTAATTCTAACAATAACCCTAAGTGATCCCCAACCTTAATAAATTAGATTAGAATTTCTTTTATAGAAAGATTAAATATAGCTATCAAACTTAAAATTTAAAATTAAATAAAATATTTTTTTAAATATATAAAATTAAAATAATATCTTTACACATGCCTCAATTAAATTAAATTATATAGTATAATTTAGAACAAATAACTAATGTGTAGTAAAGGAAAAATTATGTTTGTTTAAAAGAAAAATAATTTCCTTTTCAAGATAAAAGCTAAAATTGAAATAATGATTATGTTACATAATATATTTTGAATACAATTAAATCAATTGATAATCTAGTTTTAAAATATATTTTTATTAATTTAATAGTATAATGAATAAATAATCAATTTTACTATATAATTTTTTTATGTGAAAAAGTGATTTTAAAGTTATTAAAGTTAGCTATTAAGATGAATTTAAAATTGAATGGAAGATAAAAAAAAAATTTATATGAATGTCAAATTAAATTAGATAGTATATATTTTGAAAAAGCTAATAATGAGTTATTGAAACGATTTGAATTAATGGAATAAGACAATGATAACTAACTAATTTATATAAAAAAATATTTTTTGTTAAAGTAAAAATATTTTTCTTTATAGAAAATTACTAAAGATAACTACTAAAAATAAAATTTAGAATCAAAGTTACATTTTCTGAAAAAATATTTTCTATTATAAAAAGTTACTAAAATCAACTATCAAAAATAAAATTGAAAATTGAATTAAAGATATGTTTTTGAAAATGTGGTTTAAAAGTTTCTTTTTTTTTAAAGATAGGTTTTAAAGTTATTAAAGTTGGTTCATAAACATAAATTTAAAATTGAATTAAAGATATATTTTATTTAAATATCATAATATATCTATGAATGCCAAATTAAACTAGAAATTATTTTTCTGAAGAAGCTCAACAAAATTAGCTAACAATCTATTATTAAAATGATTTGAATTAATTGAATAAGATAAATAATTAATTAATTTATATGAAAATTCATTTTCTTTTAAAGTAAAAAAAAAAAATTATAGAAAATTATTGAAGGTAACTATGAAAATAAAATTTAGAATCAAAGGTCTATTTTTTAAGAAGAGATTTTCTATTATATAAATTTACTAAAGAAAAAATTAAAATTGAATAAGTCAAATAAATATTTGATTTATTAGCTTAAGGCAAATACACTTCCTAAACCAATAGAAGAGCGAGATGTCTTAATAGATATAAAATTTGCAATAACAACTTAACTTAACAAAGCAATAACTAAATCAGTATCTATGTTTATATTCTTCAATAACTAGATTGGTATCTATGTTTACATTGAATAAACCAATAAAAATTACATTCCCAGCCACTGGCAAAATAAAAGACAAATATAAACAAAGAGAAAGTAAACAACATTCATTCCATAATTTATGAAATAGCATGAATGCTCAATTCACTTATCAATTCTACATTCAAATTCATTCCACTACGATATGAGGAATATTAAATTCCATTCTACAAACAAAAACTAACAAATTAAATTCATTCCTTAAAATTCCATAATATGCATTCATTTTTTAACATTTGAGTACAGCCCAAATTTATTTAAGTGGGCAAAAATTAACTGCAATGAATATTTAATTGATTTATTTTCCCAATCCATATATCAACAATAGCAGGTCAACACTACTGTACTATCAGTTTATTAGTGCCTTCACTCTTTTGGATGAGGAAAATCCAACCCAATATGTCCATCTAGATTTTAGAAGATTATTTAAAATTATAAAAATACGGGAATGGTAGCTTAATCTAGTTTTGACTAGTTTTTTTTGGTATAAGTAGTGTTCAGGAGGGTTGTTACGTAGAGCCCTGGCCCACAAATCATTGAACAATATAGAATTTCCCTGGTTGAATGTGTTATTATGTAGAATCTCTCAATGCAATTTTTATATTATCTTTTATAATAGTTGTTGATGAAGAAATCATCTACCTTAATGGCAAGCTTAGCTGAGATATACTTTTGTCTGCATAACGATGTCCCAAGCTTCAGCTTAACAACCTGATTAAGCACCAGAAGTTCTGTTTATTTTCCCATAGAGTCACTGAAACAAGACCAAGAAGATCCACAAGTAGAGGTAAGGAGATCTCAATTTCTAGCCTGCAAACCAAAACCTACAGCAAGACGCGTATGACAGAGGTAGTCATAGCAATTACAATACAAGATCGGCACGAGAAACAAACCAATTAACCATCAAAGGCAGATTTTGCAATATTTCTAATCATCAAATATGTCATTTCATGCATAAATTCCATGTATTGCGCACAAAATTCTCAGATATGGTCTTGAGGATTAGAATTCCTGACACACTTATCAAATTTCATAATTTCTACCCCTCGTGGGAACAGGGGTAAGTACAAGTTTTTGTCAAAGGGGAATGGGCAAATAGAGGTAATAGAATATTTGGATATGGGTTTCTCTTGACTGTTTTTCATCGTTTGCAGTTTAAGTTGCAATGCTTGCATTTTCTTGGAAATGAGTGTTAGAGGAGTTTCCTCCTTTTTGGCAATGACATTCTCTGTTCTATATTGGAAAGGCAATTGAGCTCCTTGCTTTTCCAATTCAAAGAAATATTGTTCATTTTCCTTAGCCATGACAACTTTCATCATTTTGAGGAACTCCTTGTCTACCTTACACCGGGTAATGCTTGCTTTGTCAGGCTCTGATTCACTAGAAGAGTCCTCATGATCAACATCATGAGCACTAACATCATGGTTATTAAAACAGTACTCGTCATGTTGTTTCCCTCATCTAGACATTTCGTCATCAAAGGGTTTTGCTTGGTGATGCTCCAATTGTCCAGAGGTTCCAGTTTTGTCTCCAAAAAGAGGATTGGTTTCAAATGTGAAAGGATTCTCTTCTAAAAGATGTCAATAAGAGTTTCTAGTCCGAACCAACATATCTTGGTTATCAGAAAATGTAGGTAAGTGAGAACAATCAAGTTTTTGAACAAGTCCTAAGCAAGATGCAAGTGGGATATCATCTACTTTGAGAGGGTATTGCAAGTGACTTAGATCCAAGTCAAGGTTAAGAAACCTATGTATCTTTGCATACACAACTCGAGAAGATAATCTAAAAATATCATGATGAAATCTAATTTAGGACAAGTTTGTGACAAGATTTGAACTCAATATGATATCATTTTGTGTAACCAAGAATGATAGGAAGACTATGTACCAAAACCCAAGGTGTGATTTTCAAATTTGTGACAAAGTGTTGGACTAGTTTTGCAAAATAATTCTTTAATTTTCAAGGGCAGCTTTGTGTATGCAACTCGCAATGTGTGATCTTTGAAGTTTGTGTGTGGAAAAATGTGACTAAGCTAAACACACTTCAATGAATCATTTCTTGATCTACTTGAACAAAATGCAAGCAAGTAAAGATATTCAAAGGAGCTCAAATTGACCCATTGCCTCCTAGTAGATTTGTGTTTGGGATGCTCTCAAATTCATCGCACACCAGTGACATCAAACAAATATAATGAAGGATTTGTTGGAAAGTTGACTATATTGTTGTATATGACTTGATATAGTGTTTTCATTATGGAAACAAAGTCATACAGTGGTTTGGAGTCAGTGCACATGATAAGAAGATCAAAAATTAGCTAAGTACAAAAGACTGGACAGTTAACAAAACACGAGTAGATCAGAGCATCAGCGCATGTGTGTATGACTGAGTTATGGTATGCACCCTAGAAGATAAGTTGGTAAGAGTATATTCATGTTTAGTCTATGAGCACATGATCAGATATGCAAGTATGATGAAGTTACAGATAGTTGAAGTTACACAGCCAGTGAATGCCAGAATAGAACAAAGTATGCAGTTGACTGATAGAAATTTGATCATCAACTATGTTATTGTTTTGTAAAGGCTATGCACCTATTGTAATTAGGTTATAGAAATGTAAATAAATTTGTTTGTAAACACGCTTGAGCCAATTCTATTGGAAGCATTATATGTAATCGGTTAAAGGGCAGACCTTGTTAATTATTTTGTATGCGCATATAAATATTAGATGTGCCTTTGTAATTAGGCATGTGAGATTATAGAGAGTTGAAATAAGTAGAGAAGAAGTGTGTGAAGAGTTGATAAGATGTATTAGAGCTTTGCAAGAGGTCAGAGCATCAACACATCAAAAGAACTGATCAGACAAGCAATGTCACAGTGCCAGTTCATCCAGTAGATATAGTGTGTATCTAAGATCAAAAGGTTGTAGCCTTCACCTCTTTGAGCAATGTGCTCTTGAACAATGCATCCTCACCCCTAACTGGATTAATTGTAAAAGACTCCTAACAGGGTCTAACCCTTGACCAAGTCACTATACTAAATACATTGTCAAGAAACTCCTAATAGGGTTAAGGATCTTCTAACAAGGATCATAAAACACTAGTACAGATTATTAGTGGGTGTCAATTCCCACTGGGGTTTTTACCTATTTGGGTTTTCTCATAACCATATTGGTGTTATGTGTTGTGTTCATCTATCTTGTTTACGTTAATGTTCATTTCGGTACTTAATCATTCAAGTTAAGTTTAAAGAGAAAAGTTAAAAATTAAATATAGTGAACACTAATTCACCCCCCCCCCCCCCGACTCATAGTGTTCCCATTCCTAACAATTGGTATTAGAGCTCTGGTCCTCAACAAAGAAGTTTAACCACTTGAGGATATCATGGACAAAATAGAAATGAAACATCTGAAAAGAAATTTTGAAGCTGCTCTTGAAGGCCTAGATAGATCTGAAAAGGAAATTGAGAATTAAAAGAAAAAGTCAGTGATGCTCAAACAGTCATTAAAAGACTCAAAAAATATTAGAAAGAATGTTCTACCAGTGATTTATGGATCATGGTAAAAAAGGTAAATGAAGAGAACACATCTCTGAAAGATAAGATTGAAGAATTGGATGATAAGCTAACTAATAATCAGGAAGTCTATGATGAACAAATCAAAGAGAACCTTCAACTGAATGAAGGATTGAGGCAAGAAAACATGAAAATATTGGAGCTAAGAAACAAAAAAGAAAGCTTGGAATATGAATTGAAAGATGCTAAGAATCACATTGATAAGTTACAAACAAGCAAGGATCTGATTGAATCTAATTATATTCTCAGAAACTTAAAGGAGATACTAGCAGCATTTGATTGAATGAAGCACAAAATTAGATTACAACATGCGAGCAAGAATGGAAGTACCAGAAGACATCACAGATGCCAAGGAGACTGGAAGTCAGACTAAAGATCATGTTAAACCATCCAAGAATGAGTGCAAGCCAGTAGATTGAACTTTTTATGCATGTAACAAGCATGGACATATAGCAAGGAACTGTATAGAGGTAAGACCTTTCAATACTTATAGTTATTCATGCAATAAATTTGTCATAGAGCTATGAATTGTAAGACAAGTCAAAAGAACAAGACTCGGCATATTCAAAGAAATCAGAATCAGCCAAATGTAAGAAGTTCTCAAAATGTTACATGTCAGATATGTAACTATAATGGTCACTCAACTAGACAGTGTAAAATGGTAACCCATGTCAATGCACCGAGGAATATAAGGCCTCCAGTTATTTGTCACTTATGTAACAAGGCTGGACACATCTCAAGGTTCTATAGATCAAGTATCCAAAGTCAAGAAAGCCCTAAAAAGCTAGAAGAATCAATACTAGATACTGAAGGAGAAGTCAAGTTTGTGAAAGCTTCAGAAGATGCGAGCATGATTTGGTCAAAGGTGAAGAAGGATAAGATTGATGAGTATGTATTGGATGCATCCACAGTGGATGCATGCTCTACATCTAGATAAATGGCCCTTAGGGTCATAGGGGGAGCTAATTTAGCTCTAGACCCCTGCGTGGCTGGTATACTCACCCTCAAAGTGTGTGCCTTTAAACTTAACCATTTGGAGACTAGTAGAACCTATGTGCAAGAGTGCACTACTAGCTGATTGATAACAGAATGAAAGTTGGAGATTTTCAATGAAAATCTAGTTTACGTGGCAAGCATTAATGGTGGAATTTTCACTTTAAATTACACAAAAGTTTGTAGATAACTCATTGCATTTGAGTTCAGAGCGATTGAAGAGCACAAAACCCCTAGCATTTGATTGTCAAGGATTATAGATTGATTCATCAATGATTAGCAATGCATTTGATTGGTTGTGAAAGCCCTAATCTGTCGCATCAATTCAGAAGTCTTTGAGCTCATTTGGAAAGCAATATACAAGTAATGGCTACTCCCATTGTATTTGATGTGGTGGAGAAAAAGAGATATGTGTTTAAGAGGCATCTGTTCAAATCCACACTAGATGACCTAAAAGGTTCATTCTCCCACACTCCCATGGGTGTTATGCATGTGGCAGATATCAGGGCATACATATATTAGAGGAAGGAACTAGTAGGTTTGGATAGAATAAGAGCACACATGGAAACAAAGATGAAACCTAATAAAAACTTCATGGATGAGTATGCACAATTGGAAAATCATCCTATAGTGGAATATGCTATAGCATATGAGTTCTATGAGTCAGAATGGATCAAGATCCTACTCAACAGGATCCATGATGACCTATTTTGGATAGGTGAAGTACTAGTTAGGATAACATGAGATCTAATTCATGATATAACAAGACTCTCAAGGACATGCATCGTCCTTCTAGCAAGCAAGGATGTTAGAAAACTTGTAGAACAAGCTTGCAAATCAAGAAGTGATAGGTGCAAAATGACAATAGAGCCTATAGAGGAGAAAGACATCAAATTGATGTCCATGATACTGGGATATAGGTTTCAGCACACTAGTAGAGTAAACAATGTGTCAGCGGCCACCATTCTAGTAGCAATACGGTTGGTAAGAGAGAATGGAGAGTTTAATTTGTGTGAGATCTTGTGCACATATCTAATAGATAACATCAAAGCCATTAAACATGACAAGACCAAAATATTTAGGTTTGGGTCTTTGATCATATACATGTACTTCCACATTGTTGGAAAGGTGTCAGATTTGTATTTGGACAAGAGTATGCCTATAATGCCACATATATCATTTAAGGAAACCACTGAGAGTACACTGAAGGACTACATGACATTGGAATTGAAGACATTTAGGACCAAAATACAGATGAGATACAGGATTCAAGAAAGCATTGTTGAAAAGTACAAAGATAGTATTTGCTTTATGGTAGAGACTGATACAATATGCATGGAAGCAGTTAAACCAAGGACAAAGTGGATTCATCCACTTGGATATGATGTTGAGGAGCCAATCCTAGAGGTATGTGCTCAAGTACTACTATCAGCACCTAAGGACCCTAATGAGCCTAGATAGGGAACTTATGAAGAGAAAATAAGAGAAATAGATGTTATATTGAACAACGTAGAAACAAAAAAAAAGTTGCCAAGGTTACTTCGAAGATTTTGAAAATTCATGGAGTATCTTAGGTAGACATAGACAAAGAAAGGAAAGAGAAGATTGCTTTGGAAATAGAGAGTGCAACTGCAACAAAGACATAATCTAATGATCCAAAGATGAAGAAGGCGAAGATTGAGAAGATTGATGATCAAAAAGATAAATTGGAAAAAAATGATGTTACCACTTCTACGCCCACTATTAAAATTGACATTGAGACCACATATGCATATCCCAAGATGCCTAAGAGAAGAAAACAAACTACTACAAGCCACCCTTCAGCTAGAGCCACAAGAAGTAGAGTGAAAAATGTGCAGCCACCTCCGGAAGTAGGATTCCTAGCTAGTATTCAAGTGTTAAGGGCTAGAGTAGTAGAAGAAGGAAGGCTAGATCAGATAGCAAAGTTTTAGGACAAATACCATGATGCAGTCAAGCTTGGTGAATCCAATTAAGGACAGACCAACCTAGCAGTCAAACCAATATGCAGCGAAAACACAAAATAAGAAACACAAATCTAAAATGAAACAGAAGTCTCTATCCATCAAATAAATTATTACAAGCAATGTTTTAGGTTGTAAAGCCTTCTCGATTATGGCCAATTACAAAATAGATAACAATCTACAAGATCTCATAGGATCTAAATCTTTTCCACATCATCAACAATTAGCTAGCCTAGGTTTGTAACACATAGAACACTGGTAGGCACCTAGGAAAGATCTAAACTTGTACTCCAACTTCCAAGTAATCTTCCTGCTCCTAAGCTCTTAGGCTACTAACTTTTCTTTTAACCCTTTGATGCCCCTAAACAACTACCCAAGCATCCTATAAATACTGATTCCCAGTCACAAGCCGGCTAATGCATAATTAACCCAAACAAATAAATATTAAATGCTAAAAAATCAGCCGGCTCTCAAATAGCCTTGCAAAATAAATAAACTCTTCAAGATGGCCCCAACGGTCATCAGATCCACATAGCAGAATGCAACACACTAGAACTAGGTCCCCACATGTCCAATGGTCAATCCATAACATGAGGAGCATGAACCAAACTAAATGCATCAGTCAGCCTAGTCGATTCATCCAAACATCCCAATCGGTAAGCAAGAATACCGAGCAATAGAAGAGATAACTAAGCATCACTCGATCGACCATGCCAAGCATGACCGAGAAACAAGGTTAATTCCAAGCAATAGGAAACTGACGCCTTTAGCCACCGAGCATTCTTCAAAGACTGACTACCCCAGAAACCAAAGAAATTGAGCAACCAATTTGCCAAACTGAGCAAGAACTCCGCTAAACCAAGATCAAAACCAATAATCTACCTTCAAAGACAAACATATTTTTGGTTGATATAGGATTTCCAAGAACCCTAGGATGCTCCTACATCAGACACCCCAGGTCAGAAAGATTTTCTCATAAGAAAATCAGGAACGTCTCAAGGGAATCAGAATAGGTATGCTAAATCTGTTCTTCACCCACATCTCTCCTTGTCCTTCATTTGAAGTAGTCTTTACCTCATTCACTGTCTCATGCAAAAAGTCATTTTTCTTTTCACTGTACTTACCCTTTGGTCGAAAATTGATAGCAACCGATTCTGACCACTACCGACCACAGCAGTGCCTCGGTAAGGTTCATCCTCTTCAGACTTCTCAATCAACTTAGTATCATATGCATCTCTCTATGCCACAAATGTCACCATCTACTCAACCATCTCTGCCATCAAAATTATCTACTTCTTAATCTCAACAAACTCTTCAGATATCCCATTCTCTTTTTGCTTTAAATAAGGCTTAATAGGAATAGATCCTTCCACCTTGTGCTCCTGAGGTTTGTCACAAGGAAAACATCTGATAACTCCACATCCTTTAACCCCTATCTCCTGTAAAGGTATCATCTTATGCTGAGATCCTTCATGCCTAACCACATAAGTGTTAGCATGACCATCAAACAACACATTTCTATCAAACTACCAAGGTCTACCAAGCAACAGATGACAAACATCCATAGGCAACACATCACATAATATCTCATCATGGTAAGATCCAATCTAGAAATTAACTAAGCATTGCTCTTCAACTCTAACCTTAGAAACATCTTCAATCCAACTAATCTCATAAGGATTAGGATGCTTCCCCCTTTCTAGATTCAATTTACTAACCATTTATTCTAAAAAAAAAGTTTTGAGAACTACCACCATCAACTAGAACATTACATATCTTATCTTTGCACTTGCATCTGGTCCTGAACAAATTTCTTCTTTGCACCAGTTTAGAGACAAATGTAGCCAATCTTCTAGTGACAAGACATTCTCCTTTCTCTGGAACATTCTCAATGTCTTCTTCAAAAACTAATGCAACTCTTTTCTTAGAACACTGCCAACTTCTATGACCAACTTCACAATAGTTATAACACATACCAGTGAACTCATTCTTACCCCTACCTCTCTGTCTATCATTCCTAGGGACTTGACCACTACTAGACCCAACATCAAGTTTAGGATTCTCTGTCACATTACTTTCGGCAATTGTCTCACCAGTCTTACCACCTTAGTTTCTATTGTTCTACTTACCTTCAAACTTCTTATTCAGCTTCTCTTCAATCTTTAATGCCATCTGATAAGCATCTCCTATTGTTGCCATCCAAACAATAAGCAATTCTTCTTCAATACTAGGTCTCAAACCATAGACATATTTAGCAACCTTCTCTTTATCAACTTTAGAATGACCAATCTTGATCAGAAGTCTGTAAAACTCCTCGGTATACTCCTATACCAATTTTTTAGTCTTCTTCAAAGCTTTCATCTTCTCAAACATTTCCAATTCATAATCCACTGGAATGAATTGCTTCTTCAATTTGTCAACCATTTGGTTCCACTTAGTGATCTTTTCTTTCCCACTTCTACCTCGTTCCAACTAAATTTCTCTCCACCAAATATTTGCATGACCTTTCAACTTAGTCTTTGCAAATTTGACTCTATCAGGATCTTCTATTTCTTCATACTCAAAGTATTCATCAATCTCATTGATCCAATCAATCAATTCTTTAGGCTTAAGACTTCCAGCAAATGTAGAAACTTTAATCTTAGGTCTCTTCCCAATCTTAGACATAGCTTTCAAGATTCTATTCTCCTCTGGATCTCTAGCTTCTTCAAAATGATCTTCTTTTGATTCATCATCATTGTCCCCCTTCAGGGTAGGCTTCTTCTTTCTCAATTCTTCTTGCAAGTCTTGCACTTGTTTCTACAAAGCCCTAAAATCATCAAGACTAAATTCTCCAATGGTCTCTTCATCTAAAGTCTTATGATTTCTCCTTAGAGGCATCTTCAAATCAAGATCTAGACACACAAGATCCACTCAGCTCCAACAGGAATAAAACTTTTCTCTGATACAACTTGATGTAGTCAAGGTTGGTGAATCCAATTAAGGATAGATAGACCTTGCAACCAAACCAATATGTAGTGGAAACACAAAATAAGAAACACAGATCTAAAATGAAATAGAAGTCTCTATTCATCAAATCAATGATTACAAGCAATGTGTCAAGTTGTAAGGCCTTCCTAGTTACGACCAATTACAAAACATATAACAATCTACAAGATCTCGCAGGATCTAAATCTATGCAGATCTCATGACTGTTGGGGCCATCTTGAAGAGTTTCCACTTGATGTAGTCAAGGTTGGTGAATCCAATTAAGGTCAGACTGACCTTGTAGCCAAACCAATATGTAGTGGAAACATAAAATAACAAACACGGATTTGAAATGAAACAGAAGTCTCTATTCATCAAATCAATGATTACAAGCAATGTGCCAGGCTGTAAGGCCTTCCCGGTTATGGCCAATTATAAAACAAATAACAATCTACAAGATCTCATAGGATCTAAATCTTTTCCACAACATCAATAATTAACTAGCCCAGGTCTCTAACACACAGAACACTGGTAGGCACCCAGGAAAGATCTAAACTTGTACTCCAACTTCTGAGAAATCTTCCTGCTCCTAAGCTCGCAGGCTACTAAGTTTTTTTTTACCCTCTGATGCCCCTAAGAAACTACCCAAGTATCCTATAAATACTGATTCCTAGCCACAAGTTGACTGATGAACAATTAACCCAAACAAACAAATATTAAATTCTAAAATATCAATTTGCTCTCAAATAGCCTTACAAAATAAATAAATTCTTCAAGATGGCCCCAATGGTCATCAAATCGGCATAGAAGAATGCAACACACCAGAACTAGGTCCCCACATGTCTAATGGTCAATCCATAACATGAGGAGCGTGACCCAAATTAAATGCATCAGTTGGCCAAGTCGATTCATCCAAACATCCCAGTCAATAAGCAAGAATATTGAGCAATAGAAGAGATAACCAAGCATAAGTCAACTGACCATGCCAAGCATGACTGAGCAACAAGGTTAATTTTGAGCAATAGGAAACTGACGCCTTCAGCTACTGAGCATTCTTTAGAGACCGAGCACCCCAGAAACCAAAGAAACTGAGCAACCAGTTTCCCAAACCAAGCAAGAACTCCACTAAACCAAGATCAAAACCAACAATCTACCTTCAAAGACAAACATATTTTTGGTTGATACAAGATTTCCAAGAACCCTAGGATGCTCCTGCATCATACCATGAAATTGATAAATCAGAGATTCATGATATATTGATCAAACACATGATAAAATTCAAGAAGATAGTTCTTGAATTGAAAATAGCTATCCCAAATAAGGTATGGGAGATTTTGGATACCTTGAAGAGACAAGCCACTGAAGAAGATTTTAGAATCAGAGAACAAACACTGGATTACAATCTTCTAGTATGTTTTGTTGAAGAAAAAACATTGCTACCGAATTCGGTAAAATCGTACTTAAGGATAGAGATGAGAACATTACACATCATGAACAAAGATTATGAACTAGTGACAAAAGAAATAGAGAAAGCCTTTGAAAAGGTATTCTTAGAATAGCACATGAAACCTTCATCTACACCCATCGCTCAAACATCTTATGAGAAGGAAAAAGCAGTAGAGATCACAAATGTACTAGTGACAAGTCCTGAGGACTCGATGCCTACAGTTGAAACACCCATAGAGGCAAAGAAGCTTGTGCTCATGGAAAAAGCACATATGGATGATACAATCTATATTGATAATGTTGAAATTGCAATGGCGGCCTTAGATATTGATTTGAATAAGTTTGAAGAAGCCTTTGTAAGAACTCAAGAGGCTGGGAATCTATGTGGAAACACTCCTCTCAATAAACAAGAACAAGTATTGATTGAGAACATAATACATGAAAAAGAAGGAAAAGAAATAGAAAAAGAGGAAGAAAAGATAGAAGAAATAGAAAAAGAAAAAGAGACAGAAAAGGAAGAAGGAAAAGAAACACAAATAGAAAAAGGAGAAGAGGAAAAAGGAGATGAACCAACAGATGAACCATCAGTTGAAATGTTAATAAAAGTAAAGCAAGAAGTAGTGGATAACACTCCTATCACTCCTATATCATTGTTGTCAAGATTGACACTAGACACCACTAGTCTGGATTCTTGAGGAGAAGAAGACTTGATCAAGATTAGTGTCTTAGCTATGGAGAAAACTAAAGAGAAATAGGTAATGAGGAACCCATTGTTTGTTGAATCAGTCAACATATTGAATAGTCTATTGCCTTCAGACAAGAAAGTGTCTAAGGTACATTTAGTTGATGATATTAGCAAAATCCTCACAGCCTTCAAAACCAATTTTTCTACCTTGGAAGAGACTGCATCTCAAGTTGCAGAAGAGAAGTATAGGAAGAAAAGACTCAGTGAATTAATCAATAACTTTGCACTTGACCTAAGTTCACTCAAGGTTGGTCAAGCATCCTTATAGGAGTTTGCAAAAAATGGTAGGAAGATCATTGCAGATTGTATGGACCAATATAAGCTGAATGATGATCATTTTAAGAAGATACAAGAAGCAAAATAAATGATAGAACAAGTAAGGAAATCAGTAGAAGATCCCTCCACTAATGTAAATATGTGTAATAATGTATATCAAGGGAAGATTGAAAAGATAGAAAGAGAAGAGAAGGAGATGTCCAAGATAAGGGCAAGGCAAACACAGCTCAAAAATGCTCTTGTGCCCTCCCTAGATGTGCTCAATCAAAATATCGAGATCGATGCCACCATGGTGACATATGATCATGTCCTAGCTCAAATTTGGAGAAGATGGAGAAGCTCGCTTATGCATTATGTGCCCATCTCCAAATAGTCAATGCACTAATTGCATTCTAGAAGCAAGAGATCCACAAGTTGCAGATAGCATATCCAGATGTACTTTCAATATAAGCACTTATATAGATTTAGTTTTTGGGTACCTTTGTCATTAATGTCAAAGGGGGAGTATGTATAGAATATGGAGCTATAGAAGATATATAGTAATAAGACTAAGGGAGATATAAGTTAGAGTTTTTGTAGAAGAGGACAGATAGTAACTTTGCCATATTCCTTTGTTGCCATCAATGAAAAAGGGGGAGATTGTTGGCAAGTTGACTATACTCTTGTATATGACTTGATATAGTGTTTTCATTATGGAAACAAAGTCATATATTGGTTTGGAGTCAACGCACATGATAAGAAGATCATAAATTGGCTAAGTACAGAAGACTAGACAGTTAACAAAATACTAGTAGATCAAAGCATCAGTGCACATGCGTATGACTGAGTTATGGTATGCACCCTAGAAGATAAGATGGTGAGAGTATATTCATGCTTAGTCTATGAGTGCATGATTAGATATGCAAGTATGATGAAGCTACAGATAGTTGAAGTTACATAGCCAGTGAATGCTAGAACAGAACAGAGTATGCAGCTGATTGATAGAAATTTGATTAGCGACTATGTTATTGTGTTGTAAAGGCTATGTGCCTATTGTAATTAGGCTATAGACATGTAAATAACTTTGTTTGTAAACATGCTTGAGCCAATTCTATTGGAAGCATTGTATGTAATCGATTAAAGGGCAGACCTAGTTAATTGTTTTGTATGCACATATAAATATTAGATGTGTGTTTGTAATTAGGCATGTGAGATTATAGAGAGTTAAAATAAGTAGAGAAGAAATGTGCAAAGAGTTTATAAGATGTATTGGAGCTTTGAAAGAGGTCAAAGCATCATCACATCAAAGGAACTGATCAGACAAGCAGTGTCATAGTGCCAGTTCATCTAGTAGATATAGTGTGTATTTGAGATCAAAAGGTTGTAGCCTTCACCTCTTTGAGTAGTGTGCTCTCAGACAGTGAGTCCTCACCCCTAACATGGTTAATTGTAAAAGACTCCTAACAGGGTCCAACCCTTGACTAGGTCACTGTACTAAATACATTGTAAAGAAACTCCTAATAGGGTTAAGGATCTTCTAACAAGGATCATAAAATACTAGTACAAATTATTAGTGGGTGTCAATTTCCACTGAGGTTTTTACCTATTTGTGTTTCCCCGTAACCATATTGGTGTTATGTGTTGTGTTCATCTATCTTGTTTATGTTAATATTCATTTTAGTACTTAATCATTCAAGTTAAGTTTAAAGAGAAAAGTTAAAGATTAAATATAGTGAACACTGATTCACCCCCCCCCCGCCCCCCCCCCCCCCCCTCTTAGTGTTCCCATTCCTAACAAGATTTAACATGCATGTAGTATGAAATGTAGATTTATCTAATTATCAACTAGTGGTCATCCAATTAACAAAACTAAATGTTCCTATGTGATTAACATGCAATGATGATAGAGAGACTAAGCTATGATGAAACTATGATTAATCCATATTAAGTATTAAATAAGATGTTCCTATCAAATGTATACAACCTGATGAGCTACAACTGATTTAGAACCTAATTGAAGATCTGTGATTTAAGATCACTGAGCTGACTAATTAGATATGTAAGATGATTAAATCAGTATTATGTTGTCATTGATGTCAACTAGTTTGACAACACTTATCTTGTAAGTTACTATACCTAAACATCTGTAGAAAAGGAGTGAAAGAGATGAAGAATAGATATATCTACATGAGGAAGATGGATATGATAGATGAGGATAAAGAATACATTGGGTAACTTGTTGATCAGTCTATGACCTTATGATATTGACTTGATTATGTTGCATTCATCTATGAGGTGGAAAACAGCCGAAAGACACAAGGTAGTGTTGTCGGTTAATGAAGCATTTTAGTATACACCGACAAAGTGTAGTGTATACTGAGCATAGTATAAACTAAGCTTGTGTTCACTGACATATTTCTTTGTTAACCAAGCAGAACAAAGGAACTAAATGATTAGATTAGCTGATAAGGATTGATGAGTTGGAAAGTGTATGATTTCAAGGTTGGAGATAAAGTTTGTTACAAAGATCGATGGCTAACAAAATTCAAGAAAGATCTAAAGGATGAAAATTAAACATGTTATTGACACATCATCTGAGGAAGGTTAAAGTGGAAAAATCAATGAAGGTGATTAAGTGGAAAAATCTAATGGAGGAGAAAAAAATAGTGTACTTGTCTATTCAAGAGACTAGAGTTTCATAATGAAATATATGCTAGAAGAAAGAGACTATAGAATTATCGCATGAACAAGTTTTCATGCATACCTGATCAAACTGGTTATTGAGAACCAAACTGCAGAGGTTACTGAGCGTCAGGAAGCTATTACCAAGCATCAACAAGTTACTGAATATTGATTGAAACAAAATTTATATAATGATCAGAGGATTTGAATGAGCTTAACATTGATTTGTACATCTGCAATTGAAGATGTATTAAGGCACATCACCTACTGTTACATTTTAACCATTGTATACAGTCAAATCTCTTAACTGAGTAGACTAGGAAAGTCTTTTATGTATCATTCATAGAATTAACATTGTTATCATGTCAACCCCATAGTGAATGTTGGTTGGACGATAATGGTTGGTCTAAAATCCTCTAACAAGGTCATACCTAATAGTGTGTTTGTAACCTTTAAAAGGGTTGGGTCTTCACCGACCTCACTTTAGAAGACTGAACAATTTTTGGGTTGCCGGTCCCAGGTGGTTTTTCTCTTCTCAAGCTTTCCATGTTAAATCTCTTGTGTTATGTGTTGATTTTGATATTTATTTGATGTCATACTTACATGCTGCATATTTGATTTGATCAGTAATCACTATGTGTTAATGATTGGTAATTGATAAAAACATAGACAGTATAGTATTTTAAGTTACCGAGTAGCAAAATTTTAAGTAATTTTTTTTTGGATTATACATTCAGAATTGGGATAGTGGATAACTGATTCAACCCCCTCTCAGTTATTCTAACAATTGGTATCAAAGCATTGGTTGCTTAGAACAGAGTTTTAAGGACTTTAGCACAAAGATCTCAAAATGTATAAGAGGGCAGTACCAAAGCTGAACAAAGATAACTTTGCAGTATGGAAAAGCGGAATGAAGCTGCACATATTTGGAATTGGGAATTCTGCACTAGAACTGATGGAGAATGGCTACATTGAACCAACCACTAGTTCCTTGACCCTTGATCAACTAAGAGACAGACATGAACACAATGTTACTATGATGGAGATTGTTGTTGCCTGTACCGATGTTGAATTTGAAGATATTAAAAGTTGCACTACTGCCAAAGGTATGTGGGATAAACTTTCTCAAGTTTACAGTGGTGATGTGAATGTTAAAAGAGCTAGAGCTGAAAGCTTAAGGGGCAGATTCGATGATATGAAGATGAAGGAAGGTGAAAAAATTGTGCAGTACACAAATAGACTAAAAGTGGTAGTACATGCCATTAGATCATCTGATGTTGTTATTAGTGAAGAGATAGTGGTAAGAAAAGTCCTCAGAACCTTATTCTTGGTTTATGCAATCAAAATATCTGCAATTCAGGAAACAAGGTCTGCATCTGGTAACATCGTTACTCTTGACAACGTGATTGGTAAACTTATTACCTTTGAACTGAATAACTTTGACAACAGTGTTGTTCCGACTGTTGAATCTGCTTTTATGACTTCTCTGAAGATTGGTAATTCTAGTAGCAAATATAAGAATGATGGTAGTGATAGCAATACTGATGATGAGTTTGATGAACTTGAAGCTCTTATGGCAAGAAGGTTACCTAAAGGTAAAGGGAGATATAGAGGTAAACTACCTTTAGCATGCTTTAATTGGTAAGCTCTGGTCTTTTTTACCTATTTCAGATTTTCATTCTTGGGCTTTCATGAATTGGGTTAGTCTATCTGATCTATTTTATCTTGATCATGGTTCAAATTTCTTTATTGTAATTTTTGATTCTTCAGTTGCTCGTAATAATGTTCACCGTAGTAAGTTCTAGTTTTGTAATGGATTTGGAATCTCTTTAATACCCCAGGCTCCTAATTTTAAAATGAACAACTTCACGTGTTCCCTAATTCCTTTTTTGATTGAGCTGCAGCATTACCACTAGAATACAAAGATTTGGATATTATTGAAGCTATTGCAAATAAGTTTGGGGCCTTTATTCGACATGATCTTATATCCTTTTGAAGAATCCCATCATTCTATTTGAGTTTACCTCTTACTGGATTCCCTCAAACCTTTCCCCAAATCCATTATTTTACAGTCCAAATGGGGCTCCTAGCATAAGGACATCATTGTGAAGGATGCACAAATTATCTCTTATCATGCTAATTTGTTGGGTCACTTTAAAAATCAGTGCAAAGATCCCAACTATTCAAACCTAATTGTATGTAAGGACCATACCACTTTCCCCTCAAAATGTTCCATGGTCTCTCACACCAAGGATAACTCAACTTCAAATGAAATGGTTTCTTCTCCATCCAAATATTTTCCAGAATCTCATGATCAAGATATCCCTAGGCTGAAATAAAATGTGTTGGTTCCTAATAGCCTTTGCAAAGAAATGTGTCCTCTTCATATACCAGATAAAGTGCACTCTTAGCTTATGTCATCTAATGCGTTGTGCGTGAATCAATTTTTGAGCATCTTTCTGTTCACTCTTTTGTTAGCATGCTATAGTTGTATCTGCCTGTTATTATTTCTCTCTTTAAAGGAGTGGATTTTTCCTAGGCAGTGATTCAAACAGCTCCAATTCCACTTCCGCATTCAGACCCTAAGCCCTTGGAGTTTCCATTAATAGATTCTATAGTCAAGAAATTAATGTTTTATGATAATCCCCTTTGTAATCACTAAACAATGGTCACCTACAACCATAAGCCCCTAAATCTTGAATTATTCTTCATTCAATCAATTATCCTAAGTCCTAACCCAAGGCTGCCTAATTCATCAAATCAACCTGATTAATATTTTAGCCCGATCTTTGCACTAGATCAACAATAATTAATTAATTCCTAAATCTCAAGCATTATTGGAAATTATATCAAATTCCCAGTATTTATTTAATTAACTCTCTTGTGTTATGTGTTGATTGTGATATTTTTTTGATGTCATACTTACATGTTGCATATTTGATTTGATTGGTAATCACTATATGTTAATGACTGGTAATCAGTAAAAACACAGACAGTATAGTATTTTAAGTTACTGAGTAGCAGAATTTTATGTAATTTGTTTTTGGATTATACATTTGGAATTGGGATAGTGGATAACTGATTCACCCCCCTCTTAGTTATTCTAACAATTGGTATAAGAGCATTGGTTGCTTATAATAGAGTTTTAAGGACTTCAGCACAAAGATCTCAAAATGTATAAGAGGGAAGTGCCAAAGCTGAACAAAGATAACTTTGCAGTATGGCAAAGCCAAATGAAGCTGCACATATCTGGAATTGGAAATTCTGCACTAGAACTGATGGAGAATGGCTACATTGAACCGACCGCTAGTCCCTTGACCCTTGATCAACTAAGAGACAGGCATGAACACAATGTTACTATGATGGAGATTGTTTTTGCCTGTACCGATGTCGAATTTGAAGATATTAAAAGTTGTACTACTACCAAAGGTATGTGGGATAAACTTTCTCAACTTTACAGTGGTGATGTGAATGTTAAAAGAGCCAGAGTTGAAAGCTTAAGGGGTAGATTCGATGATATGAAGATGAAGGAAGGTGAAAACATTATGCAGTACACAAATAGACTAAAAGAGGTAGTACATGGCATTAGATCATCTAATGGTGTTATTAGTGAAGAGATGGTGGTAAGCAAAGTCCTTAGAATCTTATTGCTACTTTATGCAATCAGAATATTTGTAATTCATGAAACAAGGTCTGCATAGATGGTAACATCCTTACTCTTGACAATCTGATTGGTAAACTTATTACCTTTGAACTGAATAACTTTTACAATAGTGTTGTTTTGACTGTTCAATCTACTTTTATGACTTCTCTGAAGATTGGTAATCTAGTAGCAAATATAAGAATGATGATAGTGATAGCAATACTGATGATGAGCTTGATGAACTTGAAGCTCTTGTGGCAAGAAGGTTACCTAAAGGTAAAGGGAGATATAGAGGTAAACTACTTTTAGCATGATTTAATTGTAAATAGGTTGCTCATATTGCTGCTAGATGTCTACATAAGAAAGATGATGAAAGAACCAAAGACAGATATGATGGAAGCTATGGGAGAAGAAACAATATATAGGAGCTACCGATACTACAACCGAGACAATAATGACAAAGGTAAAAAGGTATGTTACATATCTGAAGAAAATGAATCTAAATCTGACTCTGATGATGATGTAGAAGTTGTATTTGTTGCTATGAAAGATGATTCCGAGGAAGAAGAAAAATATGTAGAAACAACATTGATCTCTAAAGTTAACAAAAATGATATATGGATCATAGACAGTGGTTGTACACATCACATGATTGGTGATGAAGAGAAATTTGATCATCTTGAAGAATACAATGGAGAATCTATTAAGATGGGTAATGATACACCTTATATGGTAAGAGGTAAAGGATCACTGATGATAAATGATAGAATAAAATGTGAAAATGTTTATTGGGTAGATGGACTGTACTATAATTTTCTAAGTGTGGCACAACTGAACAATTTAGGTCACCAAGTTTCCTTTGAGAGCAAGAAAGTAAAAATATTTGATGATGGAGGAAGATTAGTTGGAACTGGAGCACAAACAATAGGTAATCTATTTTATCTTGATAATAATGAGTCTTCTTGCTTGATGATGAAAAATGAAGATGCTTGGTTGTGGCATAAAAGGTTATGCCATGTGAATTTTGATAACATGATTAAGATCGGCAAAAAGAAAAGAGTTAGAGGTCTACCTAACTTGCCAAAACCTGATCATGTTATGTGTCATGAATGTCAGAAAGGTAAAATGACCAAATTTAGTTTCAAAAGAAAAGATTATTCAACAAAGAAGATACTTGAGTTGGTTCATACTGACCTATGTGGTCCTATGAGAACTTAGATTTATTATGGTGATAAATACTTTATTCTTTTTGTTGATGACTGTACTAGATTGATGACTGTCATATTCTTAAAAGAAAAATCTTAAGCATTTAAGATGTTCAAGTGGTATACAGAAAAAGTAGAAAAAGAGATTGGTAAAGAATTGAAATGCCTAAGATCTAATAGAGGAGGTGAATTTATCTCTGATGAATTTACTAATTTCTATAATGAGCATGGTATTAAAATACAGGTCTCTACACCGAGGACACCTCAGCAAAATGGCATTGTTGAAAAGAGGAATAGGTCAATAGTTGACTATGCAAGGACACTAATGTTGCGAAAGAATGTTTCTTAGACATACTAGAGAGAAGTTGTCATTACATTTGTTTATGTACCAAACTGAGTACAACTGAAGAAGGACACTAACAAGACACCCTATGAGTTATGGTTTGAACACAAACCCACTGTAAGTTATTTCAAGATTTTTGGAAGTAAATGTTTTATTCTGAAAGATGAAAGAAATGGGAAGTTTGACTCAAAAGGTGATGAAGGGATATTTCTAGGATATTCTAGTAAAAGTAAAGCATATAAGTGTCTGAATAAAGTTATTAAATCAAATCTATTAAATTTCCACAATCCATGTATAATACTAATCAATTTCTGGGTTAGATTGTGTGGAGTTTTTTTAACCATCAACGTTTCAGATCATACTACATGATCCATCATCAGGATGCTAGAGAGCATATGTTTAAAAGTTATTAAAGTTGGTTCATAAACATAAATTTAAAATTGAATTAAAGATATGTTTTATTTTAAATATCATAATATATCTATGAATGCCAAATTAAATTAGAAAATATTATTTTGAAGAAGGTCAACAAAATTAGCTAACAATCTATTATTAAAATAATTTGGATTAATTGAATAAGATAAATAATTAATTAATTTATATGAAAATTCATTTTCTTTTAAAGTTAAAAAAAAAATTATAGAAAATTATTAAAGGTAACTATGAAAATAAAATTTAGAATCAAAGGTCTATTTTTTAAGAAGACATTTTCTATTATATAAATTTACTAAAGAAAAAATTAAAATTGAATAAGTCAAATGAATATTTGATTTATTAGCTTAAGGCAAATACACTTCCTAAACGTCCAATAGAAGAGTGAGATGTCTTTAATAGATATAAAATTTGCAATAACAACTTAACAAAGCAATAACTAAATCAGTATCTATGTTTATATTCTTCAATAACTAGATCGGTATCTATGTTGACGTTGAATAAACCAATAAAAGTTACATTCCCAGCCACTAGCAAAATAAAAGACAAATATAAACAAAGAGAAAGTAAACAACATTCATTCCATAATTTATGAAATAGCATGAATGCTCAATTCACTTATCAATTCTACATTCAAATTCATTCCACTACGATATGAGGAATATTAAATTCCATTCTACAAACAAAACTAACAAATTAAATTCATTCCTTAAAATTCCATAATATGCATTCATTTTTTAACATTTGAGTACAGTCCAAATTCATTTACCTTGGGCAAAAACTAACTGCAATGAATATTTAATTGATTTATTTTCCCAATCCATATATCAACAATAGCAGGTCAATACTACTGTACTATCAATTTATTAGTGCCTTCACTCTTTTGGATGAGGAAAATCCAACCCCATATGTCCATCTAGCTTTCAGAAGAGTATTTAAAATTATAAAAATACGGGAATGGTAGCTTAACCTACTTTTGACTATTTTTTTTTTGGTATAAGTAGTGCTCAGGAGGGTTGTTACATAGAGCCCTAGCCCACAAATCATTGAACAATATAGAATTTCCCTGGTTGAATGTGTTATTATGCAGAATCTCTCAATACAATTTGTATATTATCTTTTATAACAGTTATTGATGAAGAAATCATCTACCTTAATTGCAAGCTTAGCTGAGATATACTTTTGTCTGCGTAATGATGTCCCAAGCTTCATCTTAACAACCTAATTAGGCACCAGTGGTTCTGTTTATTTTCCCATAGACTCACTGAAACAAGACCAAGAAGATGCACAAGCAGAGGTAAGGAGATCTCAATTTCTAGCCTGCAAACCAAAACCTATAGCAAGACATGTATGATAGAGGTAGTCATAGTGATTACAATACAAGATCGGCACAAGAAACAAACCAATCAACCATCAAAGTATTGGGATTGGAAGGCCAACAGACATTTTTCTATTGTGCCTTGTCTTTTTAGCTACTCAGATTGAGCTTATAAATAAGACTCTTGTAGTCATTTGTAAACATTCTTTTCTGAGGTTAATATAATTTCTCTTCTCTCAGTGTGGACGTAGCCACTATTGTGGTGAACCATGATAAATAGTGTGTTATGTGTTCTTTCTCAATCTACTCTGCTTTTCTCATTTAATTTTGTTTTCTAGTTTTATTTCAAATTCTCAAATTCAACAATTGGTATCAGAGTGCGGTTAATCATTGGTTGAAGAATTCGGTTTTAGAATTATGGAAGAAGTAAGATTACAGAAATTTTTTGGGAAGAATTACAAAATATGGAAGATTTAGATGAAGTCTCTGTTAGTGAACAAAGAACTTTCGCTGGCACTTGAAGGAAAAGTGAAGAAACCAACGTCTATGAAAGATGAAGATTGGGCAAAGCTTGATGAGAAAGCCATGGCGACAATCTTTCTCGCATTAGGTGATAATGTGTTGTATAATGTTTTAGACCAAAATAAAGCCAAAGAGGTATGGGATAAATTGGCTTCTACATATGCACAAGCATCCACTGTGAACAAAGTCTTCATCATGAAGAAGTTATATAAACTTAAGATGAGGGAAGGTGAAGCCATGAAAAATCACCTCAACAAATTTAACACCTTGATCAGCCAAGAAAATTCAGTTGGCATGACACAAGATGATGAGAATAAGGCTATTTTATTACTATACTCTCTTCCTAATAGCTAGGATGGGCTTGTGACAATCATAAGCACTTCTGCATCAACTACCAAGAAGCTGGTTTTTGATGAAGTTTCAGCCACCTTGCTCTCTGAAGATTTGAGGAGAAAGAATGATGAATCCTCTTCCAATAATGCTCTCACAATGGTGAGCATTGAAAATAGAGGAAGAAGCCAATATAGAGGTAGATCTAACAACAATCAGAGGTCCCAATTTTCAAGAAGATCATAGTTAAGAAGGAGACAAATGGTTGTTGGTTTTGTGGGAAGGTTGGGCATGTTAAGAAGGATTGCAAAAAATATAAGAAGGCACAACAACAAGTATTGGACAGCCAAGAAAACATAGTTTGTGAAAAGGATCCGGGCATCCTAATTTTGTCAACCAATGATACAAAACCTGATTCATGGGTAATTGATTCGGGAGCTTTCTTTCATGCTTCCTCTCTCACGGATGCATTTACAATTATCAAGATGGTGAATTCAAAGAGGTATTTTTGGGTGATAACAAAGCATGTAAAATTGTTGGGAAAGAAGATGTTGTCTTGCATCTTGAAGGAGGATCAAAATTACTTCTCAAAGATGTTAGACATGTTCCTCAATTAAAGAGGAATCCAATTTCTGTCAGTCAATTATACACCCAAGGATTCAAAACTAAACTTACGGATACATGGAAAATAGTCAAAGGTTCATTGGCTATTGCTAAAGGAGACAAAACCGGTAGTCTCTATATTTTGAAACCCATTGATAAGGTGGGAGTTGCTTTAACACTTGTGGACAGTGATGTTGTGCTTTGGCATCAAAGGCTAGGCCATATGAGCAAGAAAGGCCTTGAGGTAATGTTGAATCATGATCAACTACCAGGTCTCAAATTTGCAAATTTAGAATTTTGTGAGCATTGTATTCATGGGAAATAAAAGCGGGTCAGTTTCTTGAAGGATGGACATGATAAAAGGACTACACCTTTGGAGTTAGTGCATTTGGATGTCTTCAGACCTACAGAGGTAACCTCTTATGGAGGCACACAATATTTTTTCACCTTTCTTGATGATAGCACCTGAAAGGTATGGGTTTATATGCTTTCTAGAAAGTTAGAAGTATTCTCTAAATTCAAAATTTTTAAAGCTCTTGTGGAAAATCAGAGTGGTCATAAAATTAAGTGTTTAAAAATGGATAATGGAGGTGCATTCTATTCGTTGGAGTTTGATAACTTTTGTGCAGATCATGGTGTAAGACAAATTAAGGTTGTTCCTTATTCGCCTCAAGAAAATGGGGTAGTAGAATGGTTAAATAGAACCATTCTTGAGAAAGCATGGTGTATGCTTTCAAATGCTGGTTTGTGCAAAGAATTTTGGGTGAAAGCCTGTAATACAGTAGTCTATTTGATCAATAGGACTCCTTCATCTTGTCTAGAGTTTGGCATTCCAGAAGAGGAATGGCTGGGAAAAAGCATTTCATATTCACACATCAAATTTTTTGGTTGTGAAGCTCATGTTCATGTCCCAAAAGAAAAGAGGACAAAGTTGGATTTCAAATCACAAAAGGGCATTTTTGTTGGCTATGGTGAAGATTAGTTTGGTTACAGAGTTTGGGATCCGGTTGAAGAGTGAATCATTCACAGTCATGATGTCATTTTTAATGAGCAAAAATTCCCAGCTCCTGCAGACATTGATAAGTCTGGAAATGATTACATTTTCTTCAGAATACCTTCCAATGGTATTGATTCTACTCAACAGTGAAGAAGTTCCCTTCAGACAACTCCAACCTCTATTCTAAATCCTCCTTTTCAATCCTCATCAAGTGAGGATGATCTATTCAATGAAGAACAGAGAAATTTGACTGATGATAGTCAAAGTTTTTTTAAAAATAGTGGAGAGCCCATGCTCTTCCCCTCCCCTCCTCATAACAGTTCTTACCATAGTCCTCAAGGTAGAGTGAATTGTCATGAGACCAGTCACTGCCATGATATAAGCAACAACACTCACTACAATGTGTATTCTAGACATCATGCGGTAGAGTTTAGTGAGTGAGATGAATTCTCTCACCATATTACCTACCCCTACACTCACGGCAATGAGTAGTCTCCACACAGCAGGGAACAAACAGCTCATGACAGGCTTGAAACTCATGACAGCAGAATAGGGTATCACGGTTTTGATGACAGAGAAGATAGTTATGGCAAGGGAGATAACAGAGAAGATAGTCATGGTAGAGGAAACACTCCTGACATGTTTGAAAGTCATGGCAAAGAACTAACAAACTCTCTACCTCACCACAATCTTGAATCTCCTCTCGACAGCAGAGGTAATACCAGTCACGAGACCAGTCACAGAAATGTGAAGTGTGGTGATTCCTCTTACCACATATCTCGCCCTGCTCTCACAGGTTTAATAAAGGATTAGGGACTGATTACTTTGATGGTATAAATGAAATCAATGACTTTGATCCCTGTCACCTGATAACTACAGTCCAAGCCACTCCTTCACTTAGAACTGGTGCCAATAGTCATACACATGACAGCATAGAGCAATCTCAATGCAAACAAAGGGATCAATTCAATTTTGGTGATCAACATGAATACGGCTGAGATGATAGAGCTATAGTAGCTCATGATAATCTGTAGACAACTCATGATATGAGGGAAAGTAGTGGAGTCTTATCATGTCGTAATAATTCAGGTATACAGAGGACATGTTCCTTTCCCATTTCCAAGGGCAGTCCTCATGAATTACTCCCTGAATCAAATACCAATAGAACAAATCCTTCACTTGGAGAAAATGATGATAATCAATTAAAGAGAATTCATTCTCATGAACTAGATCATCCTGAATTGAGAAGATCCTCAAGACAAAGGAAAATTCCTTCAAAATTCTCTGATTATCAACTATTATTTGCTGAAGAGGCAGAGCCAGAGCTCTTAATTTCTAAGCAAGTTGAACTTGCAAATTTTAAAGAAACATGTCTAAGAAATGATAAAAACAATTAGTTTGTTGCTATGACAGATGAAATGAGTTCGCTTGAAGCAAACAACACCTAGGACTTGGTTGCTCTTCCACCAAATCAAAAACCACTCAAGAACAAGTGGGTCTATAAATTGAAAGATGAAGGAGGAGGTCACAAACAGTTCAAATCTTGGTTGGTAGTAAAAGGATATGCTCAGAAACAAGGAATTGATTTCACTGAAATATTCTCTCCCATTGTGAAGATGACATCCATCCAAATAGTATTGGGATTAGCAGCCATTTGGGATCTTGAATTAGAATAGTTAGATGTTAAGACAACATTCTTACATGGAGACATTAATGAGTTGTATATGCATCAACTTGAAGGTTTTATGAAAAAGGGGCAGGAACATCTCTATTGCCAGTTGAAGCGTAGTTTGTATGGGCTCAAAAAAGCCCCAAGATAGTGGTATGTCAAGTTTGACTCCTTCATGCTTGAACATAATTTTATCAGATGTGAATCTGATCCATGCATTTACTACAAGACACTCCCGAATGGTGAATTTGTTAATCTCTCTATGTTGATGACATATTAGTAGCAGGAACAAGCTCTAAAATTGTAAATGAGCTGAAAACTAAATTGGCAAGCAGATTTGCCATGAAGGATTTAGGCGCAGCCAAGAAGATTCTTGGTATGACCATCACCCGGGATAGGAAGAAGAAAGTGATCACATTGTCACAAAAAGAGTATATTGACAAAGTAATTCAAAAATTTGGTATGGCTGATGCACATAGTGTTTCTACTCCACTTGATTCACATTTTCAGTTATCAACAAATTTGTGTCCACAAACACAAGAGGACAAGGAATATATGGAGGACATTCCTTACAAATCTGTAGTTGGTAGCATTATGTATGTTATGGTTTCAACACATCCTGACATTGGTCATGCAGTGGGAGTTGTAAGTAGATTCATGAGCAATCCCAGGAAGACTCATTGGGAGGTTGTCAAATGGATACTTAGATATCTCAAAGGCACTTTAGATTTGGGATTATGTTTTCGTAGCAATAATGAACAGTTACAGGGATTCACGGATTCAAATCTTGTCAGAGATTTGGATAAGCGTAGATCTACTACCGGTTACACATTCATGTTTGTTGGAGCTACTATTAGTTAGGCCTCAAGGCTACAACATTCTATTGCTCTTTCTTCTGCTGAGGCTGAGTATTTAGTGCTTTCCGAAGGTGCTTGAGAAATGATTTGGTTGCAATGATTACTTGGTGAAATGAAGTATCAACAAAAGGATTATGTTCTTTTCAGTGATAGTTGCAGTGCCATCTTTATGGCTCACAATCATACTTCTCAGCGACGTTCAAAACACATTGACATCCATGATCACTTTGTTTGGCACATGGTTGAAGAGGGTAGGTTGAAGGTTGAAAAGATTGATACTAAAATCAATCCGGCAGATATATTCACTAAAGTTGTGACCAAAGAGAAGTTCGAATGTGCAAGAACTTCTCTTGGACTTGTTAAGCTGAAGTAGATCAGCATGTAGAGCAAGGGAATGCCCAATTAGCTAGATTATCTGTTGACTTTCGGTGGGATTTTGTTGGGATTGGAAGGCCAACGGACATTTTTCTGTTGTGCCTTATCTTTTCAGCTGCTCAGATTGAGCTTATAAATAAGACTCTTGTAGTCATTTGTAAACATTATTTTTTGAGGTTAATATAATTTCTTTGCTCTCAGTGTGGACGTAGCCACTATTGTGGTGAACCACGATAAATAGCGTGTTATGTGTTCTTTCTCAATCTACTCTGCTTTTCTCATTTAATTCTATTTTCTAGTTTTATTTCAAATTCTCAAATTCAACACAAAGGCGGATTTTGTGATATTTCTAATCATCATAATATACTTTTTAATCGCCATATAACTACCCAATTTGGTTAAGGAAAGATCTGCAAATAGAAATAAACATCAAAACATCGTCCACCCATGGAAACATACTAATAGAAACTCTGATAATGTAAAATGCAAGACACACAAACCATAGATATTAGTGTAGTGTGTTACCAAACTAACAGGCTTACCCAGAGTTCCATTTAGTAAATGTTTAGTTTATTTCAAAATGCAAAATATTAAGTATTTTAAAGTAAAGCAATGGTGCAAATTAAATCTCGGGTCCACAATTGATGGAAATTTGTTGAAAAAGTTTCACAAATTCAAGGGGTCCATATTGTGATTGTAGAGCCTCTCGGCTAATTATTTTTTAACATGTATTTTCAAAGGAGAAGCTACAGATGGATAGTGTTTATTATATGTTACCATGCATAATATAATATTATATTATATAACTTTTATATTATTTATTTTTATTAATAATTTAATTTAAAATTTATTATCCTAATTTAAATGCATTAAATTAATAAAATAAGATTATATATAAATATATATTTAATTCAATATATTGATATATAAAATATATTAAATTAATTTATAAATAATATTAAATAATTATTTATATTATATAATATATATATATAATAACATATATAATATTAATATTAATATTATATTACTCTAATTTATTGTGTGTGTGTGTGTGTGTGTGTGTGTGAGCACATATACATATCTACAGTTTATTAATTCATCTCATTTTGTGATATTGCTATAATGGTTCAAGCTCATATTTCTAGGGTATTTTTGAAGTTGGGCACAAATCCTAAAAAGATGAGTAAATTGTACTTTAATTATTCACAAGTGTTTTTAATATACTTTTATGTTCAAAGTTATTTGATTTGGTACCAACTTATATTGATTTAAACTCAAGTTTTCTATAAGGCATAGTACTATTATAATGAATTTTAGATTTTACTTGTTAATTAGTTATTAAAAACAATCATTTAAACCAATTATAAATAAGTTGTTATTTTTAAACTCTAATAAAAAAAAAATCTTAGAATATGAACAGTTTTTTCTCCATTTTTAAGCATCATATTACATACTTTTAACCACTTATTTTGATCAAATATTAAACATGGGTCATAGCTCTAATATTGCAGTTATACCCTTTACAAATGTCCACTCAAACAAAGGATGTCAAGGGCAGAGCCCACAACGAGGTGAAATAGTGTCAACTAACAAAGTCAAATTAGTAGCTAGGTCAAATGACTTGTGGTGGTTGTTACTTATTTTGGTCAAATATTAAAAATCAGTCATAATAATTAAATTAGTTTTATTTTAATACGTTCTTTTCATGCTCCATAATTGTTACGATATAAATATTGAAAATAGTTCATATATATTAAAGAAGAGTATGTTATATTGTATTGTAATTTATTTTTTATAAATTAATTATAATTTTTATATTATAATTATACTTATTTTTTAATAATAAATAATAGTTAATGTCAAATTATATATTATTATTTTTAATATCAAAAATATGAAATTATATCAATTTATATTGAAATATTTAACAAAAGTTTAAAATAATTATAAGAAATTTTAATTAGTTGGTGAGCTTAATGCAAATCAATATATATTATTGTATTTTATTTTTATAATTAATTAAAATATATGCATAATTTCATATTAAAATTACTATTATGACAAAACTAAAAAGACTAAAAGGTAACTTTACATATAAATTAAGATTAAAATTAATTATATTTCTAATTGAAATTTAACATAACTATAAACTATAGATTTAACCTAGCCTAGCCTTAGTACCAATTTTAAACATAATTCCAATTTAATTATAATTGAATTATACAATTAATTATAATAATATATTTAATACCAAGTTATATTAATCTAAACTCAAATTTTTCTTTATTATATCTCAAATTATTATAAACATTTCTTAAAATTCAGATATAAAATTAAATGAAATTTAATAATAAAAAATTTATTTTTTTTTGGTAAAAGGTCGAGGCCAATATTTTATTAATCAATTAAACTTATACAAATACCCCACTCAGTGGAGGTGCTGGTAGGGAAGAGCGGGGTTGAGAAACCCTCCAGCCTTGCTTGGGACCATAGTCCAGTTTTCATACATATCATTATAGGAGGGCATTCCCTTCCTTTACATGTCATAATAGACAGAAATTGTAATTAACTTAGTCCACTCTACTAAGAATCCTTCCTTCTAATGCCATCCTTGATTTGATTCTGTTGGCCCTTTCTCATTGATTTCCTTTTATCCTGCTTAGATTAAATGCTCAAGAGATCCTGTCATACTAGATACCCCTTAGCGTTGGCTGCACTTCTTGTTAGTATAAAAATACATAATATCACCTTGAGAAATAATTAGTGACGAAAGGAGAGGAAAGATAAAAACTCCTCCCTGCCAAAATAAAAACCTTTCTGCAAAAATTGTGCCATTGTTGCTATAGTTGATAAAATAGAGAAACCTTAAGCTAGTCATTGTGGTTAGTGATTCCAAAAAAAAATAGCAGTATATTCTTTCTTAGACTAATAGATACCCCAACACACTACTCAACTATAGAGGATTGTGTATGAAGAAAGAAAGCTGCTTGAACTACACATAAAATAGTAATGTCTATACAAAGATATGTCCTAAAGAAATCAGAAGTACCCATTAGCACTTAGAAAGAAAGATTAATTATTTCCAAAAGGCCTTTTCTAGAATAGAACCTGCTTGCTTTCAGGCATCCAATTACCCAATGTTCTTTAATCTGAAGTCATTTTTCCTTATTAACTCCAAGGTTAATGACTTTCAAGGTATACCTGTCCAAGTTAGCTCATATTGCCATCTATCATAGCACACTAGTAAATTTGGCCTCAAATTTCGACGAAGAATTGGTCGAAATTTCGATCGAAATTAGTCGAATTTACGACCAACATTGTCGTCGGTCTTTTTTTGTCGAATTTTTGACGTACTTATAATCAGTCAAAATTTTGACTAAAACATAGGTCAAAAATTTGACTAAGTCCATGATTCAAAATTGTCGTCATTTTTTTATAATAGTCAAAATTTCGACCAATTGTTGAACAAATTTCCACCTAGGATTGATCAAAATTTCGATCAGTGGCAGCAAAAATTTCCACCAAATGTTGGTCAAAATTTTGACGAAAGCATCAAATGTTCGACCGAGATGCTATACGTTCGACGGATGAGATGGTCGAAATTTTGTTGTTTTGGTCAAAATTTTGTTGGTCAAAATTTTGTTGTTTTGGTCTAAATTTCGACCATCTTTTGGTGGAAATTTTTGGTGGCATTGGTCAAAATTTCGGCCAATGCTATTTTTTTTTTTTTTTTAAAAATGTTGCATACGTAAGGTGCATTTAGAGTTCTTTTCATTAACCTGTGATTCATGAGTAGTGGTTTACATGAACCCATCTCTCATGAGAATGAATGGAACAGTTACCACTCATTGGCTCTAGTTGATGCTTACGGAGGTGAAGCACCGAGACTTCCCGGGAGGTCATCCATCCCAGTACCACTCCAGCTCGAGAATGCTTAACTACAGAGTTTCCTCCATGGTTAAACCCACTTTGCTTGCATCCTCATTTGCAAAACCTTCACCAAGTGTTATGCCTTATGAACCATTCATTAGAAAGCCCCTTAAGCTCGTCAATTAATAAGTAGGAGATATTTTCCACAGCAAGTCAAATTGTGATATTGCTAATAACACTCAACTGTCTAGTTTTTTGAGTCAAACTCATTGACCCGTGATTCATGAGTAGTGGTTCACATGAACCCATCTCTCATGAGAATGAATGGAACACTTAGCACTCATTGGCTCTAGCTGATGCTCATAGAGGTGAAGCACCGGGACTTCCCAAGAGGTCACCCATCCCAGTACTACTCCAACTCGAGCGCACTTAACTATGGAGTTTCCTCCATGGTTAAACCCACTCTGCTTGCATTCTCATTTGCAAAACCTTCACCAAGTGTTGTGCCTTAGGAACCATCGATTAGAAAGCCCCTTAAGCTCATCAACTGGTTCATAAGGCACAACACTTGGTGAAGGTTTTGCAAATGAGAATGCAAGCAGAGTGGGTTTAACCACGGAGGAAACTCCGTAGTTAAGTGCACTCGAGTTGGAGTAGTACTGGAATGGGTGACCTCTCGGGAAGTCCCGGTGCTTCACCTTTGTGAGCATCAGCTAGAGCCAATGAGTGCTAAGTGTTCCATTCATTCTCATGAGAGATGGGTTCGTGTGAACCACTACTCATGAATCACGGGTCAACGAGTTTGACTCAAAAAACTACACAGTTGAATGTTGATAGCAATATCACAATTTGACTTGCTGTGGAAAATATCTCCTAGTTATTAATTGACGAGCTTAAGGGGCTTTCTAATGAATGGTTCATAAGGCATAACACTTGGTGAAGGTTTTGCAAATGAGGATGCAAGTAGAGTGGGTTTAACCATGGAGGAAACTCTGTAGTTAAGCATGCTCGAGCTAGAGTGGTACTGGGATGGATGACCTCCCAGGAAGTCCCAGTGCTTCGCCTCCTTAAGCATCACCTAGAGCCAATGAGTGCTAACTGTTCCATTCATTCTCATGAGAGATCCATTTGATAAAGCTTGGTGAAATAACTTCAAACATTTTGAAGCATCTATTGGATTCTATCACCCAAAAGGAAGATGGATTTCCCAATTCAGAAATTCCCAACCACCATCTTTAATAAATTTATCTGGATCATCTGAAATGGTCTTCAAAATTGGCCGCTAGTTCAAGTTCATTCTGCTTTCATAATACTTTATATCCATTGAGTTTAGCCATTCTTTGATGCCATCAAGAGAAGATTGAGGAATAACATCAATGCGGAGTACATCCTGCTTGAAGTCTTTGAAAACAATAGCCATATCAAATGCCTTTTGCCCAAGTCCTACTCTCTCAAGGTTAACTATCTCAATCTCACTAATGGTTATTACTAAGAAAGGCAATTCCACCAACTCTACCAAATAGTTTACGGTAGGAACAATAAAAGTAGAGGCTTTGAAAGGAACTCCATGAAAACCTAGCTCTCTAAATGGTATATCAAACTCCAGTTCAAAATCTTTTAGATGAGGCTGCTCCCATAGCTCTGTTACTCATTTAACAAACCCTTCAAACTCTCCATTGATTTGATTTTACCTGTCCCTCTCTTGCTGCTCTTCCTCAATTTCATCAGGATCATACATGGACCTTCTTGCCCCTCCTAAAGTTTGGACCACATCCATTACTTCCACATAAAACTAGACATCCTTAGTCTTCTTAGTTCCCACCATAATATGGTTATGCAAATGAAAATGAAGCAAAGTAATCATCTCCTTCTCTGCTGGCTGGAATAATGCGTGTTTAATATTTTGATACATGATATCAGCTCTCTCTTCTGCTCTCATGGTTGAATACCGAAATCCATTATAGTGGGCCTCCAAAGTTCTAGTCATCTTTCTTCCTCTTCCACCAAATGTCGGCCCGATCCACAAGTCTGCCAACCTAATTGTCTTTGTTTTTGAAAGTTGAAGTTTCTTCTGAGTCACCAGTGTAGGTCTCTCTGCCTTTTCAGACTCTGTCATAGCTACAGACCGTCTATGGGATTTGATCATTTGTACCACTTGGTTGATGATGCAGGGGCATCCAGCAGGGCACCTGAGCCCAGGAGTGGAATGGCATTCAGAGATGTTCAATTGCAATGTTAGACTCAATATTCAAAGAAAAATTCATAATCAAGTCTAAAGGTCATTGTAATGTAATAAGGAATAATTCAGTATGTAAGCAAGATATGGACGTACAAAAAAAACCAGTGAGCTGTTTAACAAATCCCCAAAAGAAATCGATATCAAGAATGTAGCGAAAAAGATGTGAGTAGAATGGAAAAAGATGTGAGATGCATGAACATCAAAGATTAATATGGCTAGAAGATAGAAGCAATGAACTGTTCATGGGTTCCAAGCACTTAAAAAATGTAGAGTTCAGTCAGCCTATACAAGCTAAAAAAATTCTTTCAAGTCATTGATTCAGTTTGCCATGTTTATTGACCTCAAATTTGGTCTTTTCATTAACCTGTGATTCATGAGTAGTGGTTTACATGAACCCATCTCTCATGAGAATGAATGGAACAGTTACCACTCATTGGCTCTAGGTGATGCTTACGGAGGTGAAGCACCGAGACTTCCCGGGAGGTCATCCATCCCAGTACCACTCCAGCTCGAGCACGCTTAACTACGGAGTTTCCTCCATGGTTAAACCCACTCTACTTGCATCCTCATTTGCAAAACCTTCACCAAGTGTTATGCCTTATGAACCATTCATTAGAAAGCCCCTTAAGCTCGTCAATTAATAAGTAGGAGATATTTTCCACAGCAAGTCAAATTGTGATATTGCTATCAACATTCAACTGTGTAGTTTTTTGAGTCAAACTCATTGACCCGTGATTCATGAGTAGTGGTTCACATGAACCCATCTCTCGTGAGAATGAATGGAACACTTAGCACTCATTGTTTCTAGCTGATGCTCACAAAGGTAAAGCACCGGGACTTCCTGAGAGGTCACCCATCCCAGTACTACTCCAACTCGAGCGCACTTAACTACGGAGTTTCCTCCGTGGTTAAACCCACTCTGCTTGCATTCTCATTTGCAAAACCTTCACCAAGTGTTGTGCCTTATGAACCATCGATTAGAAAGCCCCTTAAGCTCATCAACTAGTTCGTAAGGCGCAACACTTGGTGAAGGTTTTGCAAATGAGAATGCAAGCAGAGTGGGTTTAACCAGGGAGGAAACTCCATAGTTAAGTGTGCTCGAGTTGGAGTAGTACTAGAATGGGTGACCTCTCAGGAAGTCCCGGTGCTTCACCTCTGTGAGCATCAACTAGAGCCAATGAGTGCTAAGTGTTCCATTCATTCTCATGAGAGATGGGTTCATGTGAACCAGAGTATCAAAACCCGCGGCGAGTCAGGCGAGTTATCCTGACTCGCGGGTCGAGCCATGGCTCCTGGGTTTTGGTGACCCGACCGAGTCATGGGCCGAGTTATGGGGCATGACCTGCGTGACTCACTGAGTCAGCGGGTCATGGCCATAACTCGCGGGTCCGTGCCTCATGACCCGTGCCACGGCAGGCCCGAGCCATAGACTTGTCAACAACAGTGATATACATGTTGTTGAAGGATGAGAAAAATTGTGACAATCACTTAGAACAAGACAATAATCTACTGTTTCAAGAAGGAAGACTGTGCCAATGATGCAGTCATAATAACAATGATATGAGCAATAATCCATGAATCAGAGTAGCAAACAAAAGGATGTAGAAGACAGTATGCTAGAGGACAGTGGCTTTCATTTTTATGACAGTGATCAGAAATGGAGAAATGCAGAAGAATATCGGTGAAAATCATGACTGTTATGAGAGGACATGATAATTAACAAATAGTCACATCAATGTCTAAGGACATTAATCATCTTCATGAATCTCTAATGATAGTAGGCTTCATGAATTTCTGATGACAGTAGTCTTCAGTGAGTGCTCAAGGACAGTGTTCAAAGAAAGAAGATAGCAAACAGAAGAATGAATCCTAAAGCAGTCATTAGTCATGAAAAGTCACTGATAAAAAATGATTAAAAGCAGTGTTTTGCAATGTGATAGCAGTGAAAAGAAAATTGATCAGAGCAGTGATGTATAGCAGTGATTACATGATGAAACAATGACATATACTATTAGAAACAGTGACATTCACTGTTAGAGCAGTCACAATAAGGATCAGAACAGTAAGTAAATGATAGGTCATGAAGAGTAGTCCAAGGAATGTCAAAAAAGTTAGCCAATGAATAAATAAGAAGAATCATAAAGAAATGAGAACAGCTGATGATGTATCACAAGAATATCAGTTAGAACAGCCATGATTCATCAATGAGCATTCATGAGTTGTTAAAGGGAACAGTAGGACAAACGCCTTGGGACAATGAAGATTGAAATGCTAAGAATCAATGATCCACAAGATTCAAATTGGAGAGATGGAATGAAGATAGTGAATGTAATGGAAAAAATAGTGATCAAATTGCCTTGGTTATTGATTGAATCTACACATTTGAATATCTATATATATTGAACTAGCAAATAAGAAAAGACGTGACTGTTCACATTAGAAATAACATGTTAGTTCATAATGAAGTGACGTGACTATTCATAACAATTACCATTCATTCCCTTCATTATCAATTATACTTTGTTCTCTTAACCATATCCTTTAGATGTTATTTGACCTTTAGATGTGATGTGATGTGTTTTTAAGCTTTATTCAATAATGGGTGCCTGAAACAAGTTTTAAATTTTAAGAAATCTCTATTTATTTTTTTTGCCGAGTCATAGCCGAGTCGTTGCCGAGTCATCGGCAAGTCACGGGTCGAGTCGGCCTTACCGAGTCTGAGTTTTGATTCTTTGGTGTGAACCACTACTCATGAATCACGGGTCAATGAGTTTGACTCAAAAAACTACACAGTTGAATCTTGATAGCAATATCACAATTTGACTTGCTGTGGAAAATATCTCCTACTTATTAATTGATGAGCTTAAGGGGCTTTCTAATGAATGGTTCATAAGGCATAACACTTGGTGAAGGTTTTACAAATGAGGATGCAAGCAGAGTGGGTTTAACCATGGATGAAACTCCATAGTTAAGCGTGCTCGAGCAAGAGTGGTACTGGGATGGATGACCTCCCAGGAAGCCCTGGTGCTTCACCTCCGTAAGCATCACCTAGATCCAGTGAGTGGTAACTGTTCCATTCATTCTCATGACAGATGGGTTCATGTAAACCACTACTCATGAATCACAAGTTAATGAAAAGAACTCTGAATTTCCGAATTGGGAAATCCATCTTCCATTTGGGTGACAGAATCCAATAGATGCTTCAAAATGTTTGAAGTTCTTTCACCAAGCTTTATCAAATGGATCTCTCATGAGAATGAATGGAGCAGTTAGCACTCATTGGCTCTAGGTGATGCTTACGGAGGTGAAGCACCGGGACTTCCTGGGAGGTCATCCATCCTAGTACCACTCCATCTCGAGCAAGCTTAACTATGGAGTTTCCTCCATGGTTAAACCCACTCTTCTTGCATCCTCATTTGCAAAACCTTCACCAAGTGTTATGCCTTATGAACCATTCATTAGAAAGCCCCTTAAGCTCGTCAATTAATAAGTAGGAGATATTTTCCATAGCAAGTCAAATTGTGATATTGCTATCAAGATTCAACTGTGTAGTTTTTTGAGTCAAACTCATTGACCCATGATTCATGAGTAGTGGTTCACACGAACCCATCTCTCATGAGAATGAATGGAACACTTAGCACTCATTGGCTCTAGCTGATGCTCACAAAGGTGAAGCATCGAGACTTCCCGAGAGGTCACCCATCCCAGTACTACTCCAACTCGAGTGCACTTAACTACGGAGTTTCCTCCATGGTTAAACCCACTCTACTTGCATTCTCATTTGCAAAACCTTCACCAAGTGTTGTGCCTTATGAACCATCGATTAGAAAGCCCCTTAAGCTCATCAACTGGTTCATAAGGCACAACACTTGGTGAAGGTTTTGCAAATGAGGATGCAAGCAGAGTGGGTTTAACTAGGGAGGAAACTTCGTAGTTAAGTGCGCTAGAGTTGGAGTAGTACTGGGATGGATGACCTCCCAGGAAGTCCCGGTGCTTCACCTCCGTAAGAATCACCTAGAGCCAATGAGTGCTAAGTGTTCCATTCATTCTCATGAGAGATCCATTTGATAAATCTTGGTGAAAGAACTTCAAACATTTTGAAGCATCTATTGGATTCTGTCACCCAAATGGAAGATGGATTTCCCAATTCAGAAATTCCCAGCCACCATCTTCAATAAATTTATCTGGATCATCTGTAATGGTCTTCAAAATTGGCCGTCAGTTCAAGTTCATTCTGCTTTCATAATACTTTATATCCATTGAGTTTAGCCATTCTTTGATGCCATCAAGAGAAGATTGAGGAATAACATCAATGTGGAGTACATCCTGCTTGAAGTCTTTGAAAACAATAGCCATATCAAATGCCTTTTGCCCAAGTCCTACTCTCTCAAGGTTAACTATCTCAATCTCACTAATGGTTATTACTAAGAAAGGCAATTCCACCAACTCTACCAAACAGTTTACGGTAGGAACAATAAAAGCAGAGGCTTTGAAAGGAACTCCATGAAAACCTAGCTCTCTAAATGGTATATCAAACTCCAGTTCAAAATCTTTTAGATGAGGCTGCTCCCATAGCTCTATTACTCGTTTAACAAACCCTTCAAACTCTCCATTGATTTTATTTTTCATGTGCCTCTCTTGCTGCTCTTCCTCAATTTCATCAGGATCATACATGGACCTTCTTGCCCCTCCTAAAGTTTGGACCACGTCCATTACTTCCACATAAAACTGGACATCCTTAGTCTTCTTAGTTCCCACCATAATATGGTTATGCAATTGAAAATGAAGCAAAGTAATCATCTCCTTCTCTACTGGCTGGAAGAATGCGTGTTTAATATTTTGATACATGATATCAGCTCTCTCTTCTACTCTCATGGTTGAATACAAAAATCCATTATAGTGGGCCTCCAGAGTTCTAGTCATCTTTCTTCCTCTTCCACCAAATGTCGGCCCGATCCACAAGTCTGCCAACCTAATTGGCTTTGTTTTTCAAAGCTAAAGTTTCTTCTGAGTCACCAGTGTAGGTCTCTCTACCTTTTCAGACTCTGTCATAGCTACAGACCATCTGTGGGATTTGATCATTTGTACCACTTGGTTGATGATGCAAGGGCATCCAGCAGGGCACCTAAGCCCAGGAGTGGAATGGCATTCAAAGATGTTCAATTGCAATGTTAGACTCAATATTCAAAGCAAAATTCATAATCAAGTCTAAAGGTCATTATAATGTAATAAGGAATAATGCTATAAAAGCAATGTAATAAGTGAAAATCCCATGTAATGAGTCAAAATGTCATGTAATGTTCATATAGGGTTAAGGTCTAAGTGGTTTTAGGTTTATAGGCATTAAATGGGTCCTTGACAAAGAATAGTCTCAATGACAGAGACAGATGATCAGTCTTCAAAAAAGGAGCATTGATTGAGGATACATTACCTTGAGACTGAGATCTTCAAAAGGTTGCAGTCAAATGGAAGATTACAGTCTCAAAGGAATATAGGAGAAATGTTTGGAGACAAAACAGTGAGAGAGGCTTTACTCAAAAAATGCATCCAAGAAGGTGAGTACCTGGAAGATGGTTTGCTTCAAGGAAGTTAGAATTCTATTTCCTCAGTTTGATTGTTATAGTAGAGGATATAGAGCAGCTGTTACAGGGTTCTTTGCTCTTGAGTAATTTGAACCTCAAAGGCAGAGCTCTTCTCATCTCTTTAACATTACAAGTGGTTGTTTAAAGAAGATTTCTAAGTTTGGATGGTCCACAGTAAAATTTCCCAAAGAGTGTATCGAGTCTTCCCACATAAGGTTTTAATCTTGATGGGAACATAGGCAAAAAAAAGTTTCTAATTAGATTTTAACAAAATTTTAGCCCTTCCATTATATTCATATTATTTAACATCTTCATAATCACCACTGTAGCTTGCAAGGTGATTCATCAAATTAAAAGCAAAGCCTCCATGGCTTCTTACAACCTTTGAGTATTGTAAACTATAAGTAATATTCAATAGAGAAATATAGCGAGGTAAGTGAGGACATTGTTCATTATAAGAATGAAATGATAGACAAGGGTAACTCTCAAGTTTAGTCTTTAATCATGCAAACTGTAATTGTAGAGACCGGCCTGGTTATTACCGTTGACATTCAATTATCTATTGAGCTTACGAGCTTGGAGAAGAGAACTGCAAACTACAACACCCTCACCAACTATAAGAAATAGACAATTTGGTCACAGAATTTCAGTGAACTTTTCCTTTTGAAGATTCTCCATGAGATCTGACCCAGGGTTGCTCAATGCAAGCTAAAGATCATGTATACTCCTTGTTAGTATAATTCACATTGTTTACAATACAAAATAGATTTTTGTTAAATTTTGTTATAACATAAAGATAGTCACACTTATTTAAAAATTGTAAGCTTGGTGAGCACTTGGATTTTTATTGATTTATATGTAGGTTCTAGGCCAGTAATGAAACAGTATGCAATTTAAAAAGGTCAAAGTTTAGAGTTTACTGTTTAAACCAAAATTCTATGAAGTGTTGATATAGTTGACATGTTTTATACAGAGTACATACTGTTGAACACGTTTAAACAACACATTCTAAGCTTTCACTTCTTTGGTTGATTTATTAGGAATGCTTTTACTTAATTCAATAAGACCCACTTATTAAATTTATTAGGAATGCTATTACTTAATTCAATAATACCCACTTATTAAATGATTTTAGATGAATGACATAAACAAATCAAAACTTAAAATAAATTGTTTAAACCAAAATAATATTTTGTTCAAACCAAAATTATGATAATAGTTACCTGAAGGCCTTTCAGTTCAATTATTCTCTTGAGCTCTTTGAGCATTTTGATTCCACTAGTGTCAACAATGGTTATAGCTGCATAAGCAAAAAAAGAGAATGAAAAGCAGCAGCAAAGTACAATACAAACCAAACCTGCTGGAGTTTGACCATATACAGCTGTATATCTAAATCCCAGAATAAAGGAAACATGAATGGTTGTATATGATAAAATTAGGGTGCATTTATTCCATTTTATTCTGCTCCATAGTTTTGTTACTAGAAAACCGATTACAAGTGAAGGGAAATCCTTTTACAAAAAAGAAATGATGCATCAAATATGTAAGCTTGTAGAACTTATGGCCCATATCTATAATAACATACTACAAAGTGTCTTCCTTCAGCTTGGCAAGATGCTCCTCTTCATCCATTATCCATCTCATTATCTTGCGTACATTGTAAACTTTATTAAGGTCCCCAATAAACAATCCATGTAATGAAGACTGTGGACTAGAGATGTGTCAAAGCAGAAGAGCTCAGAAGAGAAGGGTTATGGTGAATGGGTGCTCATGACATTGCTATTGCTTGGATTACTCAAAACATCAAATAACAAATAATATATAAAGTTATAAACTGTTAAGGGGAGGGAGAACAGTAGTCGTATGGACTATCTTCTTCAATATCAAATACCATCATGCAATTCATTAAAATATTATGCTTAACATAATATATTCTAAAAATGACATTTTTGAAATTTTACCAAAACTTAATCTAAAAATGACTACTATTCAAAAGATGAGTTATTCGAAAGATGGGTTATTTGAAAGATGGTTTATAAATAATTGAATCAAGCATGACTACATTCAGGAAGCTGCATGACTGAATTCAGGAAGCTGACCCTACACATAGGACATTCATTATGTCTATTGAAAAATAAGATTTTAAAATAAACATAGACAAATCACCTTTCTCTTAAGTAGCTTGAGTTGGAAAAATAGATTCAAGCTACAATGCTTTGAATTCAATAAAAACTTAGAATTAAATAATATTTTGTAGCTTAGCAATTTAGGAGTGCTAGAGTGATTACCAGTTGTGATGTAGCAAGATGTGCATGAACCTTCAATGTTCATCGTGTCAATGGCAATCATCTCTTTATTGCCATCAATATTGTAGTTCTTGAACAGTGCAAAAGTTCTGCCAACTGCTATTTTCCTGTACAAGAATAATTCAAATCAACTAGAGGTAATAAATTACTAGCCAATGAACATAATTATAAATCTTTGATGAGCTGATCTTTTAAACTTTTTTCTTGCAAATTCCACCTTTTAAGGAAAAACACAAAATTGTTAGATATAGCCACTAAAAGAAAAGACCAAAATGAAAGGAAAAATACTATACCAATTAATGATATGAAAAAAAAATAGTGGGATAAACTTAGTTCACTTATGATGTTCCACCTTTTACGTATGGTGGGCCCGAATATATGAAATGTTAGGTCATAAAGTTTCTTATAAAGCATATCATTTCCTGCAAAAAATGTCATGGGATAATCAATCCAAAACTTGTTATGAATAGGTAAATGCATATTACAATATAAAAAATAATTATTTAAAGTACCTGGAATCTGAGGACATTTTATAGGCATTGATTCATTATTGTCAATCAATAATGACGTCTGCATCGCACCCATGCTAGTAACACGGGTAGATCCAAGAAATGGTGGTGAATTATCACCAATACATGCAGATTGATCAGTATCTGGTGTACCAAGCGGTGCCACCGGGGTATCTCCTGCTCCAAAAAAATAATCCACTATGTGATGCACCCAAGATTAAAGTACACCAGATACTGATCAATCTACATGCATTGGTGATACCCACTTGATGTCGCCTTTGGTTTCAAAAATTCTAATTTAGAAATGTATAATTCTATTAAAATAAAAGCATTAAAAATTTGACTGTTTCCAAGAAAACATAGATTGAAATGAATGTTGAAAACCATACCAAAAATATGAAGTATGTTTCTGCCGTACTTCTTCGCCGTATGAGGTGAGTTTAAAACTCATATCAAGCTGAAGAATCTCAAGCATAGAGTAACAAAAAGGAATGATAATAAGACACCTGAATGTGAATCTAGATCACAAAATCCTCCATATGCACCACTGCTAACATGTACATGATCCCACAACCATGTATTTCTTTGTATCATAATGATCTAATGCAGGAGAATAGAGAAGCTTGGTGAAGGAGCAGTGTTGGATGATAATTTGTTGATGGAGGTTAAGCCTGAACAGACACCAGTCATGTTGAAAGTTGGTTGCTTCATGATTGAAGAGGTTTGGTGATGGATTACCTATAAGGGGGTCTATAGTGAGGTGTTTACACAGTTAGTTTGGCCTGGAGTTGATGGGAGGGGTCCTTTTGATCAAACCCTCATGGTATGTCCCTAAAAGAAAGGGTTTGGTGGCAAACGAGTTAAGTGAAGGGTGGAGACTTGGTGAGTTGGAAATATGTCATTTCTCAACCTCTAGAATGATTGTTTCAGCCTTTTGATTCTTGGGAGCAAGTGGAGTTAGGGGTTGCTATGTAAAAGTGGAGAATTAGGCCTGGTGAGGATAGGCTAGGGGTATTGGATCTTGGGTATGGTCCAAAGGAGTATAGGTTGAATCTTTCAGAGGATTTAAAGAGCCCAAATGGGTATTTAGATAATATTTGAGTTTACTTAGTTGTTTGGGGAAAGTAAGAGGAAAATTCAATTTAATGACTGGTGAGGGCTACAAGCTTCAAGGACTGATTGTGTGTGTTGGATAGAAGATGGGTTGTCCAAATCAAATGGGTTGTGGGAATATGGTGGATAGGTCATAAAAAGATGTTTTGTGAATTTAAAATGAAGGTTGGATTCTTGTGTGAAGGTTTGGTGTTTGAGAGAAACTAGGTACACTTGGGAGTCAAGGCATTGAGGGATATTGAGGTAAAGAAGCAATTGCAAAGTGGAGTGGATTTGTTGTCTGAGGTAATCAATATGGATGCCACACACCAGCTCTGCATCAGGTTGCAAGCAAAGTGGGCTTAACGTTGGAGGAACCTTTGTAGTAAAGAGCACTTGAACTAGAATAATATTGGGATGAGTGACCTGCTGGGAAGTAGCGTTGTCTAAAATGAATCAAGGCTGTGAACCTGTTGCAGAGGAGTGTTTGGTTGATATCCTAAAGTCAAGAACTTCTTATTTATCCTTGAGTTGAACTCTAGTTCCTTGAGTGGATTCCAAGACATTGTTGAATCCTCGAGTTGAACAGGGTTCCTTAAGGGGATATTAGAAGGCTCTGCATCAAAAACTCTAAGCTTGTCTTTAAAATTTGAGCTTCACTTGGTTTCGAGAATAGTTTAATATTCTCTACTAAACAAGGCCAACCATGTGAAGGTGGAGGCTCATTTGGCCCCTCCCCCCCCCCCCCCCCCCCCTAACATCACTCTAAATTCCCCATTAACATTTAATAACATTCATTCATTCATCCGGCATTTTTGAAATATAACATTCAATCATTATAATCACATGGTAACATTCATTAACACATAAAATTCATTAACACACAACATTCATAAATAATTCATTAACACATATTAACACACATCATTCATCAACATTACTAGTACAAAATTACATCCATTAAGACAAAGTTCTTTCATTAGCAATAAATGTTAATTACAATCATTTCTTTTTGGGTTTCTTGCTATTTTTTTTAATCATATAATTTCTAAGAGGAAGATCAATGTCCTCATCATTCCCCTCCTCTATTGAGTCTAATCCCAATGTGTGTCTCCTCCTCATTTGTTCAGGAATAGGAGGCCGCTGCGCTGAAGGGGGGTCTGCTGCAATAACTACTTCATGAGTTAAATTCACACTTTTATATTATTGAATTACAAGTATTTATGTAAGTAAAAGAACTATAAATCAAAAAATTAATTTAAAAGAACAAAACATAGATTTTCTTTACCTGAATGTGCCACATGATCTACATGGTGATCAGTTTGAACATCCTCCGACACTCGTTCAGCATGACCTGATTCTGTATCCTCTAAAATATACACAAAAATGTTACACCAAGTTCAATTTAAGATGTTAAATTATATTAATAATTACATAATTAGTTTTAAATAGAAAATAAGAACCTCCTTGGATAGTATGATCCACATCAGCGGCTTCATGATGCAGCGCTGTAGGCTGCATTGCAATGTAATGGACATTATTATCAAATTGATTGTTGCTCAAGTATTCAATTTCTAATATATTTTTTGGCATATTTACCTATGCACATGATGCAGGAGACTCTTCGGTTGGGCCAGTGGAAGCTTGCCGTAGGCATTCAGCCATGCCTTGATAGTCTTCCTTGAAGGCAATTTTTCTGTGTTCTTCCATGGCCTCTAAATTAAAATCAGAGCTCTACATTTTTTGATTAAACAAAATTATTTGCATTTTATAAATAATTTTTCTCTGCAATTCATTTACTGCTACTTACAATGCGAGCTTTAATTTTCAAATATCCGCCAATGCCAAGTCTGTGTTGCCCAATCTTTTCCAGCCTGGCCTTTGTTGCCTTTGAAGTGTCCTGCAACCTATGAAAAGTTTGAAAAAATGGTTATAAAAACATGTATATGGAATAACAAATGAAACTTTAAAATGCTGAACACATTGCCTTCAATGGTGAAAATGTCTAAAACATCATACCAAGATATTATATTGAAAAATGATGATTGCATTCAAAATTTAATTATCATCTCAAAAGTCCATGCCAAACACCTTATCACTAGTAGTTAATACTATTGCATACCTTCTCGCATTTGTTGGCGAAACTCCTTTTTGAGCGTCCGCTTTCTCCTTTGCATCTAAAATAAATTCACTCCAATCCCTCACTGAAATAAAGGGAGGACGCTCATACTTTGGGTTCTGGACGAGACTCTTTCTATATTGGTCCCTCACAGTCTTAAGATGTTTGCAAGCTCTTTCCAAAATTTTCTTCTCATCAAAAATATTATTGCCAAACTCATGTTGTAAATCTTTGATGAGCTGATCTTTTAAACTTTTTTCTTGCAAATTCCACCTTTTAAGGAAAAACACAAAATTGTTAGATATAGCCACTAAAAGAAAAGACCGGAATGAAAGGAAAAATACTGTACCAATTAATGATATGAAAAAAAAATAGTGGGATAAACTTAGTTCACTTATGATGTTCCACCTTTTACGTATGGTGGGCCTGATCATGTTGTCATCATCAAATCATGTCTTATGTATTTTATAAAATATTAAAATACATACCAATGGACGAAATTTGTTTCCCCCTTCAATGTGACCATGTTGCCTACAATGTTCCTCAGCTGTTTTGATTAGATATCTTCGAGTCTTTAAGCCCTTACAAAGTTTGCAAGGACAATAACATTTTCCATCACCCTTTCTTTTTAAGTTAGACCATAGTCTAGCAATTGTCTCCCTATTTGTTTGTGCATTGATATCGTCAGACATGGTCTTTCTTGAATGGAATGACTCGTTGGTGGAAGAAGGATGATTTGTTTGCAACCTGCTGATAAAAATCGTTAGTGAACAACCATTTTCTCAACCATTTTAATATCAAAAACATCATATGAAATATCTTTATCATTTAGATTTTAATGCTATATTTTAACTTTTAATCAAAATTATGTGTAATATAAGGACCCTATATCACCATTTTACTGAGAGTCAAGCATCAAGTCATCGGTAAGTTAACACAACTTGATATGAAGATCTGAAGATATTTGATACTTCCATCATCACCCATGACATAACTCTCAAGCCTAACATAAAGTCATTCATACAAAAGTAGCAACCTGTTAATTTGTTGATAAAACCCTTAATCTTCAAGGAAGTTCAAAAGTTATTTGCTGCAACGATAATTTTTCCTATCCGCCACTCCACTTGGGTGGAAAATTTGGTGCATGTACAGAAGAAGCAAGAGGAGATCTATGTTAATTTTTGTAAGCTTAAAAAGGTGTTAGATTGGACACCCTAAGCCTCTGCATCAATTTTATGATTTCACCTTTCAGTAATGTTGAAGTGAGGTATTGGGCCCTCGAGAAATAAGCTTTCAGCTTGGTTAGATAATTCAAGAAGTTTAGACAATATATCTTGAGAAGCAATATATATGCCATTATGTCTGACCAAGTGGTCAAGAGATTGGTTATGTAGTCAGATTTGGGAGAGCGTCACGAGAAATAGATGGCTATTTTGCAAGAGTTTGATTTAGAGATGCATCCTATGGGATTGGTTTAGAGATGCATCCTATTTGATTTTTGAATTTAGCCACTAGCAGTTCAAAATTTGAAATGTATGGGTCTTTGACCACTTGCATTCTTCAAAGGTGGCCATGACCTTCCGAATGTAACAAACTAATCAAATAGCGTTAAGGTTTTCTTTTAAACCTTTGTATATAAAGCGACGATGTCGAGTTTTCTTCCTGGTTCTTTCCTGATTGAGCTCTTTTTGAATCAGTTTTTATAAATATAAATATATATAGTGGTTCTTCCACTTTTTTCTAAACAAAATAAAATAAAACAAGATACCCTATAAGAAAAGATAATCATCTCCATCTTATCTACATTGATTCTTAGAAAATAACATACTACACAATAAAAAATAACCAATAAATGATAATCATCTCCTTCTTATCTATGTTGATTCTTATCTCTTTTATATATAATCAATTTTAGAGAATGAAATAGTATGCAATAAACGATAATCACCCCCCTTATGAAAAACAAGATAATCATCTAAGTTCAATATTCTAAAAAACAAGATGCCACTTGCAATAAAGTGACCATCTCCCTTCTATGTACGATGATTCTATAATTGAGTAAACTCTAATTCACAAGTAAAAAAATTCATACTATAATTTAGAAGGTCTAATTCACAAGTAAATAAATTCTTGGCAGCTCCTACATAACAAATTTTTAAAAATATATTGCACATTGAATCAATTTAAACCCAAGATGTATTTAAATTAAATTAAAAAATATATTCAAATTTAGATAAATCAACATGATAGATCATCAATATATCACTAAGTCTACAATAAGCAACATTTTGTTACTTAATTCTTCCTTTGTTAACCCCATCTTCTCTTCTGTGAAACATAATAAACAATCACTAACAAGCTTCTAACATCTTGTATGTTTCCATCTTCTGCAATGACTACAAAATATCTCCTACAAAAAATTCACACAAAAAACTCAAGTATAAAAATTAGAAGCACTTTGAACCTAGATATATATTAAATACTTTTGGAGGAGTTGTTTAAAGCTAACTACACATGTAAATGTGTGCACGATAAAAATGTGATATAAATAAACATACCTATTTTAGTGGATGTTGACATATAGTCATAATAATTAGAAATATTGAAAATGAATGTCTTCAAAGATTTTATCTTTGTCGTATACCTATGCAAAGATGGATGCAAAATATTGAAGCATATCGAGTATGCAATCTATTTGTCAAATGTTAAAAAAAATAATAGATCTTTTAATCTCAAATCTATAAAACATCACATATCCCAAATAATAACCAAATACAAATTATAATTTTTTTTCAAATATGGGACAATTTACTCTTAGCTTTTTTGGATAAGTATCTTGCTGATTTTTTGGTTCCTCATGCCTCTCTTCTTTTTAAATCCAAAGACCAAGAAGGTTAAAAAAAAGAGAAGAAAAACCTACATCATCTCCATTTTTATTTTCTCATTTAAATGAAAATGAGGACTTTATCATTCTCACCCCACAATTTGGAAATTTCTAAGTAGGGAGTAAGTGACTACTCCACTAGACTAAGCAGGATAAATGGATGCAAACACATGAATCCTTCCATCAATTCATAGATACATTAATTGTTACAATATTTTCAACTTGAAACTAATTAAATAATTTAATATTTTATCTTTCATTTGTAATAGAGCTCTAGTCACCTCCATCAATATATTAATAATTAGAAATAAATTTTTACACATATACTTTGTGCTAGCTCTTCAAATGAGGACATTGATATGCCTGCAAAGATCATAAATATAGTCATTGCACATATGCTAACAAATACTAAGCAAGGTTCTTATAAATATGTCTGTAATCAAAGATTCTTGCCTCTATTATTTGATAGGTATATCTACCTTTCTCATCATGCCCAGTGAAATGAGGATAGTCTCTCTAAAGACAACATAATAATGTACACTCACTATAAGGATAGTCACAAATGAGGACAGTCACTGTAAAGACAACATGATAATGTACACTCACTGTAAGGACAATCACAAATGAGGATAGTCACTCTAAAGACAACATGATAATGTACACTCACTGTAAGGACAGTCACAAATGAGGACAATCACTCTAAAGACAACATGATAATGTACACTCACTTTAAGGATAGTCACAAATGAGGACATCTTATAGTGCGTGTACATTATCATGTTGTCTTCATAGTGACTGTCCTCATGTGTCATAATATTAGAAGTTCACAAAATTATTTTTGTGAACTGTAATATTATTTTTGTTTTGTAATTTTTGTGACCTTGTGTAATTTCACAAAATGAGAAGTTCTCACATTGACTGTCCCTTGTGTAATTTCCACTTGAATGAGGACAGTCACTGTAAAGACAACATGATAATGTACACTTATAGTGAGTGTACATTATCATGTTGTCTTTAGAGTGACTATCCTCATTTGTTGAAGAAGAAAAGCATTAATGTGGTTCAATAGCAATACATTCAAGTGGCAATTACACAAGGGAGAATCACTGTGAGATGTCCTCATGTGTGACTATCCTTGTCACAAATGAGGACATCTCACAGTGACTGTCCCTTGTGTAATTTCACAAAATGAGAAGTTCTCATAGTGACTATCCCTTGTGTAATTGCCACTTGAATGAGGACTGTCACTATAAAGACAACATGATAATGTACACTTATAGTGAGTGTACATTATCATGACAACATGATAATGTACACTTACAGTGAGTGTACATTATCATGTTGTCTTTAGAGTGACTATCCTCATTTGTTGAAGAAGAAAAGCATTAATGTGGCTGAATAGCAATACATTCAAGTGGCAATTACACAAGGGACAGTCACTGTGAGATGTCCTCATTTGTGACTGTCCTTACAGTGAGTGTACATTATCATGTTGTCTTTACAGTGATTGTCCTCATTTTTTGAAGGAAAAAATCATTAATGTGGTTCAATAGAAATCGATTCAAGCGGCAATTACACAAGGGACAGTCACTGTGAGATGTCCTCATTTGTGACTGTCCTTACAGTGAGTGTACATTATCATGTTGTCTTTACAGTGACTATCCTCATTTGTTGAAGGAAAAAAGCATTAGTGTGGTTCAATAGCAATGCATTCAAGTGGCAATTACACAAGGGATAGTCACTGTGAGATGTCCTCATTTGTGACTATCCTTATAGTGAGTGTACATTATCATGTTGTCTTTAGAGTGACTATCCTCATTTGTTGAAGAAGAAAAGCATTAATGTGGTTCAATAGCAATACATTCAAGTGGAAATTACACAAGGGAGAATCACTATGAGATGTCCTCATGTGTGACTGTCCTTGTCACAAATGAGGACATCTCACAGTGATTGTCCCTTGTGTAATTTCACAAAATGAGAAGTTCTCACAGTGACTATCCCTTGTGTAATTGCCACTTGAATGAGGACTGTCACTATAAAGACAACATGATAATGTACACTTATAGTGAGTGTACATTATCATGACAACATGATAATGTACACTTACTGGTGCAGAGCACCTGAATTCCATCAGCAATTCCATCAGATGTTATCAGACTTTTCACATTCTATCCAACTTGGACTCCTTGCTTGGCAAGAACACACACTGTTTGCAGGTTCCTTGTATGGGATAGCAAAATCTTTGAATGGTTTTAATAAATTAATATAAGATGTTTTGTTTGTAATAAAGGTTAAAGGATTATAATCTCCTTATAACCCATCGAAATGTATGGACACAAGACCCCTTGGTGCACTTATAAACCTTGGGTATCGATTGGTCCCTTGGATGAAATTTTGTTATCTAGGTGTCTTTAGGTGTTTTAAGAGTGTTTGAAAGTCTAAAACATCAAATAAGGTCTTTTAGTCTTCCAAAACAAACTTTTTGTCTTACCCGACAAAAGTTGTTTTAAAGTTGTAATGCAACTTTTAAAGTTGCTAAGCAATTTTGAGTTTGAATTGGTTAAATGGCTACAACCATAAAAATGGTTAAGCCAATGGTGGGGAGAGCCTATTTAGGCTTCCAAATGACTGAGGAAATCGAAGAGATCCTCATTGTATTCAAATTGCTTTCAAATCAATAAAACTACCTGTTTCAGAGCAATTTTCTGTGCAAATCATGGTGACAGTACGGTGTACGGATGTGAAGGGGTGATCAAAACCTGTCTAAAAGTTGGTGCATCTCCATTTTATGCTTTTAGAATTGGTTTGATAACTTCAAGTCATTTTATATCAGAGTTATTCAATTTTCTTGTCTGCTGGTCTGAGAAACCCTTGTTTTCAGGGTTTAGCCATTCAAATGGCCCTAACTTGAATTTTGACCATTGGAAATTCTTCTTCCTTGGTACAATGCAAGTTAGGGAGGTCCTTTTTCATATTCCAAAAGCTTTGAACCAGGAGGTTGAGGTTACACCATTTGGGAGCAAGCCCTAGGTCAAAAGCTTCTATGTTTTTACTAGGAAAATGATATATAGTGAAAAATCAGAAGGTTACGGTGTGTGAAGGACCTTAAAACTTGGTTTTTGTGGACACCTAGGGTGAGGAGAACAACCTAAAACTCATTTTTTGATCCCAGGTACCCATTCCTCATACTTTGTTTGGAAACCCAATCCTAAACCGCATGCATTAGGCCTGTGGACCTAACAAAGGAAGTGGACTATTGGAGTGGAGTCAGAAACTGAGATTTCAAGGTTTCAGGGTGGAACTGGGGTTTGCTTGGCCTAATTTAACTTCTTGACAATATGAGTATTGTTTTATGGCTCGATTGGAGTTTGAATAATGAGACTGAATGCTGGGATTAACTCTTTGTTCTATATGTTGTTTCTCTTCGTATCGATGTAAAATGTGGCATCGGATTTTGGTGTATATTGTAGCCTCTTGTTAGGGGTGGTTGTAGATTATGGTGTTGTAGTGACATTGTAAATAATTACACCCTAGTTGAAATGGTTTGGGCTGTAAATTGGTTTTGTTTGCAATGAAGGGTGAAGAGAAGCATTTGTGTCAGCTTGGTAGAAATTTTTTGGAGAGAGCTCAAATGAAACGAAAACAAGGAAATAAATATGGTTTCCTATCCTCAGGAAGGAGATTATCTAAGTGGGTATGGAAGAATAGGATTAACTGTGGCAAGAAAGACAGAAGCATGAAATGTAGTTGTCTGTATAAGTGTTGTTCGGGCAAGGCAGCATTGCATAACTATGAGAATTTTCGTAAGAGTTCAGTTCCCACGAGGGTGATGTATTTTTGGAATGGCTCATGGAATGATTTTTCTGTCCAAGTTTTGGATTCACTTAGAGATAAGTTTTTGGCTGGCATGCCCACTGTAGAGTTGGCAATAGATGGCTCTCCATATCTTGTTGATTTTTTGCGAATGCTGCAAATAGATTTGAGGGCCGACTGTCAAAGGTCCATTGCTTGGATTTATGAGAATGGTTCATGCTTTTTCCCCAAAGTTATCATTGAGGGTAATGTCGATGAAGAAGTTGCCTCTAAAGTTGAGGTCGAGATTGAAATTTGAATAAGTCCAACCGAGGCCTCAAATGCTAAGAATTGTGATAGAGTTGCTACTAGTATGGAGGTTTCCAAAACTGAGTAAGTTTGTATTCCTAGTAATTTGAAGCCTGTGGCTGATGTGGTATCCATGAATGTTCCTAAATTAGATGAATAGATCAAGAAATATTCAACTGAGGGCCCCACTGGTGCAAATGAATTGTATAGAGATTTAAGAGATTCAAACTTGTTTAAGGATACAAAGCCACAGCCTGTAACCGAGTTACCTATAAAGACTTTCCAAGCAAAGCAGTTGCTTCATAAAACATAGCTAAGGTTCGAACAGGTACAGATGCAACTCAGTTGGAGAATGGTCAGATATTGTGTGATGAGGTTAGGGATGGTGTCATTAATCACAATTTGCTTTCTAAATCCCAACAATGTTCTAGTTTTGTGGCTCGTGAATTTGAACAGGTGGGGGACAAATTGATCAAATTAGTGGATTGCGATACAGAGTATGTAGCTGTGAAAAATTGTTTCCTTACTGGCCTAAATAAAATTGGACTTGCAACCAATGTTACTGGTATTTATCAAAATTCACATACAGATAGGCTGGGACAGGCTCGGCTGCAGGTTTTCAACAAACAGGTTGAGATAACAAGAAATTTTGGTGGTAATGCAAATGTTAAATATGCATGGCATGGAGCATTCGATACAAGCATATCATCAATTATACTACATGGTTTTAGCAATAACAGATTAATGAATGGTGGTCCAGCATATGGTGTTGGTGTTTATCTTGTTCCAGAAGATTGCTCGTACTTGAGGTAG